>QEPC01001041.1:9809017-9833371 GCA_003113815.1 Sphenodon punctatus | reverse complement strand
GGGGGGGGGGGGGGATCAATAAATATATATAAATAAATAAAACAACTGCCCAGCCAAACTGCACACAGGGATGCCGTGGCAACCCAGGGTGCCATGATGCCACCCCAAAGGGGCCAATAGCCCTCTAGGCTTGGATCCGTGGTGTTGCATGGATAGTTTCTGCTGCCCCTGTGCATGGGTGAAGCAGTTGCAGGGGCCGCCTTGCAGGCAGCCGGTTCCTAAAGATTCAGTCCAGCTGGAGATTGGGGGGGTGGGGGGGGGGAGAGAGGACGTCATCCAGCTTGCTCAACTAACCTCACACGTACACCTATCACAAACATATCCCTATTCCCTCATTGGGTGAGAAAGCATTTCTACTGCTGTTTTGTCTCCAGAGCTGGCTGTTGCATGCAGGCTGTTGTAGCATACTTGTATCCCTTCAGATCCTAGGGTATGGAGCTCCTGAGCCCTGGCTGCAGCTCTGTCAAACTCAGAGAAGGGCAATTAATCAATCAGCTCCTCACTTCCCTATGAGACAGTACATCTGTCTCGTCTCTGTGCCATGTCACAAGACAGAGAAGAACTATTGGTTGCCCTTCTCAGAGTTTGGTAGAGCCACAGCCTGGACTCAGGAGCTCCATGCCCTAGGGTCTGAAGGGAGATTATCCACCAGTATGCTACAGCAGCCTGCAAAAACTTTGATCCCTCTGTGCTGGCACAGAGCAGATGTTGTGTCTGCTCCCTGTAGTGGTGGGGCTGCAGCGGGTTCCTCCATGTGGCTCAAACCCAATGGAAGGTCTTAAAACACATTCACCCAGCCCCACTCTGGGTGGGATGAGGACAGGGTGAGGGGGACAAGGCAATGTGTGGGTTCTCTGGGGGGGGGGGACCTGTACTCCTATTGATCTCAATGAGAGTACCTTAAAGTAGTGGTTTAGAAATCCCATGTGGGGTAAGGCTGCCCAGGGCAGAGCAAGCCTGTATGGCCAGGCGTGCTTGCCACGCCACGCTCGGAGCGACCCTGCCAGCCATGAGCGATGGGCACTAGCGCCTGTCTCTTGCAGCCACGTCACAGTTGGGGCAGGAGACTGGTCCACCTGGGCTGAGGGAGACCCCAGAGGAGCTGTGCGCGTGCCCCCTCTCCCCACCCTGACAAACAGCTGATGGGGGGAGGGGGCCCAAAAGAGCAGGCATGGGCGCTCCTCTAGGCCCCTCTACTCCAATCAGCTGTTCCTTGGAGTGGGGCGAGGGGCACTCATGAGGCTGTTCTGGGCTCCCCCTATCAGCTGTCAGTCGGGTGAATGGGGTGGAGGGGAACCGTCACTCTTCCCAGGCTCCCCTCTTCCCCGATCCACCCAACTGACAGCTGATGGGGAGAGGGGGAGCCTGGGAAGGGGGCATGTGCTCTTCCCAGGTTCTCCTTCCCCATCAGCTCTCGGGGCTTTGCCCACCCCCCAAAAGCTGTATACGGGCAGCAGTCCCAATCCTGCCATGGCGGAGGCTCCACAATGGGCCCAACTGCCTGCCTTCCCCCTGGTTGTGTGCCTGGCGCCCTGTGCTAGCCCTGCAGTGTGGCAGAGCCGATTGCCTGCCACAGGGCAACGCAGGGATCAGACCCAGGCAGCTTGTCTGGCTGCACCCCATGTCTCCGTTTCAGTTCATGCAGAGGAATTGTCTTAGCTCCAGATGTAGGAGCTTCTAAATGGCATGCAACTCAATAAAGGTGGGTAGAAGGAGCCACCAAGCATATAGAATTGCAGGGTATAAAGAATGAATTTAATTGATCTCCTCCCCCTTCCTCATGATAAAACTCACTTGTTTCAGAGTGGTGTATTTGGTGGGGGCGGGGGCGGAGGGCGGGGTTGGTCTTCAATAGACCATTCCCATCTATTTCATCTTGCAATTTTTCTGAGTATGTGAAATCATATGACTAATTCTTTGCCGTTTGATTGAATAGTTAACTTAGTGGGCTTTCTTAAACAATATAATTTCCCCACTTTTGTTATATCCTTTCTTTAAAAAAAAAAAGTGGAAATGATATCTTTCATTTTTCTCAGGCATGTTTGATGAGAAATGTATTCATGTCCACTTAACAGGGAACTTCATCCAGATGGATTACCAAGGGCTTACACTATCATACTGTTGTTCCGCCTTCTTCCGGAAACCTCCAATGAGCCATTTGCAATTTGGCAGATTACAGACAGAGATTACAAACCGCAAGTTGGAGTAGTTCTTGATCGTAAGCATGATTTTGACTATATAAATAGAGTTTATAGAGGGAAATGATTTCTTTTCAGAGATCCTTTTAAAACACAGAATGTCTTACATGTCAAAAAGATGTATTAGTTTTTGTTCTAAGCATTTTTTCACACCATATTTCAATTAAATATTAAAACACCTACCTAAACCATCCTTCCTTCTTCTTGTTTAACTGCTCTTAGTAATCCATGTTAATGTACATGGCAGTATTATAGTCAGGGGCTCGGTGCATTTTTCCATTGATTTCAGTGGGGAAAACGCAGGGAACATTGGTCCCCTGATTATAGGCATGGGTACATGTACGTACACACACACAGAGAGACAGACACGCACACAATATGTATAGTGTTATAGTCTTATTCAAAGAAAAGAAAATCCTAATCTCAGTTACACACAGACACACATGAATGTGTATATGTGAATATGTATGTGAATATATATAACATTAATGTTCTGAGTGTAACAAAGTGTATTGGTTTTTTTCAGCTTCCAGCAAAGTATTGTCTTTCTTTAACAAGGACACAAGAGGAGAAGTTCAGACAGTAACCTTTGATGACAATGAAGTAAATAAGCTCTTCTATGGAAGCTTTCACAAGGTAAATGTTTAAGTTTTTGTGAAACTTTTTGTGTTCGCTTAAAAACAAACAAACCCACATGCTGTCAATTGGAAACCCTCTACACAGGATAATAGATTTTGTTATGAGAGTAGTGAAAGTAACATTGACAGGGAGATTAAGGGCATGTTTCAACTTCTTTTGAAGTAAGTGGAAAGAATCATGTTGACTTCAGTGGGAATTGGATTGGATCCAAAATTGGTAAGGATCAAGCCAAGAGAGGGATGGTAACCAGAGAAGGGGTGAGAAGGCTATTCTGAGCAGGTGTGGCAGCAAAAGTGAGAATGGAAGAAATGAAAATGTAACTAAAAAGAGAGGATGTATAGATACCTTGGGAATGACAGGGAACAGAGTAAGAAATGAGAACTAACATGGGGTGGTGTGAAAGAATGCAGATGATGAAAAATATCCATTTTTACAAAGAAAGGTAGTAATTTAAACTGAAGCTGTGTGCTTGAGAGGGATAATTATGACAATGTGTAATGACTGAAAATACTGGGTGATTTCAGACGTTACGGCCGCCGGAATTGACTGCGGGCCGTGGTGTGGTTCGGACCATGGGCGGGGGTCAAGGGGTGGGCGAACAGACATTCCCCCCCTTCACCCCCACCCATGGGGAATGAGACACCATGGCCCACAGTCAATTCCAGCGGCCATAATGTCTGTTGTTTCACCCCACCACAGAGGGGGAGGGGCCGGGCGGTGTTGCGTGCGGCTGCACGGCCCTGCCCTCTGCGTGCCGCCGTCGGCCCGCCCCCCAGCATGACGGGCAGGAAGTGCGGCCTATGCGGCCACACCGTCCGCCTGGGACCGGGATGGCAAACCCCAACTGTGGTCAAGGATGAGTCAACAGACATGACGAACTCTTCACCACGGCTGTGGTGGCCTTTGACCACGCTTCGTTACCTCTGGGTGGTGAGAGGTAACGAAGCGTGGTCAAAGCAAACGTGGGTCGTGTTTGACTGTGGTGAACATCTGGCGGGTAGTGAACAGACGTTCACTGCAGTTCACCATGGCCCACGTTTGACTGTGGTCATGGCGGGGTGAATAGTCACCCCGTCATGTCTGAAATCACCCATTGAATCCTAAAATGTTTAATATGAGTTCACTAAAGGTGAGCAGTAGTTAATAAAAAGAGAGGGGATATATTTGGACAAAGCAGATATTCAGTGATCTGTTCTGTGTGGCAGTATATTTTCTTGACTTGGACCTACTCCTGCTTTGATAACTATCTCCCAAATATCATCTAAGTGTATCATTTCTTTCAGTTTCCAATATGAACATATTTTTGATTAAATGTTTACTACTAAAAATTGTGATCCTGAGCCAAAGGATTAAATAAATAAATGGGTTTTCAAGAGTTTCAGCTCTGCTTGGACAATGTCCTTTCTAAACAAGACCTAGGATGCTTACATTATCCATGTAGCAAGTAATTGTGTGATATCACGTAGCCAGGATTACATGTATTCATTTGTTTGTATGTGCTTTGCTTGCTTCAGCAGCTATCCCATGTCCCCTTCCCACAGGCTAGTTCCTTTGGTGCCATGTGCAAATTGGCAAATTTTTGGCAAATTGCGCTATAATCTACCTGCAGTATGTGCTGCACTCTGGATGCCTATGTGTATTGGTTTCTGGAACCAAATGAGCCCTAGCACTCTCCTTCACTTCTGCCATTCATGGATTATTGGAGCAGCCTTTTTGTCTTCACTGCTCATCATCCTGGACAACTCCGCCTTCGTTAAAGCAGCTCAAGTGGTGGCTTAGCCAGTGACCACTGTGCAGGAGGAACTATTGCTCTGCGGGGCACCTCTTATTTGGGCCATGGTCCTGAACAATGTAGGAGGGGCAATGGAGTGGGGACTGTCTGCTTGATCTGGTGAAGGATGCCACAGCACCATTTGTGTTTACTGCGGAGCATCTAGTCAAAGAGAGGCAATTTGAAGAAATGTTACTGGAATCTTCAGCTTTCAACATGATTTTAGATTATGAGCCCACTCAACTGGAGCCGGGGGTTCATTGCCAAAAGTAGCAACTGGCAGAACAATATTGTGCAAAAAGACCGAGGTGTTGGTTAATAGGACAGAAAACTTTGAATTATGCTCAGGTGTAGGAGCTGAAGCCTGTGCAGCAGCATGAGGATACCAGCATGTACTCTTGATCCCAATGGACAAATGGGTCATCACTGCACTATGAAAGCTACTCCAGAAAGTTGTAGGTCCATGGCAAACCAGTTTGGTATTGGTGCCTCAACCAGGAGCCATTGTTGTGGAAGTTGGAAATGTGCCATTAACAATGTGCTATTGGAATGTGTCCTATAGTTTGGAGATACAGAAGCATTAATGGCCAGCTTTGAAAGAATGGGCTTCTCCAAGTGCATTGGGGCTATCAGTGGTGGAGCTACATCCCCAATCCACAACATGAACTGTAACATCTCCTCCAAAAAATACTGTGGAATGTCCCTCATGCATCCCATGAAAGTTCAAAACTGGCATCCAGTTCCTGTCAAAAAAACCAAACGTTGGAGTCCAGATGGTACATTTGTATGTACGTTTTTGGCCCACTATGCCCCCTTTCCCTTAGGACCTCAGAGATTGCAACAGCATCTGTAAGACACATCGAAATATAAAAACACCTGAATGGCATGGTTGAGCTCTGAGCATTTAGCTGACATTTCTTCCGTGGCGTGCTAGCAGAGGCCAATGTAGAAGTATCCAAATGGGGTGTAGCTATGGCAGTCTTCCCATCTAGAAACACATTATCTGGATCCTGCATCTCTGTTCCAGGAAAATCTATGGCAACGAGAAGCTGAGTGTTGGGAATCTCAAATCCTTCAAAGAGGAGCTGCCTGCTTAGACAGACAAGAACTAGATTGAAGGTCACAATTTGCTCGATGTTGGAAAATTTGCCCAGTTTCCCTGGTTCTCTCTGCTGCTCTCTTTTACCCCATGCATTCTTTTTGCCTTTGATAACATATCTCCATCCTAGCTCAGAAACCTGCTTAGAACTTCAAAGTAGGGCTAAGTCTGGTGGCCATTTCCTGAGCAACTGTTGCCATCCTTTATCTCCTTTGGTATCTAATAGCACGGCTCCATGTCTTTGTGATAGCTGCACTGGGCCATTTTGTGGGAAATCGTCCTTAAAATGTCCACATCCTGGAGCTCATCCCAGATCTCACAGCACTTTCTCATCATTCCACAGTTCAGTGGATGTCTTTATCTCGCTTCTTTTCCAGGGAGTAGCTTGCTAGCATTCCTGTTCAGGACACCCCATAGCTTTGCAAAAGTGATGTACAGAAGGCTTCCCAAATGTAAGGAACGAGGCCAGTAAACTGCTGGTAGCCAGTTACTTCCAGCAACTAACTTTCAAAACATGGTATCTTCTTTTTAAATCAGGGAGCATTCCAGACACTTTCAAAATACACAATAGTAAATAGAATAAGCATATAGGGGTCCTAGAGTTTCCCTTCACATCTGTCCATGTCTCTATGATTGCTGGTCAGATCATAGACTCTGGAAATGCACAGGTGGTGTCAGTCTCATATAGGAAAGATGTGGGACAATTGTTTCTCACTTTTGAGAAGCATCTGATAGAGGTCTAGAACCTATATTTGCATGCACACATGTTCACAAGTTTGTATTTCTAATGATGTGAACGCCTGAATAATATAATGTGTGGAACCACACATAGGCCCTGCCCAAACAATGTGCTTTTAGGAAAATACGGCCCCTGGAGTCCACAGAAACACCAACCTCACTCCCAACCCCACATCCCTACCCACCCATCACCTGTCCTCCTAACCAAATGCCTGGCAGAACAGCCATGCCTTTCACTGACGTATAGAAAAATGAGTTGTTCCTCTCTTGGTTGAATAGAGGACTGTAAGAAGAACTGGCTTCTTCTCACAGTCCTCTGTCTTTACAATTACTTGCACAAACACTCAAATTGCTAGCTAAGAGTTTTCTGTAAATGTTTGAACAGCACATGCTTCTGCTTATTGATTATTGGGTGTTGGGTAAGAGTTGAATATGAGGTTGCAGAATAGGAAATGCATAGAAGAGAGAATGGGAACATCAAAGTCCATCCCAAGCCATGTGGCCTGGTCAAGCCATGCTTAAGGCACAACTTCTTTGACCTGCAGTGTACAAATGGGAATACAGTTAATGTTAAATGTGGTGATGATAATGATAATGAAAAACACGTTTTTACATTGAGATGCTTTGTTTCAGAATTGTACAAAGCAAGGATAGGAGTTAGATATTTAACTGTATCCACAATTGTTTAATTGTAGGCATTTAGGTGTTTAATTGCACCCACAGTTAAATAACTGGGACACTCTTTAAATTTATTTTTTTATTTATTATTGGCACTAGCTTTCACTATGGCCAAGAGCCAAGAAATATATATAAAAACTAAACATGAGTAAAATAATCTCCATTAATCATCTAACTGACCCAAATCAGATGAATAATAACTAAGAACCGAACATACATCTTAAATAATATCCCATTTAAATATTGATATAAAAAAACCTAAAGAAATTGATAAATCAACTCCAGGGTAGCCAGCCAACTAATCATCCATACTCGGGCAGCAATCATTATATCGTGATTGTACATAGGTTCTTCTTTTTGTAGCAAGACCTACAAAAGTTGCTACTGCCACCAAATCCTCCTTTACTGACAGACTAGTAAGGAAGTTAAAGACATCTACTTTTCCCGTCTTTTGTACCCTCTCCAACACTGGAGTTAGCCAGGTCTCCCTAAGTATACGATAAAATGGGCATCTTAAAATAAAGAGCTCGATTGATTCTACCTCTTGGAGGGAACAAGTGCAATAATGAGACTCATATCGTGTTTTAGTAAACGTTCCTTCCAACACAGATGTCTTTATCAACTGAAATCGGAGAAGTGTATATTTCCTTCTTAGCGCCTTATTCTCTAGCATATCTAGATAAGGCTCAGAAAGAAAATTAGACTTTACTAACCCCCACAGTTAAATAACTGTGGTAACTAGCAAGACAAAACTCAATGAGAATTTTACCATTGGCTTTAATGGTGGAGAACTGGGCTCTGAGTGAAAAAATATGCACACACTTTTTTTAATGCATGCAGTCTTGCAAAACAGATCTTGGCTGAATTATCATAATCTAATCAAAGAGCATTTTAAGAATTTGGCCACGACTATGTAAATATGTGGATCTAAAAAATTCTCTCTGCTTTAGTAGACTTTTAAATATAGGGTAGGAAAGCAAGTTAAAATTGAAAAATATGAAGCTGAAATTATGTCCTCCTTGCCTTTCCTTTATCTCTCCTGTTTTGCTTTTTTTTCTGGTCAGTGCATATGGTTGTGATAGATCATTTGTCTTGTTGATAAAATGCTCTGTTTTATTTCTAGTCCATGCCAATGTTCCCTTTTTGATAGCAAAACAATATTTTTACTATGGCCAGCTGTCGTATTCTACACCCACAGAAGACAGTAGCTTCAGTGAAAGAAATATTGGGCCATTTATCTTTTTTGCAGTGGTTACTTTTTGTGCTATTATTATATTGAAGGGAGTATTATACTCCTTATACTGACATTAGTATGTTCAAGCATGATTTTCTGATATGTGTACTTAACTAAAAACCCAACTGAAAGCCAAGTTTGTTTGCCACTAGCTAGACATTTATTTCGTATACTGTAGCAAGCAAAGGTTACTGGCAAAACCTGTTGCAGTTTTTTATGCAGGGATTCTTAAAGCCTAAAATTGTCAGACTTGTAAATAAATCACAATACTCTTCTTAAGTTTCTAGTCCTCACGTACACAGAGAGAAGCTTGGAACCATGACTACAATGGGTGTTTATAGATGGACGATGGGACAGCCTAACCTCCAGAGTTGCTCTGGGAGTGCACCGCCTTGTCCGCCTGCTCCCAAGCCCCACCTGGATCCGCTTTAGATGGACCCAGCAGGTTCCCTGGCCCATGTGCCCCCCCCCCCCTCTGTATAGAGTTGCAGGCAGATCACTCAACGCTCTGGGCTGGCACCCACAACTCTGTGATATTGCCGGGGAAACAGCCTGCCCTGTGTTAGGCCGGCCTGCTCCTCTGACAGTGCTCTGGGTTGTTCCGGAGTGCTGCCAGCGGGGCTGTCCCAGAGTAGGCGCCACTGCCCTACTTCCATATCTGGCTTTCAGATGGACTGGCCGGCCTGGGGGTGAAGTGGGCTGGTGCTGCCGTAGGCAGAGCTGTGGTCCATCTGTTTACACCCATTCTGTCCTAAAGGCTCAGTAGCCAATGACAAATAGGAAGGAAGGAAGGAAGAAATGTCAAAGGGTACATCTATTTTTTTTTTTTTACATCCACTTTGAAAAAGATGACACACCTTTAAAATATGATCAAATATATTCCAAAATATCAAACATTTTTGTGGTTTCCATTCAATGACTTACAGATTCATTCAGTGAAAAATAGTTAATCTAAAAGTAGCTGTGTAGGGGAAATTTACTTTGGCATACCTCAAGACGTTTGCGTAGCATTGCTGCGGTGAAAGCTGTTGAATTTGGCAAGTCCCATAGGAAAAATGCTGACTCGCTAATCCAACCATTAAAATAATATTTAAGCCTCTTGAAGAGACAGATGTCTTTTATTGTTCTTTCTACTTACTATGCTAGTCTTTCTTATAGATTGCAATCTCCCAGTAGTTTATAAAATGGGTGTTACATTTTATTATACATGTTGCAGGGCACTCACAGAGCACACCTACAACCCTGCAACATGTATAATAAAATGTAACACCCATTTTATCAGTGTTAGAGTGTCTGTGTGAAAAGGGCCATAGTCCCAATATTATTTTAGTATGGTCCATAGGGACTGATACAATGGGCACTGCTTCAAATTATATATTTTTTTGTGCTGTTTGGTTCCAGGAGTGACAACTGAACTTGAATGGTAATTATGTTTTACATTAGTTTGTCCAAACTGGGGAAGAATTTTTCTGTAAAATGGAAGAAAAGTAATTCAATAGATGAATGTACACACAGAGTGCTCAACAATGGCGTCTCAAACTGGAAGGAGGTATCGAGTGGGGTCCTGCAGGGCTCTGTCCTCTAGGTCCAGTGCTATTCAACGTTTGTATTAATGATATGAATGAAAGGATGGAGGGAATACTTATCAAGTTTTCAGATGACATAAAACTGGAAAAGGTAGCTAACACCTTGGAATATAGAATTAGAATTCAAAATAAATAAATCTTGACAGGTTGGAAATCTGGTCTGAAATTCAATTCAACCAAGATAAATGTATAGTTCTGCATTTGGGGAAGAAAAACCAGATGCACAAGTCTAAGGCCCTTTTCTAATGGGTGCGAGTGCGTGGGGGGATGGCTGGGTGTGTGGTGTGGGGGGGGTGCGTTCCCACTGTCCCCCACCCACCTCCACGCAAGAAGCTTCTGGCATTGTTGCCCGTTGCTCCATGAGCGGGTGATAGGTGAAGGTGGGTGTAGCGGGGGAGCGTGCACGCACCACCCACCCACCGGCAACAGCATTCCCACGGACACCAACCCATCCCCTCTGCACCCGCTGCAGCGTTCAAATGGATGCCCCACCCACCTGCACACGTTTGAGGTGCGGGGGCGGGGAACGTCCATTTGAAAAAGGCCTAAGGTGGCGGGTTCCTGGCTTGGCAGCAGCACATGTAAAAATGATGAAGGGATTGTGGTTGGTCACAAACTGATCATGAGTCAGCAGTGTGATGGGGTTTCAAAAAAGGCTAATGAAATTTTAGGCTGCATTAACATAATCATTGTTTTCAAGTAATAATTTTACTCTGTTCAGCACTGGTCAGTTTTGGGTGCCTCATTTTAAAGGACATTGACAGAGTGTTCAGAGGAAGACAGCAAGGATGATAAAGAGTCTGAAAAGCAAGTCTTACGAAGGGAGATTAAAGGCACTGGGTATGTTTAGCCTTGTGAAGAAAAGACTAAGAGGAGACATGATAGCCATCTTCAAATATCCAAAGGACTGTGACAAAGAACTGTTACTGTGGCAGGAACGTCTCTTCATTACTACAGAGGGCAGGACTGGAAACAATGGGCTCAAATTACAGGACGGTAGATTTCGGTTAGACATCAGAAAAAACTTCCTAACAGAGCTGTTCAGCAAAGGAACAAGTTGTGCTAGAGAGGTCATAGGCTCGCCATCATTGGAGGCTTTCAAAAGACTAGAGCTACTACAAGGCTAAACAGCCATCAGTCGGGAACGTTGTAGTTCTAGTCATCCTGCATCCGAGCAGGAGGTTGGACTAGATGACCCTCAACGTCCATTATAACTCTATGATTCTGCTTTATTTTCCATTAGCTATATTTAGAGATGGGTCTAAGCTGTGAAATTTGAACTTGGGTCTTTGAGGTCTCAATGAGTGATTAACTCTCAAGAGAGTTCCCAAGTGCTTGTGGAAGACCTTTAAAATTTCAATTCAGATCTAAAGAGATGTTTGGATCCCTCCCCAACCCATTTCTCATGGAATTATTCCATTGTTTTGGGTTTGGCTTCTCTCCAATAATGCTTGGTTATACAAATGTTCCTAAGGTATTGTATCATCACCAGGTATTCTCCTGCTCCAGAGAAAACAAGTTGAACTGTTTGCAGACTATTGATATATCTTCTTGTTGTTTTTCAAAATCTTGTGATATTTTTTTTTTAAGCCAGTATCATGGTTGCTGTGGCCTTCACCGTGATTTTTTATTATCTTTTGGTGCCTTTTTCCCTTCATTAATGTGCTTTTTCTGCTACTTTAAGAAATATGGAGAATTTAGGAATTGTGTATTTTACAGTTATGGTTATCCTGGAAACTTGATAGAAGATTTCACTAGGTAGGTTGGATTGCTACTGCCTAAGACCTAAAGCTAGGATTGTCTCTCATTTATTCTCACCATCCTGCGTATATGTCCTATTATGCTCTCACTTGCATCAGTGAAAATGTGCTACTAACTTTATTGAACTTTATTGTTTGGTAACAACAAACATAACAGCAGCACGCTGCCGTCACAACCCAACCTGGGTTCGGATCCCGCCACTGACATGGCTGGGATCAGCTCAGGCCGCTACACACATGTGAGTATGACCGGGAGAGTCATCCTGCTGCCTGGGTAGCCTAGTCCTGGTAGTGGCTGAACAGAAGTGCTGGCAGCCAGCCCTGCCCCACACCGCTCCCAGTGCCCTGCCCCTGCCATAATGGACAGCCATGGCAGCCAATCATGGACCGCCATGGTAGCCAGTCATGGTGACCCCCCCCAGACCAGGCTAAGAACAGTGGGCTAAACGAACTTAAAAGCTTCTTACCTGCAAAGGTTGGAACTGAGGCTTCTGTGCTTATTATCCTAAAATTGTTGAACTCTTCATTAGCAGAGCAGGGTGCTATGTCCTACACTTCCTTAGGTGTTAGTGACACCATTAACTTGTAGAGGAGATAGAAGCATCTGAAAAGAGATCTTGACAGGTGGATAAAGGAATTTGTTTGAGAATGGGCATATTTGTAACTTTTATGTCCACATGTATATCCTGCTAATGATTTAGGAATTTTTGTTTACAATTATTACTTGATTTTAAATGCTCCAAGCTTCCTTTTAAAGTTTCTCCAAAGTATTCTGTACGAGCCTGATATGTTAAATTAGCTTTGCATGAGGTTTAAAAAGACAGCTAAACTTTTCTGTCCGGGAAACTACCAAAGGTCTACTTTCTTTTCTGGAAAAGCAAGATGTTTACTTACATAAATTCATTAGCATAGTGGAAACAATCTGCTTTTATCCTTTGCCCATTTTGACAGAATAATAGATTCTACTTCTTGTGCTCTTCATACTTATTCTACTGTGTAACCTCGACCAGTCACAGTAGAATAATTCAACTTGCTGCTTGCTTACTCTACTTTTGTTTAAAAAGTGCAGTATTTGACCAAATGTTCCAGTCCTTTTGCTGACGCATCCCAAAGGAGACAGGACACCAAAGATTGGGTTTAAATGACTGGGTTTAAATGGTTTTGATATACCCTCGATTAGCACCCCATTCTCAAACACAACATCTCCCCCCTCCCCTTTTTGCAGCGCAGGCCATGTGTGAGGGGGACCAAGTCCTTCTGGACCTGAGTAAAGAGGAAAGTACCTGCAGGCTGGGGACCATACCTGTCCCTACCACAACTCTCAGGGAGGCTACCCCGCTGCTTGTCGTACTCTGCTTTTGCGTTAGGTGTGGCCTCCCCATCTCTTAAGGAGATGACTCATACTTATTCTAATTCTATTGTAAACTCTAAACCGCAGTACTGGACCCCTGTAAGAATGTGTCAAAGTTACGAGCAGGCACAACAACACCCTTTGAGTTCTAAGGGGGTGAGCCAATTGAATCAATTACCCAGCACTGTGAGGAAGGCGAAAAACGAGAGACCTGTCTTTGTGGCCCGATTAGGGTTCCCTTAAAAATTCCTTCCTGGTCCTGATTTGGTGACCGGTAACACCCACAGTGGCTGGGGAGGGAGGACGAGTGCTGCTTTCTTTGCCCCAGCCCACAACTGTGACTGGGGCTGTGGATTGCTGGTTGAGGTTCCAACCCGGCCAGGGTGGAGTCCTTGTGACCTTATTGACCCTTTTTTCCCAGCCTGGCAACTGTGGCTAGGCTTTATTTCCCCTGTGTGAGCTGTGCGGGCAGTCCCCTCCCCCCTCCCGGGAACTTGCAGCCCCACAGCTGGGAATCCAACCCCATTCTGTCCCCTTCTTTCAAGGGGAGCACGGCAATGGGTCTGCTGCCCCGCACCCCACCAGCGGCGGTGGTGTAGTGGTGTTTCTCAAAACTGCTCCTTAATTTTCTAACATCTTTCATTCTTCCCCTTTCATTCTCTCTTCCTCCTTCTAATTCCCTTCTCGCCCCTTCTTTCCACTAATTGGCTTTTTTATTTGATTAATCTTTGGTTTGTGTTTTTTTGGGGGGCAATACTTCCTATTACTCCTTAATCTTCATGTAACTATGCCTTTGGTCAGGTCATCTGCAGCAACTGAAGTGGGGACTTAGGATGTAGAAGTATCTGTTTCTGTTAGTTTGGGGGCAGTACCAGAACTATAAATCTCCTCCTTTGATGAGTAGAAAGGGACATTGAGTCACTGTGGATTACATTCAGTCTGTCTTTGTATTCTGTTCTTTAGCAGCTTCCCTACTTTCTATCAGAGCATTTTGATGCAAGCATTTATATCTCATGAAGGCTGTTCATAGACGTTCTGCAACTTAAATTATTATGTATTCTCTTTTGTTGTTAGTTATATATTCAGATACAGTATAACATAAAAAAGCAAAACACTAAATTTCAAAACAGGTATATGTTTATGGTTACATTGCTAAATACATTTTAAACTTTGTTGGCAGGTTCATATTGTTGTAACCTCAGCAAGTGTTAAGATTTATATTGATTGCACTGAAATAATGGAGAAACCAATTAAGGAGGCTGGAAATATATCAACAGATGGCTATGAGATACTTGGAAAATTACTGAAAGGTGAAAGGAAATCAGCAGCAGTAAGTAATAGCCTGAATTTCTTAACTTTCTTATTTCTATTTTTAAATAAAATTTGCTTTTCAAAATGAATAGATTTCTTTAGTGAGGTTCTTGAATGTGACACTTTATGTAACGTTTACATTAAGAAAGATCTACGAAAAGCTGTTGCTGATCACCTTATGTCTTCACTGTACTTAATGGATAACCAGTTCACAACACAAAGGGTGTAACCCTCCACCCTTTGAACTCCCATTTACTTTAAGGGTGGAAGATTGTGCCCTTAGTCTCGATTCTTCAGTCTCATCCATTTCATCGGACCCTTTGGGTCCAGCTGAAGTCAAGGATTCCTGGGGAGCAGAGTGAGAAATAGAAGAAACTATTTTCATCTGATAGCTTTACTTTATGATCTTGTCGTGTCAACTGAGTGTATGTGAAATTATTCTCCACTGATGTCAGTGACATTTTGACAACCCCAGAACTGCATCCCTGAAAGTTTTTTTGTTTTTTTTTCTGGGCAGATTCTATAATGAAATGCATAGGCATTCCACAGATACCTACATCTTCGGTCTTCATTCAATTTTGCTGAATACTTTTTGTACTCAGATATCTTTTGGCCTATAAGGGAAACATGACCGATGGGCATTGCTTTCTGCAAAGCTTTTTTTTAGTATTAAAAAAGATGGTAGTTCAAAATTGTAGTGTACTAGCCGTATTAGAAGTGTTCTATTTTGTAGATGTTTTCAGTCATTATGGCTGCAATCCTATATGTACTGGTGGAGTAAGTAGGACTCCTCTGGTGGAAAGGAAACCCATTTTGGATTACAGCCTACATTAAATCAGACCCTGTGTAAGGTCATTTGAAATTTGCAATAGATGTATCCACACATTTTCTCTTTTCTCTTGTTTTACAGCTTGAAATCCAAAATTTTGACATAGTGTGTAATGCAGTTTGGACTAGCAGAGATAAATGCTGTGAACTTCCTGCAATGGCAAGTATAAGAGAACCAGATGCTGTTCAAGTGTTCAAGAAATAGGCTTTATGAAAGACCTTTCATTTTTAATATTAACCAGCTATTACGTTTCATATTAACAACATACCTGAATAATTCCTATCAAGATAGCAATGCACAATGAGGAATTTGAAAGTCCTCCATTGGAAAACAAAATAGAGTTAAGGATGTAGAGCAATCAATCCTCTCCAGAACAGCAGGCCAAGCATCAGTCACTTTCAGCATGACCCTTCAGCTGTTAGTACTGGTGCTAAACTTTAGAGGCTTTTTTGAGTCTCATTCATTTCAACGGGACTTCTGACCATTCTAAATGGTAGAGCTGTCACTAAATAGTGGAACATGCCCATAGTCAGAAGCATATTTTAAACTTCAGCAGGATCTAGCATCTTATAAATCAAGTAACGCATTGAATGTCACTGTTTTTAATAAACAAAATGCAAAATTGGACTGGCTGCCCCATATAAATATCTAACACAGTGAGAGGGTAGAAGATGATGTTGAATTAAAAGATATGGAACATATTAGGGGTTGAATATCAATCTGTTGCTGATCATCCTTTTTTATTAAATACTTTATTGCTTTATTTGAAGTTTCTAGAGAAAAATAACTCTCTTTAAAACCTATAGAAAGTGGAAAGGAATCTTGGAAACCACTGTTTTCCTTTTGGAATGTCTTATGCCTCAAAATCAAGTTCCTTTGTGTATTTCGCATGGACTCTTTCTGTGTTGTGGAAAGCACTAGCACCACTAGATACCTTTCTTTTAAAGAGAGTCATGATTCTGATGATTGTGCTTGCATTTTCAGAGGGATGAAGCCAAATGTCCAGCTCTTCCAAATGCTTGTACGTGCACGCAAGACAGCGTGGGACCCCCAGGACCTCCTGGACCTGCTGTAAGGAACAAATAATATTTTAAGAAGTTCAGGTTTTTAAACAATATGGAGTGACTTGTGTTTTTATCATGCTTAGAAAATGAAGCACCAGACAGCGCTGGCAGAAAGCAAGCACTCGCATGTTTGCATTATGCTACCAGCACACCTTGCTCTGGAGTATGTAGCATCCTTGCTGTCCCAGTCCTGGTATCAGTTCATGCCACCACACTCTCTTAGTGAAAACAAATAAGACCGGAGATGAGCCAGATCCCCTGGCTGTCGCGGGGAAGGTGGGCACTGTAGCCGCCACTCCTTGGGTTGGTGGGGATGGCAGTTCAAATGTCAGGGGGGCTGCCGTCACAAGTGCCCCTACACAATGGGTCAGTTGAGGAGCTGTCTGCATGGAACAGGACTCCTGGACCCCTGCTGCCTAGGAGGATTGGACCACAGTTAGAGTTGCTGCCAAACAGCTGATCAAGGGGGCCCAGAGGAGCACTCAGGAGTCACTCAGCCCGGGTATGCATTCCAAACAGCTGAGGGTGCGGGGTGGGGTGGCCCAAGGGCATGCACCAAACAGCTGATTGGGGAAGGGGGGCTGGAGGAGTGCCCCTGAACATCTGTTTGATGCACACACCTGGACAAGGTGTGGGAATGTCTCGGCTTCCCGATCAGCTGTTTGGTGTATGCACCTGGGCCAGGTGAGGGTGCTCCCCCAGGCCCTTGATAATCAGCTGTTTGGTGGGCTGGGGGAGCACGCTCCCCCAGGCCAGCAGACCAGATCTTCAGACCTCGCCTTGCGGCCAGGCTGGGTGGGGCCTAACAGATGGGAGGGCTTACGTTAACCTAGATTAGCCTGGCTAGGCGAGCCTTAGTGCAGGCTGATTCACCAACCTTCTCCAAACAATGCGTCTTGTAGCAGCTGGCTGCCTGTTCTGAGACAGAAGTGGACAAACATCTGGCAGCCACCGAACTGAGAAGCAGATGACTTTTGGGTTACTGTCTCATTTGTTTTCACCCTCTGTAATGGTTCTGTCAAACAAATGAACATCAATGACAGAGAAAGCCAGGATTGCCTAATTCATTTCAGCCTTATTCAACTTTTATTCTCTGTGCATAGGAGATGGAGATACGCAGGAAGAGTATGTCTACCAATATCTCTGATATATGTAGAGTGCCTTCAGCCCAATGACCATCTCTTTTTTGTGTTTTGGAGCCGTATATCAGAGATGCTCTATCAGGATTCTTCACCCGCTCTAATTTTCCCGTTACACTTCCACTCTCTGTTACCTGCTAGTCACTGGAGACTAAAAATCTCTGCATTTTTACCACTGACGCCATCCTATGGTATAGTTGGGCAAGAATTGAGTGGCCTGGTACAAGATTTACATTATTGCATTTAATTATGGTGCTTGCAGACTTGGAAGTTGGATAGGTAAAACAGCATAATTGGGTGGTTTTACACAAATCGCACCCATGCCTCTGCTCTGCCTTACACCCGGATGGGTCGTCTGTTGAAAGTCTTCCTGCCAGATGCGGAGGCGAACGGGCTGCCTGCTCTGCTCAGCCTCACTAGTGGTGCTCCGGGACATCCTGAAGCACTGACAGCAGAGCAGGCTGATCAAACTTGGCAGAGGTGGAGCAGCAGTCCATCTACTTGGTGGACAGCCACTGCAGCTCCACTCCTGGCAGGGGGTTGCCCTGGACAATGACATAAAGGTGCGGGTAGCAGCCTAGAGCAGTGACCAATCTGCCCACAGCTCTGTAGTGTGTGTGTGTGGGGGGGAGACATGTGACTGGACCATGGGCCATGGCAGCGCTGGGTCCATTTAAAATGGACTCAGGCGCTTCTGCAAGCGGGCAGATGTGGGGGTGCACTCCCAGACTTGCTCTGGGATTGAGCACCCCTGTGTCTGTCTAAAGACACCCATTCATTTGCATAATTTTTTCCACAGAACAATGTGAACAGTATTTTTCTGAGCCATTCTAGACTAAATCCACCCTGTCTTTCTGTACTCATAATTACCATGACACATGGTTCACTTAAAAGTTTTGTGTTCAAAATGTTGAAATAGTAGGTGATACTGATTTTTATTGTAGTAATAAATTATCTTCATTGAATGTAATTGCTGAATATATACCTTGAAATGTTTGTTTTAGGGTGGTCCAGGTGCTAAGGGACCCAGAGGTGAAAGAGGTTTAAGCGGGCCACCTGTAAGTATCTCTCTGGAATGCATTTATCATTTTATGTGCCAGCATGAATACTTGGATCTTAAAACCCCCCTGTAAATGACTTTCTCAAACTATGAATGTTGAACATTTTCTGAGTTGGAGAAAAATCTCTGTTACTTATGTATTTTATTTCTCCTGTGTCTTTGTTTTCCTGTATCCCATTGCCCTCTGCTTCTGATATGGCAAGATGCCAGATCAGGGGAATGAGAGACAGAAGAAAAGGAATGTTATCTCTGTAGCCTCGTTCTCCCTTCTGAGTCTCCGTTTTGATTTTGGTGAGGAGCCTGTATGCCATGCATGGCATACTCCATACAGGATGGACACCTGCACCTTAGCTATTGCTGCTATGGACCTATGGCTTATCCTGCACTCTTTTCTCATAGAGTAGCAGCAACTTCAGCCTTCCACTGAATTCAGTGGAAATCAACGACTTACACAATCAAATGCAGTTCAGAAGATCAACTTATCTCCCTACTGCTTCACACATTCACATTCTCTAGATGTGGCTTTAGCAGACTAGAATTTAATATGCTTCTATATTCTCTCTCACTCTTTTTAATTTTGCATTTTAAGGGGTCAATTGGTCTTCATGGTGACTCAGGCCCACCCGGCCCTCAAGGCCCACCCGGCCCACAGGGACCCAACGGACTTTCGATTCCAGGAGAACCAGTGAGTAAGGATTCTGCATGGATGACTGAAACCGTGTGTGAAGGGTGGCAGAAGAGCTATCATACTGTACTAGTACTCTCCAGAACCCATTCTCTTTTGTCATCTTTCCCCCCAACAAATCAGTGCAACTATGAAGCTGCATGCTTTTAACACAGGCTATAGAGAGCAGGGAGTTGCTTTGATTGGTTCATGTTGGTAGCCCTGCTGATTTACTGTGAGCTGCCACCTTTAGACTCTAAAACGTCAGTTTTCAAACTTTGATGCAAAGGTTAGCCACCTGAATCCATAGCTATGCATTTCAGTACTATTTCCTTAGGGGCCTTCCCTTCTTTATTGGTAGAAATCATCAGTTAGGCTTTCAAGACAATAATATAGGGGCCTAACTATAGACATCTAAGTTTGAAAATGCCACCCTAATGTCTCTGGAACAGGAACCTATACATTGTAGGTATTGCTCAGATTTTGCATAACAGAAAGCTGTGCATGCTGTCAGTACTGTATAAATAAGTAAGGGCCATCTTTTTATGGTTGCAGTCCCAGGGCAACCACACAAACATCAGTGAAGTTAACCTGAATTTTCCTTGGCCTGAGATCAGAATTCAATCCTAAGTTATTCTTTTTGAGAAACCCATTTACATAGATATTAATAACAAGCACCCTTGGCCACTTCACCACATTGTCAGCCAGAGATGATCCTATTCTGTTCAAAGTTCCTAGCTGAAATCCTGTCTCCCCTCAGGTCAGTGAAAGTTTCGCTGTGACTTTTGTTTACCAATACCTAGTATTTTGCTCCCAGCCCCCATCTCACAGTAAAGCATATCAGAGGTAACTGGAATATTTTACAATATCTCTTGCTAAGAACAAACCCTGTAGCTAAAATACGATGCTTATTACATAGTGGTGTGCATGTTTTTGTTGTTGTTATGATAATGAAAATTGTCATTTTCATTACTGTTATTACAATCACAAAAATGACAAAAATAATAATGAAAATAGAAATGAAAATGACATTCTGTTTTTGAAATAAAGGGAAAACACTGAAAAACATATTTCCGGCTATACCTTTTATGTTTTTTATTCGATTGTGATGAAATCTGGAGGGTGAGTACCCTCAATGGAGGGCATTATGTGTACCAGGTTTTGAAATGATTTGAGAAAGAGAATAGATTTTAGAAGCAAGCACATGTTGTGATTTTAAGAAAAACACCACACACATTCATGGCTACATCTCCTTTATCTTCCATCCAATTTGCATGAAGCCTTTGAATATCATGTCCCTACAAAATATTAACACACCTGTGAATTCTAAGAAAGATTGGATGAAGGGTCCTGATGGTGTAAGACATTAACTTGAAAATACATTTCCAGCTGTAACATTTGTATATTCCATCCTGTTTACAAGATATTTGGCAGGAATATATCCCATACCTTCCCTGTCATCTCAGCCAAACTACAGGACAATTTAATAAAGGGACCCAATTGTATAAGCAACTGAAGTTGTCCCCTTGAAGACCATTATTCAGATAAATAGCAGCATATCCAATGCCGGTCAGAGGCAGGCGCCTGGCATGGCAGGGGGAGGGAGGCTGTAGGAGGGAGGATGTGGAGCAACTCAAAACACTGACAGACACATTCACTGGCCAATTACTACATGCTTCTAGCTTTACAGGTCCAATTGGTAGTGGCTTCGAGGCAGGCATAGGGGGCGGCCCTCGGGCGGGCATAGGAGGGACATAACTAGGACTCTGAGGATAGCATCCCAGAAATCAGGAAACGTAGTTTACACATCCAGACTGGGCAATTATCATCACAATCACATCCTGCAGCACTGTGACAGAGGACATAAGATAATCTCTATTGGCTCTTTCCTAAACAGATGTTTCTGACTTCCCAGTAACAAGTGGGGGAGAGAAGTTGGGATGGTCACAGCACAGAATGAGGATATTTTGTTGACATTTCTGCTGACCAATTAGCATCGCAAACCGATCTTATACCACAGTGACATGCAAGAGAATCCCTGGCATAGGCTTCTTCTCTGCATATGCTGTGCAGGCATATAAAATTGGGACCCTTTATCACATCTTTCTGATATTTGGCAGAGATTATTGGTAAAGTGTGATATAGATCCCTGCCAAATTTCACGTACACTGGTTGGACTACAAGATGTTACATTCAGACATACATCGATAAGTTAATTGCTTATACCACCAGGACCCTTTATCCAATCCTTCTGAAAGTTGGCAGAGATAGTAAATATGGGAAGGGGTATAAACTTGTTAAGTTTCATCTACATTAAATGTGAGGCAAAGAAGTTACACCTAAGAATGTATATGAAGATTTTTACAAAATAAATTAATTCAACTGGTTCTAAAATTGGATTCCTTTATCCAGTCTTTTTGGAATTTGGTTCACATAATGCCTTCCATTGGAGATATTACCACACCATGTTTCAGTCAAATATAGTGACAAACAATAAAGGCACAGCCGAAAATGTGTTTTCCATTGAAACCAATGGAAAACAAAAATGAAATCAAAAACGAAAACAATTTGATATTTATGAAAACAAAAATGATAGATTTAAATAACGAAAACAAAAAACTAAAATGATGTGGGTCCCTGGTGCACACCTATACTTATTAGAAAGGATTAATAAAGTTGGCATCTAATGGTAAAAGGCCCTTTACAATTCATCCTCTGCCTGCGAGATCTTATAAATGACCTAATTGAAAACACAAAACCAAAAACACATGAGTGTAAAAATTAGATCCACATTACTTTAGGAATGAGCAAATGGAAGTTTGTAGGTTTTTAGGGGGAGGGGTACGTGAAGAAAACACTTCCTCAGGATGGCCTATGGATACCAAACATCCTGAAGGGCTGAATGCATTCCTTGTTCCTGTGGAACACAAGAAATGTTTTGGTTTTGTCCTTCACAATCTGAAAGCCTTTGACGCATGGAAACACCTAAAAGCATATGACTGGTAACCTGTCATCCATGACATAACTTTTAGCAAAAATGAAATGTTTTGCTGTCACTTCTGAGTCATGTATTTATTTATTTTTTACTTTTACCACTAAATTACTCCTATTTGATTTATTATTTTACTTTTGTAATATTGGAGCATTTGATTGTGCCAGTGGTCCAGAGTTGTCAGGAAGTTCTTAATGCTTTTCCTTTTATCAAACTTGCCAATACGGAAAATATTTACAGGGCTTTCAAACATAGGGCGTTTAAATCAAATGTTGTCCTTAGGATGCTATCCTTTGGAGTAAACATAGCAAGGAAGGATGTGAAGGTGCACTGTTTCATCACTGGTGAGCAACAAGATTACAGACTCATCACCCTGCCTTTTTTTGCCTCTTGTGAGAAAGTTACCACTTTCTGCACTACCCTTACACCACCACTTATTCCTTGATAGATAACCATGTCTGGTCTCAACCCAAGTGAGGCGATAGTGAGTTCCTCAGTTCCCGTGCTCCTCCCTGGTGGACTACAGACAAATTGACCTTGTAAATGCAACCTTCTTAGACTGATCATTACAGGGGATGTGAGCAACCAGTCCAAAGTTTAAGATGTTAAGTTCTAGTAGCAAAATATTTGTTCATTTTGAGCTGCAGCTCTGGTTGATTAACAGGTATTTCTCAGTAGTTATTTTTATAACCCTCATAACTGTTAACAAGTGTCCACTCTTGTTAATGCATATGCAAAGTTTATATAGAGTAATGATTTTATTCCAGTAATGCTATCTCTGGAAGACAAATACTTGGACGCTAGCAGAATGTTTTCCTGTATTTATTCTATGGGTGTTTTTAAACAAGATGCTTCCACGCATGGCCCCCACTGTCCACGTGTCCAACCACTCATTTGAAGTTGATAAAAAATAAATTGGAGTGCCTTGTGCAGGCCAGGGTGGCCGCCACTGTGGATGGGGCAGCCATGCCAGGAGCTGTGTGTGTGAAGCCCTCACCATGCATTTCCCATGCATGGATACTCTGCTGCTACCCCACACACCAACCATGGACACTCCCCCCTCCTGCAGCTCTTGTTTAAAAACACCCTATCATGTGCAAACCACTGTGATATAAATATTGCCTAATTTATTTATTCTTCTTGTAATAAATGTGACATGTGCATTTCTAGATGTCATTCACTTTTCTATTTAATATCTAAACAGTCAATTTATGATCATTGTAGGGTCGTCAAGGACTGAAAGGTGATGCCGGAGAGCCAGGGCTACCAGGCCGATCAGTAAGTTATTTTTTATAATATGATCACATCACTTATTCCTGCACCATTGGTGGTGCATGAATGTATTTTCCATATTTCCCAGTAATACTTACATAAATCATGCATTGCGCTTTGGAAATGTGCCAAATTTAGGCTTAGTATTCTCTAATGTACAAAATGTTAAACCATTTAAAAAGCTCTGAATAAAAATAAGAGAAAATAAATAAAGAAAATGGATATAAATTCCATATGCATGCAGCTATACATATATGTAAAATAAGTAATATAGTGTGTTAAAATGAGGTGTAAACATTTATAGCATGAATCACCAAGAATCCGTATGCTATCTTATGCTGTTTGTGAAGAGAGGTGGTTAGGTAGGGTTGGATATGGGACTTTTACTTATTGCTACAACGGAAACCATATGTAGTGTCCTAGAATGTACCATGCCCAGTCCATCCACTGCCATAAATTCATGTTGTGTTGTACAGATGGAGTTCAGTGTATATGGCCAAGGGACATTTTTTTTTTTTTTTTAAAATTGTTCTATTATCTGAATGACTGAGAAACCCTGATTCAAGGCACTAGAGAAAGTATAGTAGCAAACAGCTCTGGGTCGGTAGAGGAAACTCACTGAAGTGAAAAGTAGGGATGGGCGAACGCGGTTCGGTAGTTCGGTGTTCGGCCCGAACTCAGCCTGTTCGGACAACCGAACACGAACACACCGAATGGACCGAACACCGAACACCAAACAACGAAATGGCAAACACACCGAATGGAACCGAACACCGAACGACGAAAATGGTGAACACACCGAACGGAACCGAACACCGAACGACGAAATGGCCGAACAGTTCATTCAATTCGAATCGCGTTCGGTTGTGTTCGGGTGGCTAAAACATGGTCTTCTGTCAGGTCACTGGAAGGCCAAATGTAGCAGGGAGGGGGAAGTCATTTGACTCAGCTAGGAGCAGACTTCCAGGC
>QEPC01001041.1:9730106-9801550 GCA_003113815.1 Sphenodon punctatus | reverse complement strand
GAACGTCCGAACACGAACGCACAACCCGATCGCGAATGAACCAAACGCCCGACCACGAACGCACGACCTGCCCGAACAACCGAACACGAACGGCCGAACACGAACGCTACCGAACCGAACGGGCGAACACGAATGCGTGATACGACCGAACGACCGAACACGAACACACGAACCGAACGCGGCCGAACCGAACGACCGAACACGAACACACGAACCGAACGCGGCCGAACCGAACGGCCGAACACGAACCGCGATCTGTTCGCCCATGCCTAGTGAAAAGTCTTTCCTATCTATATTTTCTGTAATTCTGTGCCTGATTCTGCAGAGAGGCAAGTGCCACCTGGGAGGTCCTCAACTCCCTGCAGGCCCTCTTTGATTAGCTTAATTGTATTTTCTTGAAGATGATGAGACTTGGAAGCAACTATACAAGGAAAAGAATGTAGAATGTACAAGGTGTGGCAGCAGGAAGGCAATTAAGAGAAGGGATACTAGAAGAGTAGGGTATACTGGAAAAAGGAGTAATAGAAAGAAGCTGTAGCACATGCTTCTTCCCAACCACCCAATTGCCATTAGATTGTCTCACAACTAGACTTTTTTGTACCAAATGTTTAATGACTAGCCAACATCTGGAAGCCATGCCTGAAAGGGCTATTAAAAAGGAGATCTGTACAATTATAATGATTTCGCAAAATCTTTTTTAAACTTAAAATGTGTGTTTTTTATGGGAAGACAATAAAACTGTGGTAAACAATAGTGAGAGGAAAAGATAATTCATAGTTAGGATACAGCTGGACTCTGTCATGGGTTTTCTTTTTCATGTTGCCAAAAAGCAACATCAGAATAATTTGGAGTTGAAACTATATGCATATGTACCTGATATCTAACAAGAGGTATTTGGAATAGCAGAAGTACTTATTCCCTCTTGGATTAATTTGTCATTTCTTTATCCCTAGGGATCCCCAGGCTTATCTGGCCCACCTGGCCCGATGGGACCTCCAGGTGATAGAGTATGTGTTTCCATTTTGTAATGTTATGGCACAAATTACTGCTCAGTTCTGCAGCACATTATATTCCATCATACCCTCTTTCAGTCCCTTGCTTTTATTTTTTTGGAGGAAGTTCTGTCCCCCATGTTCAGTGTGGGTAGCTGGTCTCTGAGAAGATACTTGAAAGAGGCATGGAAGGACAGTGTGGAAATTACTTAGGCCACCTCTGCTCCTATTTACAGTCTGATATCGTTCCAGCGACAGTTGCTTGTGCTAATGTAGCTTTTGCTACTTTCTAATGGGATTGAACTGCCAGAAAGAAAGAGAGAACCAGGTGTAACATGAGCAACCAGATCTCCACAGATTTGACTCATGAACAGTAGTCTGAGAACTTCTGCTGTAGATCAGGGGTGGCCAGACTTACGGTACACGTGATCCACTTGATCCAGTCTTTAACATTAGGTGATGTACTAGGAACTTTCCCACTGGTTCTGGAACTCTAGGCCAGGATCCCTCCCATTGGCTCCTAGCTTTAGGTCACATGAGCAATGGAGTCTCAGGAGTGGAGAGGAGCACTTCCCTAAAGAGAGAGCCTTCCCCACCACGCTGGAGGTGCTCTCCTAGCACATCTCCTCCCTGGAGACAATCTATAAGGCACCAGTCCTGCTCTCCTCCCCAAAGGGGCTGGTCCCCCTCCCCACACCATGATCTACTTGAGACTAGCTTGGGATCTACCAGTAGATCATGATCTACTTCTTGGCCATCCCTGCTCTAGATGGTTTGGAGGGGATTTCTAAATACCAATCTGAAGATAGATTTCCCAATAGAAGCACATTCTCATATTCAATGCCTGACTTCTTTCTCTCTCATTTATCAGAGAAATGTGCTCGCCCTTCTCTGTTGCCTTGTTTTCTGAGAGCAGCAGAGAGACCTAATTCAAAGACAAACTGAAATAGCCCTTCACCTTTTGGGGTGAAAGATGGCATTGTTTCCTCTCTTTCAGATAAATGAGGAGACTATGAACTCCTCTCTCCAATAACTGCATACTGGTGTTCATCCTTCCCTATTGCTTGGTTAGGAGGGAAGAAATAAGAAGTCAGTGGCACAATGGAACCTCTTATTCTTCATCACTGAGCTCTCCATTATGCAGAGTCTGTGTCCCCACCCCTACAAATGAGATTTTAGGCATTATGTGGTTTGGGGAGGAGGATGCTCCAACTTTAGTGGGTCAGCAGCTGCTGAGTCTCTAAATCTGAGTAGAGCCTGTTACCTTACTGAGGTATTTAACTGGCATAAATAAGAAGCATGTAATCACTAGAAACTAGCATTAAAATTAACCGGTTTTATGAATAGTACAGTGTGCCTAGGTTTGTGGTCTTTGAGACTTAAGTTTTCACTAATTTGTAAGTTTTTATTTCTAAATAGGGTTTCACTGGAAAGGATGGAGCTACAGGACCAAGAGGACCGCCAGGACCAGTGGTAAATATAATCTTGTCTTCAGGTGAAAATGAAATAATAGATTTCAGAAAATGGAGACAAAAGAAATTCATGATGATTATTTTGAATGATAGTTTGGGAGTTCTGCATTGGGAACCTTGAAGAGCAACAGCTATAACAATTTTCTGATTATTTTTATTTTTCCTCCAGCATGTGACGATTTGCACATAGTAACTGGGTAGTTTGGTTTTATTCTGTTTTAGGGAGGTCTTTTTTTGGGGTGGGAAGGGGTGGGGTTGACCATTGATCCAATCCAAACTCAGTGGCAAAGTTCCCACATTTTCAAATGTTTTCACACAATCTAACTTATGCTCCTAAAAATACTATATAATATGCTGTTGAGAGAGGCTTTAATGACTACAGATAGTTAAGATGAAGCCACTTTTACCCAGCTGTTAATGTGTTCTGCAACTATCATGCTGGAAGGCTCTGGTCATTTTTAGATGAATCCGCCTCCTGGCCAGGTCTGAACACACTAGGTTGAGGGGTGGGTGTGTGCTAGATGTGCACCTGCACCCATGCACCACCCACCCATGTCCCCACACAGAGCAAACGGGAAAAACCCAGGTTGTTGCATGAGTGGGCGTGGGTGGGTGGTGCATGGATCGTAGAAGCGCACCTCTACCCATGCTGCCTTCAGATGGGTGCCCAGGTCCGTGGGGTGGCTGGATCCACGTGGGCATATGCTGTCTAAAAACGGCCTAGGAAAGGAATAGATTTATACTTTGGGAATACTGATAGGCACATAGGCAGCAATGGACTTCAATGGAACTACTGCAACATAAGTAGTTTGTGGCTCATGACCATAGTGGTTTATAAAACTTGAAAGTCCTCTCCTTTGGGCTTCATGTCTTTGAGGTGCACCCTGAAAGTTACTCATGGAGTTTTGAGAGTTATGTAAAAAAAATAAAAAATGTTTTCCAATGGAAACTGATCAGCATTTAAAAAAATATTTTCTAAAGGGAAACTTAAAAGGGTAGCTAATAGGAATAATTTTTCTCTTTAGCTACATATCTTACAGCAGGAAACAGTTTTGGACCCAGAAAGCTAAGCATAGTTAGCCAGTTACACTCAGATGATTTTGTGTTCTCCTACCATTTCTTTCTTTCTATCCTAGGGTGCCCCAGGAGTTCCAGGCGTAGCTGGCCCAACTGGAAAACCAGGGAAGCCAGGAGATCGTGGGTCACTAGTAAGATGATGATTCATGTTTCTATAGCATCAACTGTAGTTGCAGATATATGTGACACTTCCCTTGGCATCACAGTATTTGTGTCATTTATGCTCATGATTAGTGGCTAATGCACTGAAGCTGAGCTGAGACCACAAGCCTAATTTTAAACAATTTCACTTTTTAAAGTACAGCTTTTTGTGTAATTTAATAGTAAGGGCTGGAAATTTTGGTCGTTGGTTTCCACTGAAAAGAGCGCAGACTGTCCATGCCAAGAAATATATTTCCGCCCTGTGTAAACAGCAAGCGCCCTGTCAGCAGAATGACTGGAAATTGTTCCTTTTTTTCTTTTTTTAATAGTAAAGCATGGTATGCTGCTGAAGGTGGAAAATCTTTGATAATGTTATATGAGCACTGTTGGTTTGCAAATGTTTGTGTGTTAACAAAATGATTGAGGCACTGTGGGTTCTGCTCAGGAGTTTTACAGCCACAGCTCACATGGGCCGGGGCCGGGGCCGTAGTGCTGCAGTAGCAATCCCTGGAGTCATTCTGTTTGATTCAGCCCGAGTTTCTGAGGGAAAGTGCATAGACTGGAAGGGGTACAACCTGCACTCCCAGGACAACAGCCAAGGGAAGGGTATACATGGGGTATATTTTCTAAAGGCAGGAACTAGGAAAAGGGTTCTCACCCTGGCTCTGCCACTGACGTTCTGGGAGGCCTTGAATTAAATCTGTTTCCTCTCTTGTAAAAGGAGGATAATACTATGTCCACACCAACCTCATAAGGCTTGTGTGAGGATTACTTAGACAGGGTTCAATACACCAACTGCTTACTCCAGAATAGTTCCAGAGTCCATGATCTGAGGATCATTGCAATAGTGTCTGCAGGGCACTTTGAACATAAAAAGTTAGTAACTGCCTTGAGTACAACGGCCAGGTTTGCGGTTACCCTTGTGCAGGTATTGGCAAAACAGTAGCGCTCTTTATCCTCTGTTGTCTGCCCATGTTCTCATCTGCAGGAACAGCTGGCTATTTATTGATGTATACATTTCACTACCACTTTGCAGGTACATCTATATCCTAATCCCAGAATATGTGCAAATTAAATTGTAATTTGCTACTTTTTTCTAATGCAAGACTGAACAAGATCAGATTTACTGTTTCTTATATTTTTAGACCAGATCCCAGCAGGACCTCTGCTGGCTTGGAAACTGTGCAGATGTTTTGTCAGATTCATGCAGTAGACAGGGTTTCAACAGTTAAGTGCTAAAGGTGCCGCCCATGGCCCATATGTGTTTCCCAAGGGCAAGATATAGCCTGCTGAGTCCCCAAAGTAATCCATTATTTGTAAGTACGGGAGCAGCGGTTGTTGAGCAGAAGAAACAAGTTACTTCTGTTCACTTAGAACCACATTATGGGTGTTAACAAATGTGTAGCCACAGTGGCGGCTGCACGTCTGAGGGTGGGATGGTCGGCCCTGCAATCCTGGCCGGGTTATGACAAGGGATGGAGACTAACGTTTCCCCATACTGATCCAGCTGGGGAGGGGGATGCGGGAAGCTCTGTGTGGCCATCTGGTCTGCCCCAGCACTGCAGGGGCCTGCCCCCCGCCATGACGAGCAGTGACCCCTGATGCTGGGCCGGGCAGGCGTGAAAACGGATGCGCCTGGTTCACCACCGGGGCTGCTCGCAGAGCCGGGCTGTGGGCCTAGTTCATTCCGGACCAAAGTTTCTGGCCCAGCAGCCAACCCCACTTGGGTTTGAACCAGGCTCATGTCTGGTGGGTCCGGGACAAACGTGCGGGGCTCAACACTGGCCCAGGTGCACCAGAATAGGTGAACAGGGCCAGCAGCACATTAGTTAACACCCAATGTTATACTCCTGTTGAGTGGAATGTGGAGGAAGGCACCATGCAACCCAAGTAAGTGTGGTGGAATCTAGCACTTGGCAAGTGCAAACAGATGATATGGATTTGTGCCAGAGGAATACAATCCAAAGTTTTATGCAAGTTATACGCAGCTCTAGAAATCCTGGAAAGTTGTCAAGGTGGGACTCAATAGTATTACAGATTTGACAACTGTCAATTTAAATTTTAAATTTTATTTAATTTATTTATTTTATTTTGTTACATTTATTAGCCGCCCCCTCATGCGTATGGCATGTTGGGGCAGCTCACAACATAAAAACAACAATTTAAAACAACAGTTTAACACACAAATAAAATCTACCTAAAAAACCCTGGCAATCTACTATTGCAACTCTGCTGAGGTATTACCATGGCTGTTTTCACATGAGACGGTGTCGCCCATGATTTTCTTGTTCCTGCAATCTTAAATCATGCCATTTTATTTTCTGGGCACCCTTCTCACAAGACATGTCTCCTGCGATTTTTTTCTTTGCACATTTTATATTGATATCGCTAACTGTGGGATCTCTATTCTCACGAGCGCAAATGTCGCAGAATTGTCATCCTCCCCCTTCTGCCCTGCCCCTGCTGGCAGATCGGAGTTGAATTTCACAAGTTGGCAGTGGATTGAAATTAACACGCCAGTGTCAGAACTGGGTGAAATTAACAAGTTGGCAGCAGAGCGAGGTGAAATTAACAGGCCAGCTAAAATGAACTAGCCGGACCCGGGAACGATCCACAGCACAGTCCTGCTGGTTTCCACGCCTGCTATACTGCAATTGTAATACTGACAGGTATTCCCACGTTCCCAACTTTGCACAACCATAACACCTGTCACTCTTAAGAGTATGATTTCAGAGCCCAGTAATGTGTGAGCGCCCAAGGCATAACTTACAGGACGAATGCAGAATAGTGCACTCACACCCGCAGTTAACTTGCGGGAGCAAATTACGATCCCACAATCAGCATCTCATGTGAAATCAACCAGTGTCCCAAACACCTTAAATTCAAGCAGTTCATGCACAGCTCATCCCCAGGGACCGGTGTTCTCTGTGTTTTCTCCACTGGAACTGTGAAATGGTACACATTATTGTTAAATCAGACCACTATCTCAAATGCTAATTGAGAATTCATAGATCTGGAAGCTTTCAAATTGGGAACCTGCTAATAAATATTCCCAAAAGAAAAACACAGTGTAGCAAAGGTTTTAGTCAAATAGAAAAATAAATTGGGTGCTTAAAAAATAATAATCTGAGGTCTGTTAACTATTTAAAATAAAAAATTACAACTGATTTCCATAAACAGGCTTCCATTGAAAAATACCCCCAGGGACTTCCCAGCTTGTAGCTGTCTTTGCAGCCCTTTCCCAGAACATGTGGGGAAGGTAAATGCTGCCTCAGGCTACATTAGCTTCTGTGCATTATATTCTCTGTGTGTCTGACTGAGGGTCAGGGATCGGAAAAGATGCATTCTTTCTCTGTCAGTGTCTGCATCTTATGCCCAGATTTTAGTCAGGGTTTCAGAAAATGGAAAAGATGGTGCTGTTGCATTAAGTCCTCACAAATTTTCACACAGGAAGCAGGGACTCCTATGTGCTCAGTTTTGTGGGTCTTGTCTAAAGGTAAAAATAGCTAAATCTTAGCCTTTTCTCTCAGCTGCAGGATCTTGTCATGATTCCAGCTTTCACCCCAGTGCTCCAAATAAATAAATAAATAGTTTAATTTTTTTTAAAAAATATATATTAAATAATCCCAGATACAACCAAAACTACCAAAACAAAAATTTCCTCTCCGATTCCAAGTGTCTCCTCCATCACAGGATGTCAGTGAGCTTGAATGCTAGCAGCTGCTGCCTCCCAGATTTCTGGCAGACATTTAGCTGAAGCATGCACATATCTTGATTAAAAGATAACAAAGTGAAATCTAAACAGAATATGACTAAGGAGGAAGAATATGCAAATGAACAATATTTTGTCCTGTAATTACAGGAGTACGTTGTGGTGCTGAAATGATAGCATTCTTTAACATCTCAAATGAAAAATGATTTTGTTTTCAGGGAAATCATTCTTCAGGGGAAAAAATGTATAAAACCCCTATGATCCGGGTATCTTGCAAAATCTGAGAGTTTTCTTTGCAAATGAGCAGATGTGAGCCTGATTTCATTTTGCTTGAGTGAAATTGTGAAAACTGCTTAAGGTAGCACAAGTTCTAATTTAAAGGGGAACAAAGGGAGGGAAGAGAGGATCTGCTTGGAGATTTTATTCTCCTGTATAAATCTGTTTAGATACAACTTGCTTGGGGGGAATGCTGGGTATTCAAATCCTGCTTCTAGACGTGTGCGGCGAACACGCTGCATAAAATCACACTGCGTGTAAATATCCCGCGTGTGGGATTTAGATGTGACATTTCAGGTGTTAAAGCTAGTTGCGTATTCTTTTAAAGCCATGAATTAAATACCTCGACATCGAGGTATTTAAAGCTGGTCACCCATTCTTCTTTTAAGAATGCATGACCGGCTTTAAAGTGCGAAATGTCATGTCGAAATCCCCCACGCGGGATGTTTACATGCAGCGTGATTTTATGCAGCATGTTCGCCGCGCACGTCTAAAAGTGGGAGTCAAGTCGATACCAGCCATACTTTCCCAGTGAGGCTAACTCGTAAAAGCGAGTAGTCTGGCTTTAAAAACTACTCAGCAGTAGCCTGTCTTTATTCCACTTGAAACTGGTGGTAAAATGCCCATTGAATTCAGTAAAGCAGCAGAGTTAGGTCAGCAGTAAATAGTTTAGAAATCCCAGAGAAGTGGTGGGTGTATCATTAGGGTTGCGCATGAAAGTTTCCAAAACACTTCTTGCACTAAACCCGAGTCAAGCAGTTTTTCTCTTTACTCTATGGTGGAGGAATTGGACAAATCCTTTCAAATATCTGAAAGCTCTGAAAGACAAATTTGTGGACTTCTCAGAGGGTGATCTAATGACTAAAATGACCACGTGTCATTCTTGGCTGATCTAAAATGGGCATCTGCAGATTTCCTGTGGCCAAAACTGTGTCAAATGGACCAAAACCAGCAATAAACATCTTTGTGAGATCATTGCCTACTTCAGAAGTCTCCAAAATTCAACATATCAAACATCATAATTACATTTCTCCAGTCTTTCTTGGCTTTTCTATTTGCTAACAGAGGAATGCAAACAGAAGGCTAAATTCTCAAAACATTGTGTGGGAGATGCATACACAAAATTTTATTTGCAGAATGGATTATGTGTGTATATCTCCAGAACAGTGTTTTAAAAAATATCTCCATAGCCCTAAGTGTACTTTATTTTATTGTAGCATTTCGGACAATCATTAATTCTGGTTCACTTCTTCTTAAGTATTGTTTTTAAGCATTAAGCAAAGGGGAAATGCTTTGGAGGAAAGAATAATTTTCTCAGCAAATTAAAACTGTCTTGTGGCAACTCATGCTCAGACTTGAAACAGGTATTATAATGTACTAATATACTGCAAGACTAGAAGCATACCTAATGCGTAAAAAAGATCTTGTTTGAAACAGAATAGGTATTCAACGGCATACCTTTCAAGCTTCAAAATAACTCAGACCTACAGTTGTTTCGCATACGGAAGTCCCACTGATGGAAACAGGAATGTTTCTAAGAAAAGACTGCGAGGAAGTTCCAGGATGAGGGAGATGAGAAGATAAAAACGCAGTGTAACTGACTTTTCTTAGCTTGTACAACATTTGTACAACTTCAGTTTCATGTAAACGTTGCAGTATTGTGCAGAGGGAGACACAGTGCCAAAAGAACGGCAAAATTACTGAATTCAAAATTACTTTGAATAGGACCATTAGCAGGTAAGAGCCCTGTGTGGTTCTTTGTAGTGAAATGTAAAATGGTGATATAAGGGACAATATTGTGTACATCCTTAAAGAGCTATATCCAGCAGAGATAATATCATTGATTGGGTGTTATGCATGATAGCGCTGAAATAATTAGTAGAATTTGTTTTTGTTGATAATTAATACACAAACACAGCTTTAAGAACAGAAGTTTGCTAATACTCTACAAATTTGGTAAGACATGTAAGAACTAAGAAGACAACATAAGATGTGCTGAAGTAAGTTAACTTAGACAGGGGACAGAGCTGGATGCAACTCATTGGCTTTTCTGTTGTCTTTACTGCCTCTTGCATCCTTGTTCTACTGGTTTTGGTCTTTTGCATCCCTTTATGTTTCTGTGTTCTTGTATAATATGCTGTGAAACATTCTGATGGGATTAACTTGTTATAGGGCCCAGCTGGACTGAAAGGAGAAAAAGGTGATAGAGTAAGTCAAACCTTAAAATTTGTTTCCTTTGTTTTTCTTGAACTTAAAAGCACAAACTTTGTAATAACACAGGCCTTGTTTGAATTAAGGGAGATATTGCTTCTCAGAACATGATGCGAGCAGTTGCGAGACAAGTCTGTGAACAACTGATAAACGGTAAACAACTCTTCTGTTTTTTCCTAGTTCTGCTTTCCATACTGCTATCTTAATAATGCATTTGACAAATGTGAAAAAAAAGATGGTTTAGATTTGAGATGAAGGCATTATGGCTGTAACGTATAACCAGAGCCTGTGCGGTGTAGTTCTTATCTTGCACAACAGTTAACTTGATGAAAGGAAATGCAGCACAAAATTAGATTTTGAATTTGCAAAGCTAGTTGGTTAGTTAATAAAGACCTGATACTACAAACACTTACGTGTGAGTGGTCCCATTGATTTCAGAGTTTTTAGGACTAGGAACCAAGAATCCTAAGGGCATTTTGGACAGGGCCTGTAACAGGGGCACCCTAACTCATTGCAGGATGAGGCCACAAGTGGGTGACCTTCTCTAAGTAGCTCCTTTTCAGTTTAAAATATCAGCTTTGCAAAAAGAATAATTTTTTAAAAAATGATTTTATTTGTAGAACTTCTAGGATGTTCAAACTTCTTTGTGAGGGACTGTCTCCTTGTATGTGTTTGCGAAATGTCCAGCAGAGTGAGGCCTCAGAGGTACTATCACTACTACCACTAGTGAGCTTTTAATCGAAGCAATATTGGTTGTCCAAGAAAGCTGAAGAAGGTGCTGAAGAAATGAATGTATCAAGATGATAGATGATACCCATTACAAATTCATACCACCTTGAATTTTATTTTTTGGGGCCTCCACCCTGGCTCCACTAGTCAACAGGAAGAGTTTGGCTGGGCAAATCCAAAGAGCAGGATGGCCATAGCTGCATACATTTTAAGGTCAAAAAGAAGCTATTAAGATCAAAATCTTCAAAATATACATTTTAAGGTCAAAAAGAAACTATTAAAATAAAATCTTCCCCTTCTGCAATAAACCGTAAATGAATTCAACGCTAAAGTTTAAAGTGATACTGCAGCCCCTATGCACTGACTCATGCCTGATGCAGGGGTGGCACTGGCTATTGGAACAATCCTGCAGGATCTGTTAAACCCTGTTCTACTGCATAGGAAAGATATCATGGAATGCGGCTGTGTCCTAAACAGTAGTTGCATCTCCTGTCTCTGTGTACAGCTTCCCAAATCCTGCTTGCTCTTTCCACATCACCACTACTGTTTTGCTGTCAGAAGGGTCTCTGAAAAGGCCTCTTGGAAAGGACTGAGCAAGATTTCCTTCTAATGAATGCAGTCTGTACACTCTGCTACTTTACTGATGTTTTTGAGGGTTGGTTTGATAGTTAAGACATGTGCTGGTTTTGTTCGGCCACAATTTCAAATACAGATGTTTTCCCATGCAGCATGCATTTGTAAGGACTTAAAAGTCTATTATGTCAGGTGTTTTCTGAGGTTGATGTTTAAAAAACATATCATCTGTTGGCCAATGCAGAGCAGTAAAGGAACAGTGATAAGTTGATCTTTCTTCCTGGGGTTTGCGATAAAAATGCTAACTCTCCCATTTGCCCTTAGAAGTTATTCTCAGTGTTTTGTATTTCCTATCATCTGTACTCTGCTGAAAGTCCCAAGTCAAAGTTACCGTGCTTCTTTCTAGGCAAGGAGAATTAGATGGGAATCCCCTTCAGAATCCATTGCCGCTTAATTGGACATGACTGCCCCCTCCGAGCGACACATTCCATTCTCTCTGGCTGAAATTGATCCCTTTGCCCAGTGCCAGCCAAGACCTGTGCCACCATCAAGGTTTAGCTGAGATTTAGATGGTGCATAATAGCATAAGCCTTGTATCACCCTGCTGCATGGGATGAATGCCATTCTGTCTCCCCTGACCTCATAGCATTTATAGGCAGAATACCCAGAAATGTTTTTGATCCTTGGCCCTTTGTGATGGTTAAATTTGTACTTTCCATTCTCACTTGGCATTCATTGTTTCTGTCTTTCTGATTAGACGTCCTCTCTGGCAACAGGGCTGTTGTGTAATCTAACACAGTTTTGCAGTTGTCATTTGTAATGGGTTTGAATTTTCCTTTAATAATATCTGCTGCCAGAATCCTCCTCCTCCCCATTTCATTCTGTGCCTTCTTATCTCTCATCCATCTTAATCTGTGCATCCGTTCCAAATCACCACTAATTGTGTGGAGGGCAGAAGGAGAATGGAGCAGGAGACTTTAATGAAATGTGATTTCTCCCCCTTCCTGCTTTATTAGATGCCCTGTACAGGCTTTTGCTAATATGTTTTGTTTTTTCATTAAAGGCCAAATGACCCGGTTTAATCAGATGCTGAATCAAATCCCAAATGACTACTATTCAAACCGCAATCAGCCTGGCCCTGCAGGACCACCAGGTCCTCCAGGAACTGCTGGAACAAGAGGAGAACCCGGGACTGGAGGCAGGCCAGGATTCCCAGGACCACCTGGCCTCCAAGGACCACCTGGCGAGAGAGGTGGGTAACACTCCGAGAGCATATGCATTTCATCAACATACTTCAGACACTATCAGCAGGCTAAGCAAAGGAATGCAGTGCAGCTTAAGTATCCAGAAAGGCTATGTACGTCAGCAAGCTGTTTATGCAGATGGGACTGCTCTGAAAGGGCTGGTGCACGTGCAGCTGAGGCAAGGTGTACACTTACGTATACAGTGCAGTTTTGGTGCAACAAAACCCCATGGGACTGGATAAAAAGTTCATTCTATCAGGGTGCTCACTATAATAGGGCCTGGGACAGGAAATTGAGAGAAATGGTTCTTGAAGTTTGGACTGTTATGGATTTATTATAAGCCTGATTTTCATATGAGAGGTTTGATTTTATTTGTATTGAAAGTACCCCTTCTTGACTCTCACTCCCTCTCTAACCCTGCTTCCCAGTTTTTTTCTGAGCCATAGCCACTTGAGAGCCTAAGCACTATTTTGGGAATATATCTCATTGGGTGTCTTTGGATGGACCTGGGGCTGGCCACCCATGGACCTGCTCCAGGGGTGGCCAGCCCTGTATTCCCCGCATGCAGCCCTGCCTGCACTGGATTTGCATGGACCCAGCATCTGCTGCAGCCCGTGGCTTGCCTGTGTGGTGCCCCCTCCCCCACAGAGCTGCCAGCCGATGGCTTGATGCTCTAGGCTGCTGCCTGAAGCCAGGGCAATCCCTGGCCAAGAGTGGAGCTGCAGCAGCCATCCACTGAGCAGCTGAACTGCAGGTCTACCTCTGGCCAATGCCCCAGGTTTGGACAGCCTGCTCTGCTGGCGGTGCTCCAGAATGTTCCAACTTCCTACCTAAGTAGAACACGCTTTCCACTTGAACCCAAAATGACAGTTCAGCAGTTGAACTGCACTTTGGTGGCACTGTCATTTTGTGTCCAAGTGGAAGTATTGGTCTACATCTGTAGGAAGTACCGACCTAGGAACACCAATGCGTTCCAGGTGCTGGAACTCCAGTGTGTGGCTGCTTTGCATTCTTGAGCAGCACAGAAACAGCTCTTGAATCTGGCTTGCAGTTGTTCTTGGCTGTTCAGAAGCTGGGAAAGGCTTTTGTGTTTCTGTGCCTAGAATTTACTGTAAGTATTTATCATTTACAGAAAGAAAAGAAAAAGGGCACAATGCATTTCTGAATCCTGGGGTTGTTTTAGAGCATCCACACATCTAATATGTCACTAGGCACATTTCTAAAGATAATGCTTTTGTACAAAGAAGAACCTTTGATGCCTTCCTTCATACTGAGTTGAGTGTAGTAAAGTCCTGTCAAACCTTAGCTGCCCCAAACATTTTCTGTGTTTTAAGACAGTATTTTCAGTTGCCCCAGGTTATGACTGTATGTGCACTACATTTTAAAACTCTTGCCTTTTAGACTGGATGTTTATTTCCTTAAAAAATAAATTTCCCCACCAAAATTGGATTTATCAGTAAAATTTGATTTGAACTGAACTCAGGCAGTATAGTATTTGAGCTGAGTATTAACATCAAAGACAGAGCATGAAGCAGTATTTTCCTGACAGTTTTCTTTCTTTTGTGGGTGTATTTCCTAATGGTACATTAGGGGTGCCAGGGGAGAAGGGTGAAAGAGGGACTGGATCACAAGGACCACGAGGTTTGCCTGGACCACCTGGTGAGTTTTCTGTTTTTTTAATTTACATCAAATTACAGAACAGTAGAAGGAAAGAGAATGATGCTTCCTAGACAACTCAACTGCTTAGCAGTGCTTCAGAGCATAATGGTGTGAATTACTCGAGAGTCGGGATACTTTGTTTCCTACATGCACTGGAGAAAGTGATAGGTTCTGAAAATGGTGACTTCAGTAATAAATACTCTGTGGCATAGCTAGTTCATTGGATAATTTATTTTATTCCTCTGAAATATCTGATTGCTTGAAGATGCTTTTGATCAATATACCAATTAAGCCTTTGCTAATTTCTACTAAAAAGGACATTTTTGAACTTTTTCTATTAGACGGCAGCACTGTCAGCTGAATTTCTAGTATCCTGCTTAGATATTTACAAATTACTGTACAGTGTAGAGTAGTTAATATCAAGTAGGATGCTTTGCTTGTGGTGCCATTTGATTTTGTTCACTGATCATTTACTGATGTCTTGGCAGGAAAGTTAGTCTGTCTCGTTGTTGCTGCCTTTAATTTACTAGCTGAAACATGATTTTTTCATTACACGATCTATAAGAAGCTTGCAACAAATTTTAGCCCCAGTTAGTTAAAGCACTACATTTCTGTTAACCATAATACAACCTGTTCCAAAGAAAACATTACCTCATCTACCCTAGGGCTACAGGGTAGCAGAATTAATGCACGCCTATGTTTTAACTGAAATCCAGTGTGCTTGTCTAAAAGGAGTTTCCCTTGAGATCTTTGTATCTTACAGAATGTGGAAATAAACAACTGATGACTTTAACTGGGTTGAAATCTTTGCCAAATCAGTTTCTGTGAATAAAGACCTTAAAAGCAACTAATGATAAGTCACTTCTCTTAGGTTCTCTTAGGTTGTTTCATTGACACCATGTGTAGAAACCAAGGGGAAACATTTCCTGACCATAGGCTCGTGTGGAGTCTAGACAGCAACAGTGCCAGCAGTTTTATCCTATACAGATATATTATCTTCCTTTTATTTGAAAATTAGGTCCACAAGGGGAATCCAGGAGTGGCCCACCAGGTTCTACAGGTTCACGAGGTCAACCTGGGCCACCTGGTCGTCCTGGTAATGGAGGTATCAGAGGTCCCCCAGGGCCACCCGGATATTGCGACTCATCCCAGTGTGCTAGCATCGCTTATAATGGTCAAGGATATCCAGGTAGGTTATTGATACCTTAAACTATATTCAACTTATCTAGTTTCATAGAAGTCCTTGTTCATGCAGAACTCATTAGCATGGGAGAGCTCTCCTAGTGAGGGCATCATTAAGTCATTTCTGAAGCAGCCACTCAGCTGTAGTATTTCCTCTTGTCAGCCTTGCAAGCTCAGCCTTGTAAGAGCAGGCAATTTGATTGCTATGCACATTTGTCTTAGGGGCTTTGTTGGATTGCGCTAACTTGAAATGTGTTTAGTTTTAGGATACAACAGTGACTAGATTTTACAAGCAAGTTTATTTTTAACACGTAGAGCATTAGCAGATAATTACTTTGCTATTAGGATTTAAATGACCATTTTCTTCTTCTTTTCCCTTTTTCCCTTCCTCCTACCATCTTCTTCTGAACAAGGTTGAATACTCCATTGTAAAGTTAAAAGAACACTGTGGTTGGCAATTTCTGTGTGTGTCTTTCTGAGGAATGTCAGGATTATTTCTACAAACTTAGTCCCTGAGAGCTAAATTTTCCAAAACCAAATACCATGATGCAGTGCAGACAACTGAAAAACTTCACCCTCCCACAATTTCCATGGAGATGAACCCCTTGGAGTTTGTGTTTAGCCCTGAGTCATGTCGGCTTCCTGTGTGGAGAAGCAATTTTAAAACAATGGGCTTTCGCTGGAACAAAAATGCTGAATTGTGGTGGCCACCAACATCTGACTGATGGGAAGAGAGGGCAGCAATATTGCATGCCATGGATCCCCCAGGATGACTCTGGAGACCCACAGTTTTTTTTTACCTAGTTCATTTGTGTGCACTGTAGCATCCTGCAATTAGTGAACATGTTACTGCTCTTGGATATGTGATTTGCCACTAGCATACTATGCATGTATACATGAAATATATATATATATGTGTGTACACACAACGCATTGATTTACTGCTGCTGGGTTAATTAAAAAGCAGAAGTCTGTTTACGCAGACCTGGCATGCAACGTTAGCAGCTAATCAAAAGAAAAAACTGGTGAACTGAAACCCATTCTGTAGCAGTGCTATCCTTTTAGAACAGTTTTGTATACATATATAGATATATGCATATCATTTAACCAGTGTGTATTAAGTTGGATGGGAATATATTTTTGCACAGTGGTTTGACTTTTATGAACTAACACCATCTTTGACCTGTTTCAGGTTCCGGCTAACACATTTTCTAAGTCGCCAGTGCTGCTTTACAGTTTGAGTACATGAAAACCCTGTTTCTGAGATGTTTGCGCACGTGCTTGTTAGAAAAAGATTCTGTATGGATATTTCACCATGGATACGGTTAAATGAACCATGACGCATCATAAGGGTGGGGTGGGGTGGGGGGTCTTTATACTAACAACAGTCTGGAATGGAATAATGAACAGCGATTTCAAGCCTGTTGCATTTCAGTAATAAAATAGAAGGGGGGAAAAACAACCCACAAGTCCCGAAAACAAACACATTCAGAAGCCTCATTAGCAACAGAGGCTTATAAATCTACTAACCAGCAGAGGAGGCAGTTTTAACCTGGTAAAAGAGAAATGATGTATGTAAATAGTAAACTAATTGATGGCTTGTAAATGATTTGTATGGGATCATGTCCACTAAAATCCGTTAACATCTTTACATTAAGCTTTTGCATTCAAAGCCTGCTGCTGCTTGCTGTGTGCCAAAATAACATCTTTTGACACCCTATGAAATCTACCTGCTTGTTACCAGCATATCTGATTTAGGGCATGGGCCTTTGTTTTGTATATGTAACCCTTTGGGGGGTATGTAATAGCAGTTTTAAATACTAAAGATTTATAATTATTTTTTTCTTCTTCTGTTTTGCTGTAGTCTCTGGTGTTCCTCCAGCACCAGCTGTAACTCGGTCTGTTACGAGGAACAGCATCAGAAAATGACATGTACTGTATATTGCCAATGGTGATAGTTTCATGTACACTCTTTCCACGCACCCACCCACAGGGAACACTTATTTCTCTTAGTTTTAAATTTAATCGCCAAACTTGATGGTATTTCTAAATAACCAAAACCTCTTTTTAAAAACCATTTTTGGAGCCCTTCAAGGCTTGCTCTACACCATTCTTTGTGTTACAGATAGCTAGCTCCTACGAGGTCTTTCCAACCAGTTTTCACTCTTATTGTTATTTTACTGCCAAGAAAAGAAACAAAAACTAAGACAAAATAACCAGTCATTTATTAATTTATATATTTATTGTATGAAATTAAGGTTAGACTAACATTAGGTAGACAAACTAATTTTCATTTTTACTTGTGGATTCCAAGACATGCGATAACTATAATGTTCAATCGGACAACTATTTTCAACCAGAGCAATACGTACCTGAAAGTGGACCCTATCAACCTGAAAGTGATCCCTACGTAGTTCCCATGGAATCAGAAAGAAGAGATGATGAATATGAGGACTATGGAGCTGACATGCACTCACCAGGATACCCTGAACAAATGCGCTGGAAAAGATCTTTATCAAGAAAAGCAAAAACAAAACCATAAGCATTTTTTCTCTATTTTTGTTGTTGTTGTTTGGTTTTGCTATGCTTGCATATGCAGATCCATACAGAGTGGGTGTGTTCTGTTTCCCCTCCAAGTTCCCTTCCAATATTGTCAAAGCAGAAGTACACTCACATCCTGTAGGAATCTCGGGCTTATGTGAGAATAGCAATGAAGTGTAACTATAGATTTCATTCTCACCCTTGAAATGCTTGTAAAATACTTTTGCTTACAGTGGCTGCTTAGGCCTTAATGTGTGCATTAAGTAATCACAATGCTACATTTTCTTTAAATCAAAAACCAGAGCTGCTGCAAATTTTCTTACGACTGTCTGCTTCATCAATGGTCCTTGCACTACAGTTTTCTTACTTGTCCAATGCTTGTTTGCAATTCAGTCACATCACAGGTCTGCATTGTCTAGTAAAATGAAAAGAAAACCCTCCTACATCATTTGCCAATTACTTCTATCTTTACTCATACCTTACAGGGCATATACTGCTCTTATACATCTCTTTTAACAACCACAAACATTAAATAATGTAGCTGAAATCATTGTATCAACTGGATACAGTTTTATAATGCCTTAAAACTCCTTGTTGTAGACAAATTAACATTTATGCCAAATTGCAGTCAATCCTGCAGAGATGGAATTGCATGTTTGTGTTGTATATTTAGTATGGATTTTTTTTTCAGAATATAATGTTTCTTAGTTATCAAAAGCAGTTGGAAATTGTTTGCAAGACTATGGATATAGAATTGCTGCTTTTATATTTTAACTGCAAATTGTGAATTTCACTGCCTTATATTATTTATTTCTGAAACAAAAGAGGCATTTTTCAATAAAACTACTGAAAATTTCTTGCATGATCAGTTTTTATTTGGATGGGGCTGTGAGTCTTCAGACCTCTGAGGTTCTAAAGTATCATGAAATACACAGAGACAATTACACGTGCTTCTTAAGGATCTTCTAATGTTACAGAAGCAACAAAGTAACTAATTAGAAAATAAGTTACACTGGATGTTGAGGCGAACATTTAATCAAAGTTCTCATTCCTGGAGGAGAGGAAGGATATTCTGAACTTCAGTTACGGTCTCTTATTGGTCCTCATGGAATTAGCTGACTTTTGTCAGCTGAAAGGATTTGGACAGAAGCAGCAAGGGGGGCAGTAAAACTACCAGACAGAATCAGAGCCAGCACAAGCTGCCAGACACCTACAGAACCTAACTGGCATACAAAAACCGGCTGAGACACTTCCTACATTCTTAGGCTCCTGGTCATAGTGCGTGACTGGAAACATGTTGAAATCCCATTTCAAGGGCGCTGATTTTAAATAGTGATCATTCTTTCCACTGAAAATCTGAATAGCATAAAATGCAAACACATACATAAGTTGCCTGTACGATTATAAAGCACGTAGTATCCAAACAAGCGGAGTGTCCAAGTGAGAGCATAAAATCAAAACCTTGGTGGTCTTTCCCCTGTTGTGAGCCTACAATACTACTGGATTGTGGAATATTTGAAACAATATTTAAGACAGCGGTTCCCAAATCTTTTGCCTGTGGCCCTATTTTAAAACGAACATGATCCCATGCCTCTTGACAACAACAAAGGGTGTTTTTAGACTGACAGCTGCCTGCCTCTGCTCTGCCTCACCCTTGTGTGGGCTGTCCATTTAAAGGCAGCCCACCCAGGGGTTAGCTGGAGCAGAGGTGGGGCAGGCTGCCTGCTGTCAGTGCTCAGGAATGTCCCAGAATACCACAAGCAAAACAGGCTGCCCAAGCCAAGAGCACCGGCTGGGGGTAGAGCACCCATCTGTCTACTCAGTGGACGGGCCACTGCAGCTCCGCTTCAGGCCTGTGGCTGCCCTGGAAATGCCATAGAGCTGTGGGTGGCAGCCTAGAGTGGTGGCTGATCTTCCTGCAGCTCCATGGTGTTGCGGGAAGGGGCCTCCAGGTGGGTGGACTATGGGCTGTGGTAGAGCTGGGTCTGTTTAAACCCAGCTCAGCTGTCGGGGCTGTGCGAGTGAGATGCAGGGCTGGCCACCTCCGGAGCAGGTCCTGAGGGTGGTCTGTCTAAAGACCCCCAATGACATACAGATCATTCAGGATCACAACTACATTCTTAAGTACTTGTGGTCCCAAATCACTATTTGGAAACCTTTTATTTAAGATAGTTTTAGTAATGATAAAAGTTCTTAGTAATGATAAAAAAATAAATAGTTGGAGTAAGTTGTGGAAGGAAGAGTCCTTCTTATCCACCTTATGGGTCCTGACACAAAAGGCTTGCAGGAAAAATAAAATAATATATTTTTTCTCTCTCTCTCCTTGAGGTGGGTGCAGTCCAGTGGTGGGTTGCTCCTCATCCTCTTGGGTTACAGATGGGATTTCAGACCAGAGAAGGAGCCAACCCTGGATCTTCTGCCCAGACTGCTCCTGCTTCTAGGACAGAGAAGCTAGGGTCAATTTCTAACCCTGTTGAGAGAGGAGGTTTTTCTTTCTTTTTGTTTGACTTTTCCCCTTCCATGCCCACAGTTATAAAGATTATTTATGAGGGGCTAGAAGTGTGCCATTGATTTTTGTTTTATTTAGTTACTAAAAGGAATGAAGTCCCATTCATTTTAGTAACTAGGAAACTAAATGAAATGAATGAAAACAAAAATGAATGAAATCTCATTTGTTTTCATTTTCATTCATTTCCCATTTGTTTGCCAGTTAACACAGCTCAAACTGCAAGAAAACAACAGAAGGGGGAGCAGTCACGAGACAGTCACAAGACAGCAGATATCCGATTGACATCTCTTCTGTGCATCTGGCATCACAAATAAATCTCAGTGATCTTAATCACAATGGCAATGGTGGCCACTGCAAGACCATTTGCCTGCCAGCGCCTGCTGCTCCACCTGCCTGCCATCCACCAGTCTCTCTGGCCTCCATCCTATCCTAATCTGCCTCCCTGGGGAATGGTCTGCAAGTAGAAGGGCCCCCCTGTTTCTGGGCTTCCGCTGCCAGACTAAGCCTCTCTGAGGGAGAGGAGACACAGGTGCCCTCTTGCTGATCCTGCCCTCCAAAATGAGAGAGAGAATCTGATCTTAATTAAATCTGGTGATTTTTATTCTGCTTTTCCAAAACCAAGGAAACCTCTAAGCAAAAAGTATCAACATTTTAGATTTCTCCATTATAAATCTAGCCTGCAGCTTTTATTCTTTCCTATATTATTGTGCTCACTGTTTCACAAGGATTAACATTACCTGAAGGAGAGAGAGACTGGCCCACGTGCCCTCCACTGCTGCTGCCTGCCTGCCTGGAGGAGAGTGTGTGTGACATTTCCCCCACACTGCTGCCTGCCTGGAGGAGAGTGTGTGTGACATTTTCCCCACACTGTTGCCTGTTTTCATGAGAGGTGCCCTTCTTTGAACTCCAGACCAGAGAGGGATTTCTTTTCTTACTCTCTCATTCTCTCATATGCAAGTTTCACCTGTCTGCATGCAAGTACCACTGTGTCTACCAATGCTTTTTTAGGCCATGACTGTCCTCTAACTCCGTGGGATAGGATTGCCAGATGTTGATGGTCCAATCCCATTAGCTATCACAAAGAAGCCCCTGGTTCAGGGGGGTGGTTGTAATGCACTGCCTGTGCCATTATCAGCCACTGTGCCTGGCTTAGTGCTGCCCCCATACTGCTACCTGTTTTCACAAGAGAGGTGCCCTTATTTGAACCCTAGACCAGACAGGGGGTTTCTTCTTCCCATCACCATTGGATGACCTGTGTACTATACACATTATGACACTCAAATCGTTAATATACACATTATGACACTCCAGTCATCACTGTTCAAATGAGCACATTAAAAAGTCAACAGAGGTGTACAACAGAAAACACACACACAGGAAAATAAAAGCAGCATTCATCAGACACACTTGGTTGGCTCAAGGAGCTGCTCAGCCCCCACCCTAGCTCCTCCCTGGTGGCTTGGCACTGCTGCACTGGGGGGGCGCGCATGCACACTCGCACTCTGCGCCGTGTCTGAACAGCAGACACGGCATGCAGAGAAGGCGGGGGGGGGGGGGGGGGAAGGGGGGAGTTGAGACAGAGCCTGATGTGCCTCTGCCCTCTCCTTCACCTTGCTCTGAGGGGAGGAAGGAAACCCACTTGACCCCCATCATGCCTGATGATGGGATTTCAGGTGCCAGGCTGCCAGCTCATGCCTCAATTGCTAAGCTGTGCCCGGTCCTGCCCATGAGTAATTTACATCCCACAGTGAACACACTCCACCAGTTGGCAATCTTCCAACTAGCAGAAGTGCTCACACACACACACACACACCCTATCTATCTATCTATCTATCTATCTATCTATCTATCTATCTATCTATAACTCAGGCCCCATGGCCATCAGATGGTCTGGTGGTGTCCCCGGGCTGCACCCTACCCATGGTGGTGTGTCCCCCCCCCCCCCAATATAGAGTTATGGGTGCTCACCTGACACTCTAGACTAGCACCTGTGATTCTGTGGTGCTGAATGCAACAATGAATGGCCAGGCACGGAGCTGCACCATGGATCCCACCAACAGATGGGCAGGAGCGCCATATTCAGCCATTGCCCTGGGTTTGGCTGACTGGCCGGCCCACACAGTGTAACGTGCTCCTGGATGTTGCAGAGAACGCTGGGCTGCTCCGGAGTAGCCCCAGCCTGCTCTGGGGTGCACATCTGACAGGTGCCCTTTAGAAGAACCGTTCAACGTAGGGGTGATGGAGGCATCCATCCACGGGCACTCTCGGAGCCGCTGTCCATCTGGATACACCCAATGTGACCACATCACTGGAAGACTGAGAAAAGAGTTTGGCTGCTAATCAGCACTTCTAAACATTTCAAAGAGCTGTCCCAGATTTTGGAGGGCCTTGGTAAGAATAAGTGTATAATACATATATTCATTCCTTCAAAATCTGGGACAGCTCTTTGAAATGTTTAGAAGTGCTGTGGTGATATGAGAGTACAATACAATCCAGTTAGGAGAAACAGTTATCTCTGAGAAATGCAGCCTTTTGGGAATCACTCCTGGGAAGTGCCAGTTGGCATTATGCTTTCAAGCTTTAAACTCTGGGAGGGCAATTGCAAAACCAAACACACTAAAAGACCCAGTATGATAGAATACAAAAGAAATATAAACACAACTTGGATGATCTGGAACATCATGCAAACAATGTGCCAAATGGGAATTTGATTAGTTTCCTGTCATTTCAACAAGAGGGCAGATGAAGGACACTTCTAATCACACACAGGCAGATCTCTCTCTCTTTTGTGGCCCTTTTTACATGGGCCGCAGTGCGCCGCCGTGGGTGGGGGAAGGTTGTAGATGGGCGCACACCCATCGACACCCACCCCCCACCATCAACATGTACGGAGCAGCCGTCGTTTTTGCCGGTTGCTCTGTGCATGGGGGATGGGTGTAGATGAGTGTGCATGCACACACAATCACACCCCTACCCACCTGCGGCACGGTTTAGATGAGACTCAGCCACTCATGAACACCCAGATTCATATGTAGGTGGCACCCATGTAAAAAGAGCCTATGCTGAATGTGTGTATAACATGCCAGGATAGATGCCGATGTTTACTTTCAATTGAAGTAAATATTGGGGGGGAAATCACTTTAACAAATAACATTTAAAAAGAACATACAGTACCTTCTTTGGCTTCATGGCTAGGAATAGTGATTTCCATTTGCAAATACTGCATTTTAAAGAGGTTATTGTGATGGGTGTAGTGTGTAACTACTGGAACACAACCACATTTTTATCTGCAAAATAAGTTAAGGGGGGAAAAAAACAAACGAATGAATAGATACAAAGCAATAGCTCACCAATGAAAGTCTCTTCCCCTCTCTATCTTCCAACCATGGTTTTGGAGTAACTTGAAGGAAAGATGATACGTTTGTGGCTGCACACCCACAGAAAACACAGCAGATGCAAATACTGGGATAAAAGGCATTGGCCGCACAACTTTATTCATTCTCATACATTGGGGATCCCATTTCTTGTGCATGCCATGTGTCAATAGCAGCAGGGAACCATGCACATGCACAAATAAGCAAGAAGGGGCTGGGCTACTCCCTCCCAGTACCCTAACCTTGATGACCCAACCCTGTTGCAGTCACCTCCCCAATGGGTCAGGATGAGGGAACTATCCTGGCCAAGCCATTTTGAGCCTGGAACCGGGCCTCCACCTTTGATACCTCCACTCCCACAGTGATGATGGGGCAAGCCAACATCCCCCCAACTCATAAGGAGCCTCACCACGGCATGGTTCCCAAGCTGCTATCTGACACAAAAAGGGGGAAGGGGCTGCAAAGTGCTGTTAACTGTGCTCTTACGGGCCCTTCTGGAGAAAACAGGTGCGATTTAAGCAATGTCTTTATGAATTTTATGTCAAATACTTGGCTGGTGGGTCTTGTGTGTATGCTCAGGGTCTGACTGATCACCATATTAGGGGTAGGAAGGAATCTTATCCCAGGTCAGATTAGATGGGGATCTTTCTTTTTCCCCTTTCTCTGAAGCATGAGGCATGTTTCAGTTACTTGGATCATTTGGATATAGCTGGATTTATCTCACCAAATTAGCGTGCTGAAGTTTCAGAGGCTTCTGGCATTAGTGCACCTTGGTTCTTCCTGTTTTCTGCCTGTAGCACACCATAGTTCATTAGCATGAAAGATTAGGGGAAACGGCTGTAGCTCAGGATAGATGAAGAGATGGTAAGCGAATACCTAGCTACTTTAAATGAGTACAATTGCCGGCGCACCCCCCAATGAGACACAGAGGCAGTATATGGTTCAAACTTGGCCGCACTTTATTTCAACAGATTCAATTAGGCCAGTGGGTGATTGCACAAGCAATATGGGTCCAGTATACTAGCTACTTAATTCTTATTAACGTGTACTGACCGGGATGTACCTTCCCAAGTCAGTACTAACCAACCAACTTTTTCCTTCGACAGCACTCTGGCTCTGGCCGAAAGGGAATGGGCCCAACTGTGGGCTTGAGTAAGGAGGTGAGTACCCGCAAGGCCAGCAGACCGTTCGTGTACTTACCGGCATCACCTGGTACGCCTCCCAGGGTGATGACCCCTGCGCGTACTGCTCTCCCTTCGCACAGGGTGTCACCTACCCCATCTCTTAAGGAGATGACTCATCTTATCCTATTCTTACCTATTTACCTACTGTAGTATACTGGACCCCCGCAAAGTGCGACGATCAATCCCATTTCTTATTGTACTCCAATCTTGCTATTACCAATTCTTCTGTGCATGTTCAATCGTTCCGTAATTAGCGGTTTTATCATTGTCTGGTCCAATTACCTTGCCAATCAACCTATTTAACCTACTTCGCACTGTTGAAGGGGCGAAACAAGCAACCCTAAAATTAGGCTAGTTGCCAAAATTCCCCTTCGGCTCCGTAGTGGCAACCAGTCAAACCACAGTACGAAGGGTGAGGTGGGTGGGGCTGCCTGATTGCCCGTCCACGCCGACTGAGGCTGTTCCCTGTGGGTCCCGCCCTCTCTACAAAGGGCGGGTACCGCTCTTCGTTTCTGGCGCGGCTCCTCCGCGCATGCGCCACTCCGGTTGCCCTGGCAACAGGCCCTGTCGGCCCGATCACGCTGCGCCTGCAGCCGGCTTCCTGACTCCTGTATCCCCGACGGGGGCGCGGCAATTTCCCCGTCGCCGGGATTACCCGCGGCGAAGGGGGCTTCTCTGGGCAGATGAATTACATCCTAGGGTATTAAAGGAACTTGCTGATGTAGTCTCAGAACCTCTGTCTATCAACTTTGAGAACTTCCGAAGAACAGGTGAGGTGCTGGAAGACTGGAGACGGACAAACGTCCCTATCTTCAAACGGGAGAAAAGGAGGATTCGGGAAACTACAGACTGATCAGCCTGACATCAGTACTTGAAGGATTCTAGAACAGATTATAAAACAGTCAATCTGTAAACATTTAGAAAACAGTGCTATGATTACTCAGAGCCAGCATGGATTTGTCTGGAATAAATTATGCCAGGCTAATCTTATCTTCTTTTTTGATTGAGTTACTAGTTTAGTAGATCATGGGAATGCTGTGGATGTAATATATCTTGATTTCAGCAAAGCATTTGACAAAGCCCCCCATGATATTCTTCTTGACAAGCTGGTAAAATGTGGGCTAGATGATAGTACAATTTGGTGGTTTTACAGCTGGTTAAAGAACCATACTCAAAGAGTGCACATAAATGACTCCCCATCAGTCTGGAGGGAGGTAATGTGAGTGAGGTGCTACAGGACTTTGTCCTGGGCCCAGGACTGTTTCCAATATCTTTATTAAATGACTTGAATGAAGGAGTTAGGGGTGTGCGAACAATAGTCAGTTCCTTCTTCCCTCCAGGAACTAGGTGGGTGGGGTTTATCTATTCAGTTGGTGTTTGGGAACTGCAGTGTCAATAAAGCTGAAATAAATATTTGTAAAAACAAACAAATCTGTCTAATTTGCATGATTCAACGCAACCTGAAAGCGATTAACTGGATAAAACCTCTGCTATTTGTTTCTGTTTTGTTGAATACCCATTTGAAATATTTCAGTTCAGTTATTCATTGTTTCAGTTATCCTGTTTTGCTCATTTTGATATTTTTGTTACTTCATTTTCGCACTTAGTGATATTGCACATTTGCATTAGCTGGAACAAAGTAACTGAAATAATAAAATAACCAAACCAAAATAACTAAATACAATAAATAAACAATCAAAACAGAATACCCAAATACTTGGAACTAGAAATACCCATTTCACTAGTGGATATTAGGATATCTACTTGAAAATGCAAAGAATATCCCCTAAATACAAAAACTACTGTTTGTTTCACCTCTAGTTGTCAAGGTGTGACGGTATTATACTATTAAGATATTGAACCCTAAGTATGGACTGAGGAGGAGTGGGTGAAGTTGGATATAGAGAATGACTTGATGTTTGTGGAACTTTCATTTGGATTTCTGACTAGAGTAACTCGGTCTACAGGACACAGCGAATCAGTATAAGCAACACTCCTGTTTCCAATCTCCAGCACAAAGAGGAAAGCTAGGATCCTTGTAGGCATCAGGAAAACACCAAATTCAAAGGCCGGTTTTAGACGAGACAAATTTTGTGCATGATTGGTGAAATTGTGCATATTTTAATGCTCGTTTAAACACCTAAAACATTTTAAATGCACATTTGCCATGATCGTGTAAAAACCAAAACTGTTTTGAATGTGGTTTTGTCTCATTCCAAACTGGGTTTGATGCCAAAGCCCCTTTGATGATCAGGGGATAGCCAAAACCGGTTTTTAAAAATGTGCATTATTTAAATCCACATTACAAGGTTCTGTTCCATGGATTTTGAATATGCATCTGGAGAAATACAAGGCCTTCTAGCAATGAGCTCGCCTCTTTGTTGTATCCTGACAAAAGGCAGTATGCATAATCATCCAGGGCTGTAACCCAAATTCTGCCCTGGCTTCTACTGTTATTTCTGTGATGTGACACTGAATTTACACCTGTTTAATTGTGGAGAATTCAGTCTTGTCCTTTTATAGCTGTAGGGAGCACATACAGAGCGAAATGGTGAGTTGCACCTCAGAGACACTGAATGTATCATCCTGGCAAAGAATTTGATGCTTTAGCCCGATGGTTTCTTTTTGAGCAAATTATATTCAATGCTACTTTTCATTATGCAAGCTAATACTGTGGATATACTGGCCAAAATTTCCAAAATGTACTCATGATTTTGGGGTCATAATTTGAGGACCCCTTTTAGAAAAAAACAGACCCTTTTATAATGTACTTAATCTCCCCACCCCACCCCCAATGGTGCTGGGTTTCAAGCACGCTCTAGGAGAAAGGCTGCTTTTAGACGTGCGTGGCAAACATTATGCTGTGTGTAAATATCCCACATATCCCACATGTGGGATTTAGACGTGACATTTTGTGAGTTAAAGCCAGTTGTGCATTTTTTTTAAAGGCACTAAATAAATACCTCAACATCGAGGTATTTAATTTGCGGCAGTAAAAGAACATGCGGCTGGCTTTAACACGTGAAATGTCACGTCTAAAGCCCTGTGGAATATTTACACTCAGCGTGATTTTATGCAGTGTCTAAAAGCAGTCATAGTCTTCCTCCTTGACCCAGGGAGTAATGGGGCTATTCAGAAGGGCCAATAGAGCTACCTGCTAGGCACATGATTCCACCAGCCTCTGTTCCTGCCAACACTTGCTCAGGGCCAAATTACATTTCCTGGAGGGCAGGATTTGGGCTTGGAGTTACAGGTGGAGTTGCCACTTCCAATCAGCTGATCAGGGGTGGCCATACCTCCCCTTTAAAAGAGGACACTTATGAAAAATATATGTTGCAGGGCTGCATTGTTTCCATAAGTGTCCTCTTTTAAAGGGGAGGTATGCCCCCCCAGCTCTGTCAGTGGAGAGAGCATCCAGCGATAGTCTTACAGAGTTGTGTCAGTGATGGGATCTGGAAGACATTCTAGGGCTGTGTCCTAGCCTAGTTTCCTATCACCTGACAAGCCCTGGCACAAACTAAGCCCTGTCTAAGTTGAGTTCCTAAATCCTGAGGAGGGCAAAGGTACTGGCTACTTCGAAAATCTTTCTGGTAAATGGTATCTGAGGATGCTTTTTTAACACAATCAAATAAAGCACAATGACTTTAACCATTCAAGGAAAGAAAAATAAATGTACATAAAACTGGAACAAATAATTCCCAAACCAAATCTGAGCATTCATTTCCTTCAGATTCGCGTCCCTGAGACTATTCACACAAACTTTGATTTTGTTAAATGTAACTGTAAACAAAAACAAAACCAATGCTGAAGGAAAAGAAAATACATAGAAACAAATAAATTATAAAGCTGACCAAAGAAAAATACAAAACAAACTACACATTATATAATAGAGAAAAATGTATAAAACAGGAAGGAAATGCAGGTATATGGAGAACCTTCTCTTTACTAAAAGTGTAAGATGTATTTAACTGACCAGGCTGTCAACAGGCAGTGGTAGATTTTTGGTTGGGGTGGAGTTGGGTGTCTTTTATTGTTCTATGGGTTTTACTTGAATGCAGTGTTTTTATGTAAGCCACCCCCAAGCCTTCAGGAATAGGCTAGGGTAGATATCAAAATAAATAAAGGCAATAAAAGGTAGGGGGTGAAACAAAAAAAATTGATTGTTCTGATTTTTTATAGGAACTGGTCAGTTCACCCAATCTGTTTGAAAACTGGAACAATCAATATTTCATCCAATTCCAGTTGAAATCAGACAAAATATTAAACAACAACAAAAGTCCCTCTAAAGCCCTCCCAGAAGTTACCTGTGGATGCGCAAATCAGCTGGAGACCATTTTGCACATGGGAAAATCAACTGCCCTAATTCAAAATGGCAGCAGTGCTGCTGCCCCCATATTGAATAAAGGCTAGCACCATTTTTTGCATGCACAAAACAGCACTAGTAGCCATTTTGTGCATGAGCAGGTTGGGTTTTTTCCCCTCCCAAATTCCTGACTATCTGGTGATTTTTCATACTTAATATTGTAGGTAATGATTTTCCAGCTGGACATATTTCCAGGCACACCCTCTCTTCTAAAGAGGTAAACAGGGTGTTTTCAAACATGACAGTGGCCCTCATGGCAGGCTTTGCCGTGTTTTGTCATGGGGGTCACCATGACATTAGTTTTCCCACACCAGATGTTGGTACGGGATAGATCCCAGCTGTGGTGGCGGCTAGCATGGGCGGTTACTTAGGAAAGTCTCTGATTCACAGCCCGTGCTAGCCTCCAACACGGCCGGGACCCAACCGCCCAACTGGGAGTAAAGAGGGCTTTCATGTTTGAAAGTACGCTTTAATGGATCCAGTCCAGAGTCTCTGCTGGTTCCAGGCACCATGGCTGCCCATCAGGGAGGGAGGTGGGCCACTGTGCGCAGCAGATACATGTCCATGTATCTCTCTGCCCTCTCTGGCAACCCAACCCCTGTCATGTTAGTTTGGGAGTCTGGCGGGATCCCAGCTGTGGTGGCAGCCAGTCAGTGATGGTGTTCAAGTACATTTGAACACATCCTCAATTGTCAAAACCAGCCGCCGAGACTGTAAGAATTGTTTCTCACACCTGACAGAGCCTTAGTCTGCATACAACTGTATAAAAGATTGTTTGCTGTCTTGGATATCTTTCCTGTGTGTTAAGGATTTTCCTTTCTTTCTTTTTAATAAATCTTTTTCCTGATTCTTTTTTTTAAATCTTCCCCCCCTTTCTCTTACTATTGTCTTTATTCATTGACTTCCTTTCTTTTATGTTTTTTCTTCCCATTTGTTTGCTATTACCTCTTGCAAAGTGTGTTTTGAAATTTGCAACTAGGATGAAAATTTTGTATTTCAAGATGCAAAATGAATATGAACTACTCTAAGGAGAACATTTGCTTTAGTTCTGATACTGTTGTCTGTGTCATTTTCAGAACATCTGTCATTCGTGGTACTTAAAAATACAAAGAAGAGGGATTGTGAACCACTTAGTCCTGTAATAAAAGCAGAAAGGGTTTAGATGTTCAGGAAATACCCATGGAGAAGAACAGAGAAGATAAATTATCTTTTTCCCATCACAAGGGACATCTGGCTTCTACCACAGAGACCAGTGAGAGAGGATCATTCATTAAGCATCACAATAATAAGGATATTTGGAAATTATATAGAACCTTGTTGTTGATTAAAGCAAGAGTCCTGTCTTGGATAACTTGTAGCTTTTCACTGATAAAACTAGTAAGAATGTCTCCTGTGGCTGCCAAATGAAAGCAGATGTCAGATGTTTATCAGCATGTAGTATATTCTGTTGTTTACACATGCTCTACGTGGGGCTGCCCTTGATGACTGTTCAGAAGCTGCAGCTGGTGCAGAACACAGTGGCTCGGCTCCTTTTGGGGATGAGTCACAGGGAGCATATTACACCGGTGCGCTGAAGTCTGCAATGGCTGCCTATTGCTTTCTGGGCACAATTCAATGTGCTGGTTTTAACCTTTAAACGCCAAAATGGTCTAGACTCTACATATCTGAGAGACAGTCTGTCCTATGGTCTATTGTGGCCCCAGCAATCAGCTAAGAGCACCCTCTCTGCTACTCGTCGGAAGGATTAGGGGTGCATGGGAGGGCATTTTTGATCGCTACTTCAGTTTTATGGAACTCCCTTCCTTCGGAAGTTTGTTTAAGCCTGGGCCTATGCATTTTCTAGAGGCCCTTTTTTGATTTAAAAAAACCATGTGGCGTGTGAGGATAGCGGTTGGTTGGGAGGTTGTGGGTTAGGTGGAGGGTTTTGGGTGGGGGGGCTGGAGTGGAGTTGGAGAGGAAAAGATGGGGGGGGGGTTTTCCAGGATTTTATGCTGTTTCATATGCGGTTTTATTTGTTTTGTAAGCTATCCTGAACCATTTGGGAAGGGAGGGGTAAACACTGGACAAATAAAATAAATAATAAATAAGTACCTCCTAGCAACTGACCAGTTACTTTCATAGTGAACAGAGTAAGTGCATCCAAATTATTTTGCCCTGGATGTACCTAGTTTCTATTATGCCCCACGCTCCCGTAATCGCTTTCTCTACTCAGATCTCCCATCCCTTGCCTTTCATGTTCATCTCTGCATGTGGTTTCTTATTATTTAGCATTTAATCTCCTCTTTATCTCAAATTCCTTCCCACTTTGTTGACTTCACTCATTCCTTACCTCATCGTTTTCACTGTCCAACTACGGTTACTTTTGGTTTCAATCTTGAAAGTGCTCTGACTGCCACCACATGCACTCCTTTTATGTCATTGAGGCTTGTGGTAGTGGAGTACCTTGAGACCAGTGCCTTAGACAGCATTGTTCTAATGCAAAGCAAACAAGTATCTCCTTTGAGATACCACTGAAATGCACCCTTTTATTACATTAATGTAATTACCGTACAATGAAACATGGCAGTAAGGTTACAATCCTGAACCAACTGAAATCTATGGCAAAACTCACATTGACAGTAATGAGTAAGGACTGTCCCCTAGATCCTTTGCTTTCCAGGGCTGACTCTGTGTCTTCTACGTTGCTAAAGGATTGTGAATGCTTTAGTAATACTTTGCATTCTCTGCACAGGAGACATCACCAGCTATCTTCATTTTTTACTTTGACAATCTTTTCATACATGCTCATGAGAAAACACCTGCCGTTATCATCCTATGATGAATAAACAAAGAGGTCATGTCATTTGTATTTCGCCAGCGCTTTACAGTGAGGATGGCAAACTGTACCTCAGGAACCACATGTGGTTCTTGAGCAGCTCAAGTGCAGCTCTCAGTCAGGGCTGTTCCAGGACCCTTCATGGCCTTAATGGTCCTGTGTCTTACATCACTGAACCCATGCCTCAGCAGCTAAGACAGCTGGTCCTCAGAATCTCACCAGTCACGACTGCAGAGCACCAGCCAATCATGAATCAGCGATGGTTTGGATACATTCACATGCGGGTTTCAGTCATATGAAGATCTTGGTATGCGACTTTTGGGGCTGGGAACTTTGCCCACCCTGCTTTAAAGCACTGGTCAACAGACCCAACTTAAAAGTCACCAGGTAAGACCGCACAAGACGTTATCCCACTTTGGGCAACCTTATCCCACATTAGCCCACAATGCAGCAGACTGTATGGCTGGCAGTTGCCAGATGTTCACTCAATTCTGCCCCATGACGGGCAGCTGGTTGCTATGTGATGTGTCCACCAGAGAAGACCAGTGATTCATCACGTGTTACTGTTGTCCCACCCAGGCCAATTTGGGATAATGGACTGCCTCCTGATTGGTTGACCCGTGCAGCCCTGCTGCAAGACGAGGTCTGAAAATTGTCCTGGAGTTTAGAGAATCCACCCCCCCCCCCGATCAGTAATTTAGTAGGCCAGAAGAGTGTGTGTGCTCCTCCAGGCCCCCCTACCTCGATCAGCTGTTTAGTGGGTGAGGAAAGCACACACACTGCTCTGCCACTCCCCACCCCCATCCGCTTCAGTGGGCCTGATCCTACAACACAAGCATCCTGGAATGTACCCCCTTGGCCCGACACATGGCATGGAGGGGATGGTGATGGCTGTAGGGGGGTTGCTCATTTGGATAGCCCTTCCCACTGACCCAAAGTGTGGTGGCTGCGTTTGCCCTTCCTGGGGGAGACAGGGCATTTGGCTGGCAATTTACTAACAGAGGAAAACAAACCAAGATACAGTTTGACAGCATTGGTTATACGGCATTGTATTATGTCTGAATTTCGGATGCTCTGGGACATATAACCATGATGTGAATTGAAAATGAAATTAACCTTGGAAACTGAAACTGAAGTTGAAGAAACAAATTGGTGTAATTAATGCATAGAGAAGACAAACAGAAGGCAAATTTCCACTCTTCAGCCTCTCAAACCACTAACTCCAGAGTAGTTCCATTGAATCAATAGGACCACTCCGCAGTATGTGGTTTGAGGATTGCAGCCTAAAGATAAAATTCTGCTCCTACAGGGAAAATTTCCATTGATTCCAGTGGAACTGGGACTTGCTCCTAAGGGGCCAACAGGGAGTTTCACTTAAATTGGTTCAGAAGTATAAGGCCTGTATGTTGGATATTCAAATTTCACCTCTAGAAATGTTACTGCAAATATCAGCACCATGGCATTCTTGTAAAATGTGTTGCACACAATACAAAGAGTTTTCCTTGGCAGTCCTGTGGAATACCGTGTGCATGTTGCTACTTGGCAATGTTTTTGTATACAGTCCGTCTGACAAAAAATTCCTTTCTACTTCAAAACCCAGCCGGCATATCGTCAGAGAAAGAGTATCCCACGGTTGTGCTTCTGAAAGCTAAATTAATCCTCCTAACTAACTAATCTGTATTGTTGGTAACAACAACTATGCTTCAAACAGTACCAAATATTTCAAATCAGTGCTCCAGGTTTTAAGTAGACTTGGAAATGCACTAGTTTTGATTTTCCTGAGGGGCTCAACACCAATACAGATGGTGGGGAACATAAATAATTGGTTGTTATGGAAGCTACATTTCTTGAGAAGGCAGTTTTCAAACTAGCTGCAGCATTTTAGGACATTAAGCTGATGTTTATTTCCCATGGTTGTAGTATTATTAATATCACTTTCAGTGTTCAAAGTGCTTTACAAATTCAGTCCTTATCTAGTACACCTTCACAACCACCCTGGGAGGTAGGTCATCACCACTCTCATTTTACAGATGGGAACTTGAGGCTGAATTGGGATTTAAACTCTGCTCATCAAGCTTTGAGTCGGACACCTTATCCACTAGGCTACACTGGCTCTTTCACCATATTCATGTTCTAGGACATTATGGAGTGGAGCAAGGTTCTGCCCTACTCCCCACCCATCTGATTGTAAAGTGAAGTTACTTTCAAAGTTAACAGAGTAAATGAATCCATCAGCATCTGCAGTGCTTACTCCTCCTGTGCAAACAGCATCAGAAAGAGAGGTTTAGAGAGACAGTGGGTGTTTTTAAATGAGATGGTCCCATGAATGGCCACCCAGGAACCACTCATCCAACCACCTGTTTGAAGGGGGTGCAAGGAAATGCGCGCTCCCGTGAGCCACTCAGCAGACACTCGTGGGGCCCTGCCGAGAAATCCTGAGTGCACCGTGTGGGGCAAGCTGAAAAAGTGTGTGGCAATGGGTGCCCACGCATCCCCTGCCTGTATGAACTGGGGCAGTCATCCATGCCAGCAGACAGGTCCACCAGTGTCATGGAGGCTTGCTGCCCCTAAGCCCTGGGTGTCACCACAACTGTCCTCAGCCCGGTTGGCCCCTACTGTCCTGCCCCCAGCCTTACCAGGAGCCTTTAAAGGACATGCACATTCTGAGAGTGGTGTGTTGCAATTCCTGTGTGTCCTGCCCGATATGTGCCTCTGTGGTTGGCCAGAAATGCCAGGTGGGTACCCAGGGTTATGGGCAGGATGGGGTTAATGCCTGCTGCACCTTCTTGTTTTCATGGTTTCTATGGTTGTGTGTCATGGCAGAGGGTGGGTGGGGCAAGGGGGAATGGCTGCCTGTGTGCGTTTGCTGGGCCGGTTGGCGGCTGCAGGAGTGCGTAGAGGCTGCCTGCATGACTGTGCTGGCCGTGCTGGGAGCCACCCATCCCACACACTCCACCTGAATGGCTGCTCTACAGCTGTGCCACCCAGCAGCCACCAACTCCCCCCCGGCCCTGCTTGCTTAAAAATCCCCTCTGTGTGGGGGTGGGGATAGTTTAGGGTAAGACAAGTTTATTTTCTTTCACAGAGTTGTCACTTTCTGGACTTGGAGCTGTGAACATTGTCCCTTTCTAGAGTCTGACCATTGCATCTAAATTTGGAAACCTGTCTTCTCTCTTGCCAAAGAGAGAATCTGAATGGTCACTTGGTCAGGTGAAGTCTACAATGTGATGCTTTTAGGATACTTTTGATGTTGGAATTCCTATGGTGTGGGCATCAGCAGGACTATTCAGACATCATCTTGAATGACAGACTGGCAGAGAAAAGTATGGCATCAGTTTTCTAAGGGAACGTGCAGATGTATTTCTAATCAATGGAGTGGGAAATTAAAAAATGAAAGGATGTTGCTATTGTGATATTAAAATGTGCATTAAAATGTATGCTCATTAGGAAAGATTAGGATAGAGTCCGTTGCCACTAAATTAGAAAGACAATAAAGGTCTTTGCTGCATAGAGGGGAATAGCACACAGAACCTATTAGTCACCAAATTAAAACTCCCACATTTTAATATAACTGTACAGAAGGATTTTGAGTCTGGATCCTCATCTTAGTTTTTAGTTGAGGTTGCAGGATGAATCAAAACAGCATGAAGGATCATTTTCTGCAGGGGTGGGGGAATCACCAGGTCACATTTTCAAATAAAGGCAAGTGCCATCAATTATTCATTCATGAAAGATATACACATGCAGCTAATTTCCACACAGGTAATTACATGCTCAGAATTTGCAGTTCCTGGTGGTGACTGAATTTAAATTTGAGTTTGATTTGCTTTGCATCAATTTTGACTGTTTAATAAACAGTATTGAACACTGTCTTACGCACTGAAGCAATGAGTAATTGTGAATGGGGAGTGAACCTGGGAGGCAGTGTTAGCACTTTAAAAAAAAAAATTAGGCTAGAGAGGAAATAACTGAAGTTTCTGAGTGACCAAGAGCACCACTATAAGTTGCATTACCTGAGGAGTGCTTGAAATCAGCAAACCCTCAACATTATGGACAATCTTTCCATTCAGCCCTGGCAGAGACAGGAGTCTGCTGTCCTCCCAGCTGTGTTTAGGCTGTTATGAATGGCTTTCTAGATTATTTGTGAAAATCCAGCACAGTATAATGGCTTTGTAAATTTGACTCAATGGGTAATCAGTATTACCTCTACTTTGATCTAATCTAATTGCATTGCTCAACCTTTCACCTTCTCAAACCTGATTTGCAGATAAAATAAAATAAAATAATTTTGCTCTCTGAGTCCCACCTCCAAAATCATGAGTGGTTCCTCTCTGTCTTCTAAAAAGGACAGCTGCCTTATTTAAAAACTGTAGGCTGTAGGCACCACATAAATTAGTTTCTCTCCTGAGTAGCATAAATGTTTTATCTGAATGGACCAGTTCAACATGCATTAAAGTGCACAGAACAGAAGGCATCTGTCTTAGAAATATAGGTACCTAAGATTCTACATGCTGTGCCTGATCAGATTATGCTAGAAGCCTCTGAAATCCACTGAAGTCAGTCAGGCCTTAATGCTGCAAGTCTCAAGAAGCTGAGAGCATCTTACCATCGAGTCAGAGCCACTGACAGAGAAGAGGTATCTGACTTGGTGAGCCTTGTTCACTATAACAAATCAAGTGATCCATAAATGTACAGCAACAAGAAAATTACATTATCAATGGCTACAAAAACCATTGTTATACAAATGCTGGTGAGAACACAAGTAGGAAACTTAGTCCTACTGATCTTTTGATATGGCATCATTATCTATTTAATGAGAATTATCTAATAAATCCTTAGCTCAAAGACTTGAATGAGGAAAAAAGAGAAGATGGAATAAACAATTGCAAACTTGTTCTGGTTTTCCCTTCTAGCTGAACTGAAGAATAAAAGGCAGCACAATGTGGAATAAACATATTTTTGTTATTCCTAAAATAACATATTTACTGTCAGGTTATATCCTTTTGTCTGGCATGCTTTTGCCTTTTATTTATTTGACCTCTTTTGCATTTGTGGTTGCACGGAGCATCCAGCTGCAGTTGTTATGGGAGTTCTCATTGTAGAACCAAAAAATGCATTACATTTTGTTCTCCAAGCTTTTATCAGTTTAATTTGATTGTATTTTGTATATTTTTTCCAGGAGCTTCTTCTGCACAGGGAGGCTCCAACTGATACAAATTTCCAAAGCAGCTTGAATCAGTTCAGCTTTGGCAAACTAAACTCTTAACTTTAATTTCTCCTTTTGTTAGTGTGTACTTTTTTGACATATTGCCTGTTGGGTATCCATACTATCCAATAGGTTTTGGACTGGAGTCATGTTTATCTTGTACAGGAGTTGGGAAACCCAGCTGATGGAATTTCCAGAAATTCCATGCCTATAAGAAAACCAGTGAGAGTTAGTTCCCCTTTATCAGACTTTTGAAAAGATGAACAGCGCTCAGTTTTATACTCAGTGCACCAGATTTGAGATTTTTCAGAACCACTCAACGCTCACAAAGATTTTCTTTCCCATCTTAGGCACTGGCCCAAAAGCTCACCAACTCATGGTTATGTGAAGCTCTGCCTCCTTTCATCTGAATATACAGACCATGGGATGCCTACTTTCCAAGCACTGTCAAATATAACCAGAACAAAAGAATCCTTTCCAAGGTACATGAACAAAGTAGTATTTCAAAGACCAAATAAACCCCTTTTTTCCACGGGGACACACAAGGACATTCCTCCTCTTAGTGAGGAATGTTCCTTTTCAAAACTCTACCATCTATATCTGCCATTTCAGTTCAAAGACAAAGAATAGAAAACCCAGCAAAGTTTTTTTTTCTCCAGAAATGCGGGTAAAGTATTTTCCCCCTATTCACTGTAGCTGTTGTTATTATTATTATTATTATTATTATTATTTATATTATTTAAATGGCTCAATCATTCTCCCCACCATACATTTTAAAAAAAACACAAAAAAACCACCACCACAATTTGCTTTGCAACAGGGATCCTGGTAAATTTCAGTGTGAAAGCTCAATTTTGAAAAGGTATGAACCACCGATATGAGGACCTTCAAATCAAACTCTTTGGGCAGACTTCATTATCTCCCACCCCCTCCCTCCCCTCTTCTCCCCTCTCCCTCTCACCTGCTTCTCCCCCTACTTCTTTCCCCTCTCCTTCTGCCTCCCANACCCACCAAGATGCCTGTCCTTATCTCCCACCCCCTCCCTCCCCTCTTCTCCCCTCTCCCTCTCACCTGCTTCTCCCCCTACTTCTTTCCCCTCTCCTTCTGCCTCCCACTAAGCCTGTCTTCTCTCTCCATCATCACCACACCTCCTCCTCCCCCCACCAATGTCTTGTCCCCTTCCCCTCTGCCCCAAGGCCTATCTCCCGCTGATCCCATCGCCCCCCCTTTCCGTAATCTTATCCTCATTCTCTGTCTCCCCCTGATGAACTCCCATTCTTCTGTTCCCTCTGGAACTGTCACTCCTCCGCTAATAAAGCTCCCTTTATTCATGATCTTTTCTTCTCTCGGTCCCTTCACCTTCTCACCCTTACTGAAACCTGGATCTTCCCCACTGATTCTGTCACCCCTGCCACCCTCTCCTATGGAGGTCTCTCTTTCCCACCAGCCCCGGGCCGAAGGCTGGGGTGGTGGCGTAGGCCTCCTCCTTGCCTCTTCCTGCTAGTTTCAACCTCCCCCCTGTTGGTATATGCAACATCCATAAGTTAAAGTTACTGTATTGAGAACAGTAATTAACTATAGAGCCACCAGATGGCGCTGCTAAGTTTGTGTGCATGGAAGCGAGATGGGGTTTTGCAGTTGAATTCCTTTGTGTAACCACTCCTTCTTCCCTTCTCTCTCTTTGTCTCTGTCTCCATTTTGTCGTCTTACTAGCTAGATGTATCTAAGGATCTGTGCCTGAGAAAGCTTAAGTAAAGTTCTCTTTTTAAACCTTCAGCTGCATTTGTCCTTACTGATTGCAAATCAGTTATTACTCTGCAACACCCCCTCTCTCTCCTTCCCCTCCTTTGAGGCTCACTCCATATGCCTCTACTCCCCTCTCCACCACCATGTTGTGGTTAACTACCATCCTTCCAGCTCCCTCTCCTCCTTTCTCTCCAAATTTGAGTCCTGGCTCACCCTTTTCCTCTCCGATGACATCCCCACACTCATCCTTGGTGACTTCAATATCCATGTTGATGCACCATCTCAGCCTTGCATCTCCCGCTTCCTCTCCTTAGCCTCCTCCTTTAATCTCCACCTCTGAACTAGCTCCCCCACCCACGCTGATGGTCACTCTCTAGGAACTGTTCTGTCTCCGATCTCTCCTTCAAGCCCCATCACATATCTGACCATTTCCTTGCCTCCTTCAACCTCTCCCACTGCTCCCCCTCCTCTTCCCCATCTCCCCATCCCTTCCACGATCTGCAGTCCATTGTGCCCCAGGACTTTGCCTCCTCCCTCTTCTCCCCTCAGTCCTCTCCTCCTCCCCCGATTCTGCCATCTCCACCTTTAACTCCTCTCTCGCCTTCACCCTTGACTCCCTTGCCCCCCTCTCCTCCCACCCAGCTCGCTCCCGTAACCCTTGCCCTTGGCTCACCCCCACCATTTGCCAACTCTGCTCCTGCACCCAGGCTGCTGAATGCCTCTGGCGAAAATCCCACTTCCTCCGCTGACTTCCTCCACTTCAAATTCTGCCTCTCATCGGTCAACTCTGCTATCTCCCTTGCTAGACAGCAGTATTATGCCTCACGCATTGAGTCCTGCTCTCGGGACCCTCACTGCCTCTTTTCCATCTTTGACTCCTTTCTCAGCCCCCCACGTCCTCCCTCCGCTCAGGATCTTGCTCTCTTTTTCACCTCTAAAATTGACAAGATCCGCCTGGATATTGCTTCCAAGTCCTCTCCCCCTACCACTTCCCCCTCTCTCTCCTCCTCCTCCCACCTCTCTCCTGTCCTCCTTCCCTCCCACCTCCCTTGAGCAAATCTCCTCACTGATCTCTTCCTCCAACCCCTCCACTTGCCCCCTGGATCCCATTCCTTCCCATTCTTTGCTTCCACCATCGCCTCTCCCCTCCTGCACATCATCAACCTCTCCCTTTCTACTGGTTCCTTCCCCTCTGCCTTTAAACATGCCACTTTCTCCCCCATCCTCAAAAAGTCCACTCTAGATCCCTCTGAACCCTCTAATTACCATCCTGTCTTGCTCCTCCCTTTTGCTTCCAAGCTCCTTGAACAGGTTGTCTACTCCCATTGCCTTGACCTCCTCTCTGCCAACTCCTCCCTTAAGCCCCTCCAATCTGGCTTCCTCCCCCTTCACTCCACTGAAACCGCTCTGGCTAAGATCACTCGTGATCTTCTTGTGACTAAATCCAACCACCTTTACTCTGTTCTGGTTCTCCTTGATCTCTCTGCTGCCTTCGACACTGTTGACCACTTGCTCCTGCTTGAATCGCTTCACTCCCTGGGATTCTGGGACTCTGTCTTTGACTGGTTCTCCTCCTACCTTTCTGACCGCTCCTTCAATGTATCTCTTCCTAACTCCTCCCCCTGCTCCTACCTACCCCTCTTGGTCGGGGTTCCCCAAGGCTCTGTCCTTGGTCCTCTCATCTTCTCTATCTACACCCAATCCTCAGGCAAACTCATTGCCTCCTGCGGGTTCCAATACCACCTATACGCTGACGACACTCAACTCCATCTCTCCACTCCATCTCTCTCCCCCTCTATTCAAGCTCGTCTCACCAACTGTCTCTCTCATATCTCCACCTGGATGTCTCAACGCCAGCTCAAACTGAACATGGTGAAAACTGAACTCCTTATATTCCCTCCCAATCCTTCGTCTCCCTCTTCCCTGTCAATTGCCATTAATGGGGTCTCCATCCTCCCTGTCCTCCAAGCCCGTAGCTTGGGCTTCATCTTTGACTCACACCTTATCTTCAAACCCTACATTGACTCCTTTGCCAAATCCTGCCGCTTCTCCCTCCACAACATTGCTAAGATCCACCCTTTTCTGTCTGTCTCCTCTGCCAAAACTCTCATCCATGCCCTAGTCATCTCACGCCTCGACTATTGTAACCGCCTCCTCACTGGCCTTCCCCGCTCTCACCTTTCTTCCCTCATCTCTGTTCAAAACTCTGCTGCCAGGATCATCCACCTAGCCTGTCACTTTGACCATGTGCAGCTTCTCCTCTCTCCTCTCCAGTGGCCCCCACTTCCTGAGTGTATTCTGCACAAGCTCCTCGTCTTCACCTACAAGGCCCTTCACAACCTCACTCCCCCCTGCCTCTGTGCCCTGATCTACCTCCGAACCCCTGTTTGAGCACTCCGCTCCTCTTCCATCCCCTCCCTCAACCTCCCACGCCTCCCCTACTCCCCCAACCACCTTCATCCCTTCTCCCTCTCTGGCCCACAAGCCTGGAACTCCCTCCCTGCCCACATCTGCCTTGCCCCCTCCCTTTGTACCTTCAAATCCCTCCTCAAATCCCACGTCTTCCGCTCTGCCCTTCCTAACTCCTGCTAATCATCCCCATCCAGGATTATCCCCCACTTGTTATCTGCAAACTCCCAATGTACTGTAACCAAGTCAAAAACATTTATTTATTTATTTATAAATATTTGTTCGCCACCCACTCATGCCTATGGCATCTCGGGGTGGCTTATAGCATAAAAACCCACAATAAAATTCATTAAAACAATGTTTTAAAAATACAACCCCCCCTCAACATAAAAACTCTTCAAAAATCCCCACCCCACCCCACCCCACCCTCCCCTCCGAAGGCCTGGGTGAACAGTCAGATCTTGCAGGCTCGTTGAAACGCCAACAGACCTGGAGCCAGACAAACTCAGGTACTCATGTACCTGAGTTCTCGCATCCTCATGATTGTTGCATCCCTTGTCTCTCCCTCTGTTCCCCCTTTCCTGTCTCCCCTCCCCCTGTTTTTAGATTGTAAGCTCTCGGGGCAAGGACCGTGTCTATCTTATTCTCTCTAAAGCACCAGTTACATTGCTGGTGCTATATAAATGCTTAATAATAATAATAATACATTAATAATTAATAATAAATAATATAGATGTCTCGAGTACTCCATACACTTACAACAAAGATCTTCATCTGTGAGCCACTATTTGTAAAGAATTCAGAAACTAGAAGTTTTTAATGAGACTTATTTATTTTTATTTTTTATTTTATTTAAAATTTATATCCCACCCCTCCTGCCCATAGGGCAGCCCGGGGCGATGAACAGCACTCAATAAAACAATATAAACATTTTAAAACAATTTAAAAATACAATATGTGGGGAAAAACCCCACCCCCGCCCCACCCCTACCCCTACATACACGCCGAAACAGCAGGAGAGTGGGAGCCAGCCGCGCCTCCTCCGGGAGTGAATTCCACAGCACAGGGGTGGCCACCGAAAAAGATCTAACATCGGTGGCCACCCACCTCACCCGGGGAGCCTCCTAATTCCATTGAAAATCTCACCCGATGTCTATATTTATTTATTTTTTGCCAGTATCATCATCTGATTTCTGACTTCCTTAATGCCCATCCATAATAAGCAGCTAAATATAGAGCTGACATTGTAAAGCTGAACAACTGCTATAAGCTTGCTTTGAGGAGAAAGTCATAAAACAATGTATAATTGAACTGGACTATTTAATAAACTTTCATAGTTAGTGAAAACTAGTTATTTTAATTAAAGACTGGAAATGTGGAAGAATTATGTAATGTTAACATGTCACTATATGTATCCTCATGGTCTGGAGTTAGAACAAGAGCAGGTTTTGGTTCGTTATCGTCTTGTTTCTCTCACACCTTACACTACTTGAATCTTAATAGATTTTTCCAGCCAATGATGATGCAATAGAAACTCAAAAACCAGGCAAATCCTGGTGGAAGTGTCAGTTTATTAGAGGGTGAGTAATTGTCACTAACATTTTACTCAGAAGATACCAAGCAGGCTGTAGCCTTATGCAAAACATTTGAGGCAAGTCAGGAGAAGCGGATATTCTTCTAGCCTCTTGAACAATTTGTCATACTTTTAAAATACATGTTGAGATAAGGCATAGCGATGTTATTAACAATATATGATCCTTTCCAGATTTTGGTGTCTTTCCAACCTTGACAGCCCCCGCAGCTCCCACTGTAAACTTGTCTAGAAGATATGGTAAACGGCTTTCATTAGCATACTAAGTTGCCAAGTGTTATAACATGAATCACACAGTTTTAATGCACTTCCTTGGTTTGTGTTCTTATCAAGGCACTTAAAAGCAAAGTTAGGTTTAAACAGTGGATTTTCTGTAAAGAGACAATGTTTTAACACAGACAAATGAATCCGTACTAAATATACCCCAATGTTCTGGGATAAGGTAGGGACATATGGAATTAATATACCTAGCAGCCTGCTGCTAAGAATTTCTGCTCCAGCTACCAGTTATCAGTGGGAGTCTATGGAATAAGAGATACTCCACACTCACACATCAGCAGGGTTCCTACTTTTCCATGACAAAAAATTGGAAATTCTCTGATAAAACCCCCCTAAAACCTTGGGTTTTTAAAAATAATAATAATGTAAATGCTGGTTGACTTTCCCTTATCACAACATATATAGGTATGAGTTAGAATGCCACATGTTAATAGAATATTTTCATTTTAATGCAATTTTGCAGCTACCTGTCCCACCAACAGTCCCCCACAAAATTAAAGTTCTGTGGCACCCCTTCAAATGCAGCGCCCCCCACTGCCCCCACAGCATATGCCTTTAGGCTGCTTCCCCTCCGCTGCCCTACCCTCGCTGCCTCCTTCTCCCAGACTAGTCTCACACTGCTCTGCCAACCAGAAAGGGGGACTATATAGAGGCTGGCACCTGGGAAGGCTTCTATGGATCCAATTAGGCCCACCTCCTGTCCCCTCCTCCCCAGGTCCAGAAGGCATAATCACCCCACCACAGGAGGTCTGTAGCACCCTTCCAAATACAGAGCCACTCCGTCCCCCCTCGCCCACCCCACAGCACATGGCTTCAGGTTGCTTCCCCTCAGCTCCACTCTGCATCCTCGCTGCCCTGCACTCTCTGTTTCCTTCTCCCAAGCCTGTAAATCTTTGCGACAGAAACCAGAGATTTTGCCTTTTTCCAGATTATTCCATGGGAAATGGCAAAGAGCAAACTAGGAACCCTGCTCGTCAGGATTTCCATAACTGTGTTCCTGAGCTGAAGGACATATGTTGACTCAAAGGGTATTATCAGGCATAAGGAAAAACAATGGGAAAATCCTTCCCAGGTGGAAGCTGATGATCAGGGGCGTAGCTATAATAGGTACAACAGGTGAAGTGACACCGGGGCCCATAAGTCTGGAGGCCCCACACGTATGTCGAATACATATGCATCCTGGAGTTGAGTGCCCCAGTAAGAGGCCAATTCCCACCTAGCTATGTTGCCCCTGATGATGTCACCCTAGGCTCGTAGTGGTCAAACAGACATTATGTGGCTACATGTTTGCTTCGCAGCTACTTGATTATCTCCTCCCAACAGCTGGGAGGTGAGAGCCAGGGTCACTGTAAGGAGCTGAATGGCAGCAGGAGGTATTTCAGCTCAGAAGCATCTCCCACATGTTGCATTGCATTGCATTGCTCCAAAGGTGCCAGAACTGCTTCTCTGCAGCAAGAATTGGAAGTGGGAGGTGGCAGCTGCAGTCACAACCCAAACTGGGGCATTTGAGCAACCATGGGTCAGTAGCAGCAGCAGCAGCAGCAAGTTTCCCCTTATCTGGGAGTGGAGGAAGAGTTGGACTCCCTTCCCTTCCTGGAACAGCTGGGCAGAGCAGTACACCCTGCTACACTGTGAAAGCTTGAAAACTCAGAAACGGAGAATGCAGATGTTTTCATTGAGATGAGCAGCACAATCATGAGTCCTACAATAAAGCTTTTTAAAAAATTAGGAATTTTTTTCTCTTTAAGTAGACCACTCTGAGTTTGTCCGCTGTGGCTAATACAAGAGAGAAGCACTGTTTAAAAGATAAGTCAAATCAACCACCCACTCTATCTACCCCATTTTTCAGGTCAAGTGGGTGCTGGGATGTGCTAAGTGATGTTTGGTGAGGAAGTCTTTGCAGATTTATAAAGATCAGGAGGGCTTAATCTCTCATTTCCACCATCCACCCATGATGGCAGTTCTAGAACTGTGAATTATGTTCTAAAAGCAGAATGTATTTTCTAGCAGTTGAGAGACCTTCCAGGCTCTAATATTGCTCCTGAAGAGACTCTTGTTGGTGCTACTGCTGACCTAAAGTTGCCGTTCCCATTCTTTATATTCCCGCAATGTCGATAACTACTGAACAGACCTTTTTGTTTTTGCCATTGTAAAATCTCAGGTGCCTGAGGCACATGATTCTAAGGAAGTACAAAATATTATTTTCAATATCAATAGGAATCTTCCTTTTGATCTTTTATTTCTGCTCTTAATCTTTCAGATGCAAAGCCAGGAGAAGCTCTGATCCTCAAAGTACTGCGCTACTGTGACCCCACTGAAGTAAACGGGGCTTGTGCCAACCCAGCACTTTCAGCGTTTTGTTGTCTCTGATGCAGCATCAGTTCTGAATTTGTGCTGCATATGCATCCTTGAAGTGACATCGTTAAAGAGGCTGAGAATGGTACTGGGAAAATCCATGCTAATCTGAGATTTTGTTGTGTTTGTGACCATTCTGTACCTGATGACCAGAGAGCAGTTCAGCATCAGTTCGATTCTATAGTGCAAGCAGGGTGCCATACCAAGAGCTCCAGACTTCTGTAGAGTGGTTCCAAGGGGTTCACGTGACTCTTGGAGCATCCCAAAGTGCCAGGTTCTACTGTGCCCTGAGAAATTCTGAGAGGAATACAGACCCTTTGGCACTACCCCAAGAAGCCACCAGGAGTGAATAGTTGATTCCTCAAGTTGGTGGACAGGCTCTGAATGCAAAGTAGCCACCAATGGAAGTAAGTCACTAATTATGTCATTTTTGGCTGATTTGATGAGACTTTATGGACAGCCACCTAGTAACTGGCACCCATGTTTTGACATTTGTCTTCTGTGTTTGGTTCTTGCAAAGAAAATGGAAAATTATTAATTATTATTATGAATTCACTATTTATATAGCACCAGCAATGTACCTGGCACTATGTACAGTCAGTAGTTACAGACAGGTACCTACCCCAAAGGGGTTACAGTCTAAGAGACAAGGAAGGGGGAGGTGAGGGAGAGGTGAACATCAGGAGAGACAAGGATACATTCATGAGTGGGAGAAGATGCAGGTGTATGTGCTTAACTAAGGCTGCTTTTACACGAGCAGCAGGATGCAGCGCGTAGAACATGCTTTCTGAAAAGCCCCGCCGGGGGCATTTAAATGCACTGGAAGTAGTTGGCCACCATAGGAATCGTGGCTCGGGCTGTCTTTTTGAAGCCACATTTTTGAAGCCTCAATATTAGGGTTTCCCAAATGTGGCTTCAAAAAGACCAAGCGAGCTGCAGTTCCTATGGCGGTCGGCTACTTCCAGTGCATCTAAATGCACCCCGTGGGGCTTTTCAGGAAGCATGTTCTTCAACGCGCTGCATCCCACTGCACGTGTAAAAGCGGCCTTAGTTACTGAGAAGAGCTACTGAGGGAGGAGGATAATAGGTCAGTGTGGTGTTCGAGCCTGCCCTGTCGTCAACTCCAACAGCAGAGCCACAAGAAAAGGAACCTGGTCAATAGCTTCATTTTGTTCCATGAAAGGACTAAAAACCCTTTCTATGAAGCACTCCACCGCCACCAGTTCCATTTACCTCAATGGAGGGACTGTATAAGAGGTAGGCAGCAGAGGACATTGAGGACTGGACTGTTAGCTCTCTCAAAAAGATAAAGTAGAAAAAGAGGGATCCAGAGACATGTCATGAAATATATTTAGAGGGACAAAAATGCTGTTGGGGCAGGGCCGGCAGTCGCACATGGCCCCGCACCAGCCTGGGTCCTGCTCCTCTGGGCAGCAGTCCCAGGCCCGTATTTAAATTATGCAAATTAGACCCTGCACCAAGACTTTACACATGGTCTCACATGGCCCTACAGATCCTGGGGCCGACCCTGTGCTGGGGACTGGGAAGATCGGGGCTAATTTAGAAGAGAAATAAAAAAGATGGGGTATGCTGGATGAATGCTCCTCCTCCCCTAAAAGGGTAGAGAAAAGTTAGAGCAACATGAAACATGAATTCTTTTTCTGATGCAAAAATTAAGGATGTTTAATGTACTTATAAGGCAGCATATTTAAAAGACGAGGAAAGAAATACTTTTTCTTTACAAAATGTACACCTAGTGGGCATAGTCCTTGCATCATTAGTTACGGTGGGATGGGGGGGGGGAGCGGAATCCCACTAAAGTGAATGGCACTCCTGCCCATGTTAATTGCTAGCATAGGTGCTATCACTTATGGAGGCTCAAGCTGCCTATATGTGTGGAACTCATGGACAGAAGATAGCCTTAAGGCCGAGTGTGGCAGAGCAGAAGCTCACGTTGTGTCGTGGGCCTTTAAGAGGCCCTCTCAGCCTTTGAGGCACACCTGGCCATCATGGATATGAAAAGACTCTGGCTGGCTCAGACTGGAGGGAGCAGAGTTGTGAGGCAGATGGGGCTGACTGGAGTCAGCAGAGCAGTGAAGCAGATGGAAGCGGCTTGAGAAGCAAGCCTGATAATGGGTGTTTTCAAATGTGACGGGACCACGGGTGGCCACACTTTGACCAATGTGGCCACCTGTGGTCCCGTCACATTTGAAAAGACCTGTCAGATATTTCCCCGGTCTGGACCCAGGGTTTGCATGGGTCATGGTGGTTTTTAGCCCGGGTTGTAACTCAGGCCCATTACCAAGGCACAGGCCAGGCTAGGCTAAATGCTGCCGTGGCTCGTGCAACACAACTCCAGACTGGGGTAGAGCTGGCCATCACATTTGATGGCTGACTCTACCTGATCCCCCCAGTCTGGGCCTGGTGTTGTTCTGGGTGGGTGTGGTGCCGCCATGACCCTTCTGGGAGAGAGCAGGCCTCACTCAGCAGCGTGGAGGGCGGGGCCCTGTGGACCCATGTCCACACGTCACCTCACCCTCTCCCCAGCCTGTGTCACCAACATGTCTGTTCAGCGGCCAGGCCGAATCCTGCCTGGGGTGAGGATCCTCACCCTGGGCAGGATCAAAGCATGACGGTGCACCGAAAATACCCAATGTTGTTGCTGTGAGGCTGATAAGCCAGGAGCATGGAGGGCTGAGCTTGGCGAATCTGAACTGCTAGCTAGTGAGATGCCATTGAACTCTAAGCTTGTATATATGTGGTGAAGGCACTGGATGCTGTCAATAAAAGACATTGAAGCTAATTTCCAAGTGTGGACCTGGCTATTTGGGGGGTTAATTCAGAGATATCTACCCTGGGCTAGGCCCCATGCATCTACACGAAGGCCACATTAGAATTTTATGAGGTTAAGACAGATCCATTAAGCTAATTTTTATTCTATCAAGGAAAGATATAAGTCTCATGGTTCAGCTCACAATTTCTGGGCATGGGCAAGTTATTCCATACATATCCACTATGGTCTTTCTTGTGCATTTCCTTGAAGAGCCTGGTACTGTCCATTGTCAGACCCAGGATACAATAGACCTTTTTCTGATGGGCCAGGATGGTTTCCTATGTTTTTGACTATTTCTCACATGATGCAACCCTCTCACTTTATCTCTGGAAGGAGACACTCATGGCAATTTACAGCGCTCTTGTATGCATGATCACACTCCTACCGATTACCTCAGCTCAGTGACAGCCTGTTATAAAATTGCAGTTTTATTTTTAAATAATATTAGTTTCCTCTGACTTTACAAATGAAGAAGATCAGCGAAAAGGGGACTTATAAGGTAACAGCTGATTATAACAAATATACATTATATCTATATTAATTTTTTGGTCCAAAACACATTGATCACTAAAGATATATAATTTCTTAGAAAATGCTACATTTAATTCTTGATGTTGACTTTATGTTGACAGCAGGTCTTCAGCTAGTGCTGTACCAATTCCAGATGCTAATATGTGGATTGCTTTGTCTTCATGTGACTTCTTTCAGACTACTTGGTCTGTTTTCAACACAAGTTGGCGCTTTTTGTTGCACAGTGTGGAAACTATCATTCTTTTGGTTGTAAACAAAATGTGCTATCTATTTATTAGCTACTAGTATTCTGGGCACAGGCAATATGCTTACAGCTGTTCTCCACATTACTACTGGACTTTGGTATGAAGGAAAAAGGTTTTGTTCTTAAGTGTTTGGGTTGTAGGTTTTTGTTGTTGTTTTTTTAAAAAAAGATGTCCATACTTTGATGGGCAGCTACATGTTGTGCAAACAGGGACATACAAATTTTAGCCACCTTTAGCTGAAGTATCTAGTGGCTAGCCCAAAGGACACTGAAGAAAATTCAGAGAAGTGATGACATCCAATTTCAATCTTTCCCTCACCCAAAATGCCCTTCCCCATCCCTCTTCAGGGACTTGTCTCACAAGGCAATAGTGACACTGAAGGTACAAATGCTCCTCTTCACAGGAGCCATAGAGGAGGTTCCTCTGAGATTTCAGGGAAAAGGTTTTTATTCTAAGTACTTGTTGGTTCCCAAATGTGATGGGGGCATAAGACCTATTCTGAATTTAAGATACCTCAACAAATGTATTAGAACCTTTAAATTCCAGATGGTAACCGTGGCTAAGATCCTCCCGTACTTATGCAAGGGTGTATGGTTCGCAGCTCTCGATTTATAGACGGGTCTGATGCTCTTCTGAACATCAGACCCGTCCTAGAGAGGAAGGAGCGGGGGGGGGGAGATTGTGAGCGGGATCGTTTAAAAGCGCCCCAAGGCAAATAATTTTCTATGGACTTCTGTTGACTTTGGATTAAGTCCCAAAATATGTGAACTCAAACTGGTCAAAGTTTGGGGGTTGGAGAAAGATGAAAAATATTTTTAGTTTTTGAAACTTTTCTCTTTTTTTCAAACGGACTGAAAAACTTGGCTTTTTAGATACCAAAATATACTGGAAGTCAAAAATGTCTGCCTTATACAACCAAAAATTAAATTGGGGGGATTTTAACCAGCAAAACTTTTCCGTTGCCAATTTTTAATAATCCAAACAGTTGTTTTTCACTTCAGTTAAAAACTGAAGACAAAAAAGCACAGTTCCCCCTAAAATTAAATTGATATTTTTCATCCAAAAGTTTCATCAGAATCTATAATTTTGCACAAATACTCGAGCTTTTCACAGAATGCTTATTTTTCAAAGTTTTGTAATTCTCTTCCAGTGGAGCAATTTTCCTTGAGTTCACATGGCATGTATCAGACCAGTTCTCTCATTGTCTGGTCATTTTATTTGCATATCTCATAACTGCTTATGTATGTCATTACTTTCACTTAGGAGCTGCTTAAATTAATTCTGTATCATGCTTAATGAACAGCGAAAATCTGGAACTATACAGCTTAAAACTTAGCGTTTGAACAGATGGTCTAAGAAGAGAATTTGCGTGTTTAATTACACTGCTTATTTGTTGATTAAGAACAGTATTTAAAAACTCAACCCATAAATAATTGAGCCACTGTATAACTCTGTATGGCAATCTAAGAGGGAAGTAGCACATCCTTTTTTGGCTACACTGAATGTGACTGGTTTAAGAAAGAAACCCTTTGAATGGCAGATCTTAAGAGGAAGGATGCCTGTGTGATTAGGGACCTTTTCACATGAGATGCCTCCACCTCACCCATCTCCACGCAGTTTCGCTGCATGGAGATGGGTGGAGGTGCGTGTGTGTGTGTGCCCGTGCATTACCCATCTCCACCCATCATGCCACATCCCCCCTCTCACGCACCCGCGGGCCCCCCGGTCCATTTGAAAGGCCCGTAGACATTAATCTTGATAACTGAGAAACAGCAGTTCAATCTCTAGTTCTTCCATGGATTTCTGATCTTACCTTGCATGAGCTATTTAATTCTTGTGCCTTACTTTTGCAGCTGTAAAACAGGTCTTGTCTTAGAGTAAACTCTTTAGAGGAAGGCCTCTCTCTTATTGTATATTTGCACAGTTCTTAGCACAATGGGGCCCCAATTTTACTTTGTGTCTTAAGGACACTATCAAACAAATAAATGCTAATAATTCAACCAATCATCAAGAAACATGGCTAGAAATAATGTGTAGTTTCAAAAAAGGATTGGTTGAATTGTTTGCACTTATTTGTTTCTCATATAGATTTAAGACGTTTCCTTCAGTGCAGGATTAAAGGCTTACTGATTTTTATAAAAATTAGTCTTCTACCACAGTTGTTTTCTTTGTAAATAAAATTATCTGTCAGATGTTAAGTCACACTCACTGACAATTGCAAAAAGACATCATCCTTCAAATATTCAGGATCTTATTGTTTGGTTTTTGGATCCCAAAATGTATCCAATCTATTTCTTATTGTTTGACTTGTAGTGTGTTACTGTTTCTATTCAGTGAGCTAGTAAGCAAGAGCTTGTTCAGGGATGTTTGTCAGAATAACTGGGTAATCAAGAGCATTCATGAAAGGTATCTGAGCAGAGTACAGCCAGTGGGGAGAGAATATATTTTACTTTGAAGCCCAACTCCTTTCTTAAGAAAGGAGGATTTTGGATGCTGTTCAAAAGTTAGTTGGCCTCTGTATTGTCTTGGATATGCAGAGGGAGAGAGAGAAGCATTACTAAACATGGTATTTTCAAAAAGCAGATTGCAGTTTCAGAGCTGAGACGGGATTGCCGGATTGTTGTGGGTGTACAATTTTCCATTTTAGGGCAAGATCCTGTAAGGTGCTAAGTATTCTGGACTCAATCCAGAAAAGCAATGAATCACACGGACAGTTGAATAGCCCCATGGACATATATATGCTTATGGGTTTCTCTGGACTGAGGCCAGAGTACTCAGCATCTAGCAGAACTAATCCCTTACTGTAAATGAGTTAGAGGGATGTTTTGCTGGACCAGAGATTAGGTGTTAACAAGACAGTAGCCTGCAGGAGCCTGGGTTTGCACCATGCAGCCCCCACTCATGGGTTTAGCGTGTCCAATAGAATAAGTGGGCAGCCCCTTGGCTCGCGTTTCATGGTCTTGCAGCAGCCTCCAGTCAGTGGCGCTAGTGATTTCTCTCCCCCAGGCTGCCTGTAATCTGGCAGGGCTCTCTAGCAATCTCACTGTCCCTGGGCTGCCTCTCAGCGGAGGGGGTTATGGATCTTGGGGGACACAGGGAGACACTGGGATCAGTCTGTGGAGAGTCGGAGCGGGGAGCCCTGAGCAGTGGATACTCCAGGTCAACAGTCGGCTCAGGAAGCCTGGTGACTCCAGGGATGGGCCAAAGCTCCCGGAGCTGTGGGGATGACAGCTGGGTAGTGCACGGCCGGTGGGAACGCCGGGCTCACAGCTCCTGCAGCAGCAGAAGCTGGTGAGCACTGGTGACTGCGCTTATGGCTTGGGAGGTGCAGGCAATTCCTCTTCCCAACAGCAGTTAGCACGCAGCAAGACCCTGTGTCCAACTCACACAAGCGTCACCTTTTCCAAAGAGCTCCCGCCCCTCCCCAGGCAGTGCAGCGGTGGTGCCCAGCGTCCATGTGATCCTCTACAAGCAGAGGGAATTGGGCATCGATCTCCCCCTCCTACACTCCACTGCCAGCTCCGCCCAGGCACTTTCACATCCTGAGCCTCAAGTATTGCCACCTGGCCTGCCTGCTGATGCAGAAGCTGTGATCCAAGGGTCACCACTTGCAGGGGACACCTGGCTGGGAGGAATGTGTATGTGAGGAGACAGTCCTTTCAGCAGCTTGGGGGAAGTGCAATCGCTAGCTCTCCGTGCGCTAGGGGGGCCATGCCAGGGACAGCTTCTTCCTTGGTCATGACCTGGCTCCCCCTCTCCATGCACATTGCTCTCCTTTTCCAAAGCCAGCTCCTCTGGAGAATCCACGTGGCTTACGCACTTTCCGTGGTTCCTTTCCCAATGGGGATTGGAGTACGGGGGGGTGCACATATCCTCTGGAGAATATCCTTCCTGCACCCCCTGACTCACTTTCCCTTCCCCCCGGGCCACCTGCCAGCTTGGCGGCCATGCCAGTGATCACACCATGCTCAGACCACCTGCCCAGCTGACAGGCAGCCCGGCACAGCCCAATCGCTATTTCTCCTCCCTCCCTCAGCTGCCCAGGCAAGCTAGGTGCAACTTGCAGTGCTGGCAGACCTGGATTAATTATTATTATTATTATTGACCCAGATTCACCAGAATGTGGCGACTCTACATTTTCAAGGATGATGCCATGAGTGGGTGACAGGGTGGCAGGTACCAGCAAACATCTGGTGGATACCTAATAGACAGGCAGGCAGTCACCCATATTATGTGGTCTATTGTGGGCTACTGTCTCATCTGTTAACACCCATTGTTTCTTCTACAACACCTAGGGTAAAAGTCTAAAAATGAATATTTGTGTTTGTAATGTTTTATTTTGGGAAAATAGGCATGTTAGCAATGTACTTGGAAAAATGGAAACTGCCCTCTTGGGGTCAGGTGCACAAAGTCCTTGTAGGATTCAGTGTTAGATGCTGTGTATTTGAGAGAGACCTGTTTGTAATTCCTGACTCTGAAAGGCGCCATTTGCTGGTTCTAACATAGTTAGAATTTAGACTTAATATATTCCCTTTATAAATTCAAAGGGACTCTTTCTTGCTGGAGACACAATAGCACAATGAAGCCAGGGAATTCTGAAGGTATCCGAACACAAGAACTGGCATGCTGGGTCAAATTAATGGTCCATCCCTGACATGGATAAGCATCAATGGCCCTTTTCACACAGACACTCTAACACTGATAAAAATGAGTGTTACATTTTAGTATACAGGTTACAGGGATGCAAGTGTGCTCTATGAGTGCCCTGCAACATGTATGATAAAATGTAACACCCATTTTATCAGTGTTAGAGTATCTGTGTGAAAAGGACCAGAAACCTCAGAGAAAAAGTCCATATTTTTGTACTCTCCTCCAATACAGGACATATCCTCCAATACAGCACCTTTTTGCCTTATCCACGAATAGGTTTTGTTATCTTGTACCAGGCTCCCAGTACTGTAATGTTTGCACTAGGTTCAGTAGACAATAGGGGTCGTTAACACCTCATTGATCCAGCTGGAGAAAGACCTAGCTGACGGGAAGGGAAATGAAACAGAAACTGAAAGTGGAGGCCTTGACTCATTCATTGCTGGGGCTTGGGGTGAGCATCTTATGTCCCACACCCCGGAGGAAGACGAGAACACGTTTGGAATTTAATGGCCACACTCTTTATCCAAATTAATTCAATCCAATTCAGGTCAACTGGGGATGGACCATGCCCAATCCCAGGTCCAGTAGCACACTATAACCAAAGCAGTTTCAGACAGCCTGCCGTATGTTCAGGTACAGCCCTCACTCAGTGGTCTACACTTTAGGTCACTCTACCCCCCCAGCCACTTGGCTGGGTTGGGCAGCATGCTGGATTACCAGTAACACCAGTTGACCAGCGGCAGTTCCATGTGGTCTGATGTGCCCTTGTGAACTGCTGTCACTCTATGCTCTATAAATAAGGTCACTCTCCTACCTCAGCTGTCTGTGAATCGTATGACCAGTGGCCTTGAGGAGGCGTGGAGGCCATTGTCCACCTGGGACTGTCCATGTGCTCGAGTGCAGAACTCGGCTGTCCCCTAGGACGATGGCCAGAAGCTGGCCATGTTTGCCGTTGATTCAGCCATTAAGCCCTTATCTCATAGGGAGATGTCTTTGCCAGGTGCTTAATCTATTTATTAATTTATTTATTTATTTATTTTGCTGCTCTTTAACCATTCAATTTCTCTTTCTAACCTAACTCAACCCCTGCAAGAATGTGACAAATATAATAATCTGCACTAGAACCCATGTTGAATGGCCCTTGCCATTAGACTTGTATCTGTCAATGCACCATGAGTATTGTAGAGTTAGCTTTCTGTTGAATAACACACAGTAGAAGTTTCTTCAAAACGGAACTTTACTAAGAACTCAGAAGACATGCTTCCATAATGTACAGACTGCATGGGACAAGATGGAGGATAGACAGAGGAAAATTGAGGAAACAAGGAGGAAAAAAAACCCTGTTTCATCCCCTGACCCTTCCCCTACTGAATAAGTCCCATATTAAGCTTGCAGGGCTTGCAATGGGCTTTTACTTTTGACCATTGCAGAATCCAACACCCCTTCTCAACAGTCACTAGTCAAACCCACTAGGTTAATTCTTCTTAATAGCTTGCGATGGCGTTTCCATGCTAGTGGCTTTGTGAACACATCTGCTGTCATATCCTCTGTAGGACAGTATTGCAGATCTATGAGTCCTTGTTCCTGTGAGTCTTTCAGGAAATGGTATTTTATGTCAATGTGCTTGGTTCTGGGGTTGATTCTTTCTGTGCTATACATCCTNGGTTGATTCTATTTGCGTCAGTGCTATACATCCTTGATTGTCTTCCAGGATCGGTGTGGGTCTGTCCAATTTTTGTCCCAGATCATTCAGAAGCTGTCACAACCTGATAACTTCTTGACTGGCGTGTGCCATTGCCACGTACTCTGCCTCCATAGAGGAATGTGTCACAGAGGTTTGTTTCCTACTGCACCAGCTGATGGGTCCTCCACCAAGCAAGAATAGGTACCCACTGGTAGATTTTCAGTCCGAATGGTCTCCAGCCCAATCTGCGTCCACGTACCCTATCAGTTCTGACATGGAAGTTGCTGGGAGCCATAGCTTGAGGTGCACAGTCCCTTTGTTGGGGCTGAGACTTGTCTACACAGTATACCTACCTATTGCCACTGCAATGTCAGACCTTGTCATTGTGGCAATGTACAAGAGCTTTCCTATCGCCTTTCTGTATTGCTTATTGTCTGGCAGAAATAAGCTCGGTTCATTGATCTCCTTTGGGTAGCTGGTTTCCGTAGGGGTATTTGCTGCCTTCGCACCCCCCATGCAGAAACTTTCTAACATCTCTTCAATTGTCTGTCTTTGGTTGAGAAGATAACTTCCGTCATCTTCTCTTTCAATTTGTATTCCCAGGTAGTGCGTTATGTTACCCAGGTCCTTAGTTTCAAAGTCTAGATTTGGAGCACTCATTGTTTTGCGCTCGTCCCCTTCTTGCTCAAAGTATACGATAAGGTCATCGAGATAAATTAATACAAAGATCCACCTGCTCCTTAGTCTCTTTGTGTATAAGCAAGGATCTGCTTTGCTCCTGGTAAAATTTTTCCCTCATGAGCACTTTGTTTGTTTTAGTGTTCCACGCTCTGGCGGCCCGCTTAAGCCCATATATGCTTTTGTGCAGTTTGCATACAAGATCCGGCCTTTCAACATCTGCAAATCCCAGAGATTGGTGCATGTGAATATCTTCCTTCAACTCACCCTTTTAGGAATGCTATTTTCACATTCATATGCTTGATTTGCATTCCTCTTCCGGCAGCTATACTTAACAATGTTCTGATTGTAGTGTGCTTAACTACAGGTGCAAATGTTTCATCGTAGTCTTCTCTGTACTTCTGGGAGTATCCTTTCATGACAAGTCGGGCCTTGTACCATTCAGGATTTTCCTGCGCATTGTACTTAATTTTAAATGTCCATTTACAACCTATAGTCTTTCTCGCTGTGGGCAGTGGAGTAAGTGTCCATGTCGCATTGTCCTGCATGGACTTAACTTCTTCTTCAGCCGCTCTTGCCCATTTTTCTGCTTCCCCAGATGCTGGCTCTGACAATTTGCTGGTGCTGACTTTGTAGGACAGTTGAATGGGGGGGGGATACCTTTGTTAGACCTCGTCGACTGCCTTGGCTCAGCATCAGCAGCCGACTGTATCTGTTCCTGCACTTCTGTTACCTTTGTGCTGATATTGACTATTTGTTCAGAGGATTGCTCCCTTTCAGTGGCTTCATCTGTGGTTGATTGCTCTCCTTTACCTGGACCTTGGAGAGTCATCACACTGTCGCTTGAGTTTTCCACAAATGTTACTAATGGTTATTCTGTCTGTGCGTGGATCCAGGATCCTGTAGCCTTTGGAATGCTCACTGTATCCTATGAGGATGCCTTCCACTGCTCTGTTTTGCAGCTTGGTACATTTCTCCTCTGGGATACATATGTAAGTCTTACTTCCAAATACTCTGATGTGGCCCACACTAGGTTTTTGACCATGTCACAGTTCGTATGGAGTTTTCCTCACTGTTCTAGAATACAGCCAATTTTGTAGGTAGGTAGCAGCAACTGCTGCTTCACCCCAGTATCTTTCTGGTAGTCCAGAGTCTGTTAACATGCATCTAACCATTTTGGTTAGTGTTCTGTTTTTCCTTTCAGCTGTTCCATTCTGCTTGGGTGTATATGGCACTGTCTTTTGGTGCTCAATTCCATGGAGTCTAAGGAAGTCCTCTACTTCCTTTCCTGTGAACTCACCTGCATTGTCAGTCTGCAGTGTCTTTGGTCTGTGCTGGAACATGTTGCTCATCATGGTCACATAATCCTGAAGTTTGTAGAATATTTCATCTTTACTCTTCATGACGTATGTGATCGTGTACCTTGAATAATAGTCAATGAAAGTTACCATATACCGGTTGCCTCCTGGCATGGGAACTTTCACTGGGCCACAGACGTCACTGTGTACAAGATCAAGTGGTTCTGTTCTGACTCTTCTTAGGAAGCATAGCCCTCGTGACTTTGGCTTTGATGCAACAGTCACATTTCATGATCACGGGACACGCTGATACCTTAAGGTTTTTGGTCAACTGCTGTCTGTGCATTTCCATGATGCTGTCTGGGTGTCTATGTCCCATGCATCTATGCCACAGGTGGATGCAGTCATCGTATGGCTTGTGCGCAGTGAGCTTCACCTGTTCTTTTGCTGTGCTCAAACAGTACAGGTTGTCATCTACAGTGGCTCTGGTCAGTAATTTTGTCCCACTTTGAATTGTGCATTCGTCTCCCTGGAAACGGATGGTGATCCCCCTCGCTGCCAGGCGCCTCACAGACAGGAGTCCCCCTTCTAAGTTGGGCACATAGAGCACATCTTTCATGGGTATGTTCAGTGTGCCTCCCTGTGACTGGTTGCAGTACAGGAATCCTTGTCCAATTCCTTCCGCATTGATGCTTCTCCCATCTGCAAGATAGATCCTTTCCTTACTGCTCAGATCCAGTCCTGTGAATAATCCTTTATTGCTAGTCATGTGGCTCATTGCCCTGGAGTCTACACACCAATTTTAGGATGAGCTGTCTTGCGTTGCTCTGAACGACCCACTCCATTGTTGAGCGACTGTGTTGCTGTTTGTGACTTTAGCCCTCTGCTTAGTTGTTTGTGGAGACAGTTTCTGCTGTTCTGCTTTCCATATATAGCAGTCTTTCTTTAAATGTCCCTCCTTTTTGCATCTGAAGCATACTCTGGTTTCCCTCTTAGGAGCTTTGTCTGAGGTTTTCAGTGCAGTCTCATTACCCTGCTTTAGATCATTCTGCAGGTTCTCCTTTCTTCACTGGAATTCATCTGCAAGTCTACCTTTAACAAATTCCAGCTTCAGTTCAGCCTCTGGCCTTGTCTCCAAGGCATTGATGAGGGTACTGTAAGATTCAGGCAGGCTGCAGAGGAGTAGGGCTACCCCATGGCTGTCCTTTATATCACAGCCAGTAGGCCTCTCTGTCTGGGAGTTTCTTTCACAATCTGCACTCCTTCTGGGCTGCTTCTACTCTTCAAAATTGCCTTTAAGATGTCCTGGGCCCATAACCTATTGTAGCGTTAGCTTTCTGTTAAATAACACACAGCAGAAGTTTCTTCAAAACAGAACTTTACTAAGAACTCAGAAGGCATGCTTCCATACTGTACAGACTGCATGGGACAAGATGGAGGACAGAGAGAGAAGAGAGGAGACAAGGAGGGGAAAAAAACCAGTTTAATCCCCTGAACCTCCCCCTACTGGACAAGCCCCATATTAACCTTGCAGGACTTGAAATGGGCTTTTACTTGTGACTGTTGCACAATCCAACAGTGAAGTAGGCGGAAAAGAGTGCCAATCACCAAAGGCCAAACAGGGCCACAGAAAAATTTCTTCCTGGTTGCTTAAAGCAAGGCGGCTAGTTATTACCCACAGTGCTAGAAGTAGGGTGGGTGGGCAGGTGCTTGCTTCTGCATGGCACCAGCCCTGACTGCTGGCTGAGCCAAACGTAGGTGAAAGATGGCGCCCGCAGGTCCCGCAACATGAGACTTACTTTGCACGCCAAACATTTTGCCCATGGCAATGACTACATGTGGCCCCGGTCTTAGACGCTTACCAGCATCCTGGCAGCAGCGTGCTCTCTCCTCCCTTTGAGGGGGACGAGACAAATTCCTCCACTCCTCCCAGCATCACTTGCAGTGGGTGGGAGAGCAAAGTTTTTTTTTACTTTAACAGGCTTGGGATAAGCAGGGCTACTGAAGAACAAAGAAAGGCAACACCCAGGTAGGAGGGAGCTGAAAACTAAAAAAGGTAGGAGGGTGCGTGTGTGTTTGTGAAAGATGATTCTTCAATATGCTAAATGGGGCTGTCACTGCTTCCACCTGGGATCCTCTGAGTGTCTTTAAAACTAAAATTTTACAACCAAAGTCAATGCACCTATTAGAGAATTTTGACTTTTTAATATGTGGAGTTTTAATTTGAATCATCAGTCCTGCACATACAAACATATGTGCCTCTTAGATATCCTTTTCCCCCCAGCTCAGCCCCAGAGTTAGTCAGTGGGCTATTACAAATCTTCGTATAAATACTTAAGAATAAGAAATGAATGAATGCAAATGTATGCAAATTAGGGACACCATTAAGTGTTCCTATTTCTCTCCATTAAAAGTTGGAAAGTATGTCTGGAGTGATCCATTCCCTGTCATTGCTTCCTAACTTCCATCAGTCATCAGTTTAATTTCACATCAGATTGGCTAATAACTATTGATGGGCTGGTATCCAATGAACTTTCTTATCCTTTTCCGAGCCCAGCTGTACTAGAGACCGCCACAGTATCCCCATGTATAGTGTCCCCAGAGATGTACAGCTTAATCATGTGCTGTGTAAAAAAAAATAAAAAAAATTCCTTTGTTTGTTTTAACCTGGTTGCCTGTTGATTCTTCAGGTATCCCTAAATGTTTGTATTCTGAGAAGGGGTAAATAACAGCTCCCCATTTACCTTCTCTACTTCTTTCATCATTTTATAAGCCTCTACAATATTCCCTTTGGCCACCTCTTTTCTAAATGGAAGAGTCCTAATCTTTTGAGCCTCTCCTTGTATGGAAAAACTGTTCTATTCCCTTTATCATCTTTGTTGACCTTCTTGTTGCCTTTTCAGTTTTACCACAACATTTTTGAGGTGAGGTGACTGGAACTGTACAAAATACTCAAGGTGTGAGTGCACCATAGATTTATATAGTGGCATCATTGGTAAATTCTGTTTTATTTCCTGTCCTTTTAAATTTTTTTCCTAATGTTCTATCTGCCTTTTTGTTCGTGGTGTGTACGGAGCTAATCCACAATGGCCCTTTTTACACGGACAGAGGTGTGTGTGTCGGGGGGGTGGGGAATGGCTGTTTTGGCATGGTGGGTGTAGGTGGGTGTTTGTTACATGGACACCCACCCACCTCCACCCATGGAACCCCCTTCGGTTTTCCAGAGGGCTCTGTGGGTGGAGGTGGGTACAGGTGGGTGTTACGCAGGAGCACACATGCATCCCCTACCCATCCTGCTTGGTGTTCACACAGACGAACACCGAGTGGACACCCATCCCCTCACCCACTGCTGGGCGTTTTCACGGACACCCCCCTGCCTGAACACCAAGTGATGGGGAGGGGGGCACATCCGTGTAAAACAGTCAGTGACTGCAAGATCTTCTCTTTCCTGAGTGCTAAAAGTTCCCAACTCCATCTGCAGATGGTGCAACCCCACTCAGAGCCCTGATCAGTTTGGGAATCTCTGGCCTATGAGTGCACCATTTGCATTTTCATCTTCTCTTTTCCTTACTCTCCACCCTTTGGGTCTCTTCTCTTTTTATCACAGTAGCTCTCCCATCCTACTAAAATCAGGTTCCCATTCATTCTGGAGGCGTTCCCTCCCCCCCCCCCAAAAAAAGACCACCAATACGTGCATCAGAATTGTTCAGCTGCATCCAGCAGCATCTAGCAGTTAGAGTTTCATCTAGCTTGTAGATGGCCTCAATAAATTCAATGCAGTTAAAGAAACATGTAAAAGAACCAATAGGTTGCAAATAAAAAATCCTTTACAAATGCTGATCAAGCAAAGCCTGGAGATTTGATATTACATTCAAGCAAACAAAATGAATGAAATGGAGAAAAGTGTTGGCAGAAAGGAACAAAGATTATTGGAAATGTTACCGTCGCGGAGGTTTTTACTCCAGAAACAGAAGCCCAAAACTTCATTTGGGTGAGGGAATTCCTACCAAGGCTGTATAACTCAGAAGTAAAGCTCTCTCTTGAAATTTGTAGCTGTCCAATATATATATGAAATTGGATACAAGCCTAGGAGGGCACCAGTCCCATTTAATCAATTTACAATTGATAATTTATTGGACTATGGAGAAAGGAATAAAACCACAGCATTTCCTCAGTTAATCATATGTAAAATCCACAATCATTTACTTCACCTGTCCTGAGGAAGAAAATCATTTTCTTCACCTGTGGTCGAAGCCAATGTCTTAAAATATTAATGGAAAGCATCTTCTTAGCAGTTGAGTTACTGGAACATACAATAGCTTGTACGTACTGACCTGAAGAATTCAAGTAAAGGATTAGCCTGAACAAAGTATTATACCAGAACAATGGTTTAGAGCATTGTTTAATAACTCTTTTGTAGAGTCTTTGTTTATTTAAGTGGCTGGGTTTTGTCTTGCAACCACAGATGCTGGCAGGATGTTATATTTACAAAAAAGATGATAAAGCCAAATAGTTCTAAGATGGAGAGAAAGTAGTTCAGATAATATCTTGTGCTGGATAAGCTTCTGTTGGTGAGAGTATGTAAGCTTTCAAGCCCTTCCTTACGTTAGGCAAGTAAAAAAGTCAGATTAATAAACTGAGCAATGCAGGACAGGTGTGTGTGTGTGTGTGTGTGTGTGTGTATGTATATATAGTGTGTATATATATATATATAACTTCTTTCACACGTGTGTGTGTGTGAGATAGAGAAAGCAATCACTTGGAAGGAGGTAGTTAAGAAAAAAAGCCATTTGCATTTGAAACATTTAACTACAATGAGGGGGAAACAAGAATCAAATGGTAGATAAGATAAAATATTTCTGAAGTTTAGGATTTACTTTTTATACTTCCTTTTCTGACAGCTCCTTCCTCATCTCTCTTTCACCCACCCCTTTTTCTTAGGTTTCCTTTTACACTCCACCCAGGAAAACACAGGGCATTTTTACACACACCTTAAAGTCCTGGATTTTCCATCTTCTGGGTTTACAAGTCCACAAGTAAGTTCCAGATGCATTTCTCTCTCTCTCACACACACACACACACTGCTGTGAGGCAGTTCCTGGATGTATTCTTCACACACACGCTGCCCTGAGGCAGCCTAAAGTAGCCACAGCTGTAGACATGACAGGCTGCCATGGAAACCAAATGACCACAGCTGCCTGGAGCAAAGCAATTTACCAGGAGAACTTTTCACACACACAAGTTCTGGGAGAAGTTCTATGCAGAAGTTCAAAGAGCCAGATGTTTAAGATCTGGGTGAGTGATTTAGAGACACAGAAATTTCAGGATGTAACAGCAAAGATGCAGGAGAAATGTGTGTGTAAAAATAGTATCCATTGTTTACAGTTGACAGCCGGACTCTTTCTCTTCTAGTTAAGCTTGCAGTACTTAGCAAAGTGTGTTCTTTTTTTAATATTTACTGTTCAGTCCAATAATATTATGTATGCTGGTGGGGGATGTCTGTGGCTAAGCTTTTACTCATTAGCAACATTTTCAGTATGTCCTGTTTTCTTGTTTGTATTGATATGACCATTTGTTGCATGTGTTTAAATTTGCACCAATCTCCATTGGTGATTTCGGTACTAAAGTAGAACTTAGAAGCTCCAGCCATCATTTTGGCCCCACTGTGTTGAGCTCTATCAAGACAATTCTTTCCCTGGAACAGCTCACCACCTAAATAGACAAGTGCTGTATTATTATCCTTTCTTTACAGATGAGGAACTGAAGCCACAGGCTGAAAACAGACACACAGTTGCCATAGTGGCTCCTCAGCCTGGGGTGGGGTTGGGGCACCACCACCGACCAAACCCGTCCACAGCTGGAGAGCCATCCCATCTCCCACACGTTCCGGGAAGGAGGGAGCGCAACAGATGTTCAGGTTACTGCTCCTGCCCCACCGCACCCTCCCGCAAATAATGGGAAGCCATGACAAACAGTCATGGCCCCCAGCCTTCAGTTGTGATGGTGGGGCCGGACAGATGCATTGGCTCACTGTTCTCCACGTGGGTGGCCCTTAGTCCAGGATGTGTGCCAGGGATCGACTGGGAGATACATTCCAGGCTAGCTGCCCACCCTGCCCAGAGCAGTCCTGGGCTAACATCTGGTGGCAGAGAACAGCCGCATGGGTGGTTCCCTCCTTGGCCCCAGTGGGCCATAGCAGGCCATAGTGGGCTTGGGTCATGTCTGTTTTCATCCATAGAGATTATGTGACTTGCTCAAGGGCCTACAGGAAAACTGTGGTAGAGTCAAGTGCAGATCTCTTGTACTCCATCTAAAGCATTAACCACAAACCCTTCTCTTCTCATAAATTCTTTCTAGTCCATAATTTGGTGTCAGATCCAAAGATGTTTGAGCCCCATGTGAAATAGCAGTGCGGACCCCTCCTGAAACACCACAGGCCAGGGCTCCCTCTCGTTGAGGCCCATAGTCCATGCTAGTGCTTCTCACACCCAAGTTATTTCAAGTTTATTTATGGATTCCATGTATTGGGGGACTCCTGAAGGGTCTCGAACCCTCTGCAGCCACACATTTTGCACATGCCTGAACCCATCCCTGTCACAATTTCAGAAAACGGTTCTTGAGGAACCTGCTTTTTCTCTTCTTTATTGTACGGGCAGGATTCAAAGACTGTGAGGGTTAGATGCCTAGATGGACAGAGAGACTGAGACACTGCAAACCAACAACTCCACTTAATGAACTCCAAGAAAGCAAATACCCAGACAACCCTGCATAAAAGAAACTGCGGTAAAGCAAAGGGCTTCATTTTTTTGTCTCCTTCTTTTCCCCACTCTACCACAATGTTTTTTTTGTCTCCTCTGATTCAGACAGAGAAGCTGAATATATAAAGACATGGGGTTTTTTAAACCACAAAATATCTTTCCAGGCTTCCTCTTCTGTTCATGTAAAGTTTGCACATTTTTAGTAATAGAGATGATTACTGGAGCCCCTATCAGAAAACACACCACAATTTATTAGCTCAGCTAATGTAAACAGAAAGCCGTGTTAGCTCAGTAATTGCTTCCTATGCTTCCTACTGGATTGTGGCATTAAGTCATAGGGAAGAGTGTCAAGCTACACTTTACACGGATTGCTCAGAAGTCTTAGCTCCTGGTAGCAACCAAGGAGAACAGCACCCTTTGAGAAAGAGTAGCATGTGATCTTATTTGATAATTCTGATCTCTTCTGAAATGCACACAGGGCACAGCCTTTAGACACCACCTTCCCAGAAGTTAGCATGGCAGTTCCCAAAGTTTTTATCTGTGTGTGACACTGTGTGAACCCATTTTGAGGCTTAATATAATCCCAGGGCTCCAGACAGCAATAAAGACATACAAACTATCTATTGAATATCAGTTGGCATTGGCATCATGGCCTCACTTGGTTTTCCACCACATTGGGTGTCTTTAGACAGATCACCCCTGGACCTGCTCTAGCAGTGGGCAGCCCTGCTTCCCTTGTGTGCAGCCCTGATAGCGCTGGGTTTGAATGGACCCAGTGCTGTTGCAGCCCACAGTCTGCCCATGCGGCACCCTCTCCCCTGCACCATAGAGCTGCACACAGATTGGCAGCTGCCACCCACAGCTCTATGGCATTGCTGGGGTAACCCACGACCAGGAGTAGAGCTGCAGTGGCCCATCTGCCAAGAAGATGAACTGCTGCTGCACCAGTGCTCCGGGTTTGGGCAGCTGGCATCACTCGTAGTGCCTCACCCCCAGATGGGCTGCCTTTAAATGGGTGAGGCAGAGCAGAGGTGGGACAGCTGTGCATCTAAAAACACACACAGTTTGGGAATCTCTAGGTTAGCAACAGTGTCAGTAACAGCTTTACAGATTCCTTGTATTTCGTAAGCCTTAGGACTTCCATCGTGCTCATCACTCAGCAGGAGATATAAAGAATAAATGCTTCTTCCCCTTCCTGTGCATTCCCATGCAACAGCCTAGCATATTGATTCTAGATGAAATACCAAACCTAAAGCAAAGCAAATCTATGATAGAAAAGAGTCCACAGATCATCAGGTCCAACATCCAGCAAATTCATGGCACATTCCCTCAACAGAGGCTGCACCAGGAACTGAACAGTCATATTGATTTTGTTCATACGCATGCATTGCTAACATCTCTGGGTATTTTGAAAACGCTGTAGAACGTAAGTCTCGATACGAGGTAGGTGGTTGGTGCAAATCAGCACAGCTCTCTGTGGATCCTGGACTTAATATGTTGAGCACTTACTACACTCTCCCCAATGCAAGGAAACTTTGTGCCACCCCTTGCAATGGGCTGGATCATGCTTTATTAGCATGAAAATTATCTATCACTTAGTGCCATCCCTCCTTGATAGGAGGCTGCTTTGGACCAGAGGGTGTGGGTTCTAACAAGCTAGGGAGAGTCAGTGTAGTTTAGTGGATAGAGTGCTGACTTGGTCCTGAGAAATTCAGGGTTCAAATCCCCTCTAGTGACGAACCTCTAGAAGTGAGTAGCAGGGAATAGAGATCACTTCATTATGACCCATTTGTACCCTTCCCAGAAGCAAATGAAGCTGCCTATTGTCAGAGACAGGATATTGTACTAGATTGGTCTGTCCCAGTATGGCAACTTTTAGATTTTAGATTGTTAACCTCCTTGATATTCTTTCTCTTTCAGATTAGTCAACTACTAAATTAGCAACCTCCAAACATTTTGTTTGTTGTGGTAGAATTTAAATGCCAGGAAAAAGAAGAACTCAGACTTCTTTTTAGAAGAGAGACTAAACAAGAGTTTTAAACAGTGCTTCCTGTGCTCTCCAAATCACTGGTTATCACTGGTTAAATAGGTCTCACCCTCTGTGGACTTTCCAACTCTTGACATTTAAAGCCTTATAATTCTTTAGCAAGCCCCAGTCTCACTGGTAATTCAGGTATGCCTGAAGCTCATTTGTCAATAATGGAAAACTACAGTGTAGTCCAGAATAGTTTCTATATTGCTGGCTCTGGCAGCGATGGACTGGGCATGATTATAATGGCACCATTTTGGAGAGGAGTTAAACAATATCAATAAGGAATAGTTTATCCTTAAAGGTCTATCAGAAGAGGAGGACTTAAACATTTCCAACTTTCCTGTTCAAAATGCATATGAGGCCCCGCCTCTACTATATATTATGAGACATTGCCTGATAGGACTTTTTGCACTTCAAACTGACCAAGACTACAACTTCCCCCCTCAGATACAGCTTTCTTTCATAAGTTGTCCAAGCCTGTGCTACCTCAAAGTTACACTTGAAGGTGGATTCGCCTCAGGTCACTGGCATATGAGTATGTGGTTGATCTCACACTTCATACTTCATCAAACCCAGCATTTTTACCCAAGTAGATTACATACCCATGGAAGAGCTGAAAAGAAATGGGTGTGCACCAGGGACCCATGTTTTTTCATTTTTTTTGTTATTAAAAACTGTTTTCGTTATCGTTAATAATAAAACTTTATTCAGTATCGATTTCTAGCAATAATGAAGATTTTGTTTTTGGTATAATTTCTGTTGCGGGCTGTCACCAGTGGCAGAAGTGCCAGCAGACACCTGTCCCAGACTTCTCAGAAGTTGAACTCCTTCCTCATTATAATGCAGTAGTAATAAGTGCACAACGACAATATGAAAAATTACTAATATGTATGTCTAACCTAAACCTATACTATATGCAATATATTCCTATCTAAGTATCTATATCAAGTCACTTCTCTCTGCTACGTGTTCTATCTATCTACCCTATTCCTGTCCTAGAATAAAAAAGCGTAGTATCTAATATCTATATATCTTATCTGTCTATATACATCTAATATATCTATATATAATATGGACAGGGGAAGACAGACGGGGAAGGGGAAAGGAAAAGAAATATAGGGTATATTTATCTAATCTCTCTCTATATTATATATATCTGTAATCTATCTATCGTCTGTCTGTCTGTCTGTCTACCTACCAAACCTATATCTATCTGTATATATGTATAGGGGGAGACAGACAGGGGAAGGGAAAACGTAAAATAAAGGGTATAAGGAAAGGTAAGGTATAACATTGAGGGCTGAGGAATATAAATATTTTAGTGCAAGCACCAGAGTTCTGTAAACACAACCTGGCATAGCAAGAGCAAACACAGAACAAGAGTCAAACAGCCTGGCCCAGCAACATAAAGGGTTACAGTGCCCTCCCCAGAGCCCGCGTGATTGGTTCTGGGAGGCAGGAGGCATTGAGCAATCACAGGGTGCCATTCAACTGCCTGGGACCTGCTTGCACTGCTCATTGGTCAGTGATTACATCCATCAGGTCCTTCCCTTCCCATCATATGCCCAGCCCAGTTCAAGAGTTCAACACTGTTGCTGGTTCTGGGATGTATACTCCTGCCTCCCCTTTCCACATTTCCCTGCAAAAAACACCTGCCAGGCCATAACAAAATAATGACTGTTGTTATTGTTATTGATTTTGTTATTATTTATCTTCATTATCATTATTGCAGTAGCGATAACAAAAATGAGAATGTCATTATCTTTATCAATATAACAAAAACAAAGTGCACACCCCTAGAAAAGAACTGGAGAAAAAATATAAGTTAGAGACTTTACTCAAACCCTCAAAAAGCAGGTATTTCCATATTCTACCTCAGCAACCTTCCTCCAAATTGAACTTGGACTAAACTTAGCTTCAAGGGCTTCACAAAATATCTCGTAGTGGATCTGGATGGAAGTGGATACATATCTTGTAGTGGATCTGGATACTGTGTACTACCAGAATCTGACAAAGACTGTTGCCAAGAGAGTCAGGAACAATATAGCTTGCATACCAGCTGGAGAACATCTGCGGACCAGATGCTCATACTTTGCAGACAACCATTTTAGCAGTCATCTTCTCAGAAGCAGAATACTGAGCATCAGTATGGGGAGATAGCGGACATAGGAGCATAGTTTATGACTGTCCCTTCTAATAGAAGCAACAGTAATAGGAGAACATGGCCACACAGTAATGAACCTATGCTTGCCTATCTACAAAGATTTTCAAAACCTCCCAAGAATCAAGAGCTGATTGTGAACTCCACAGACCATGCCCTGTAAAATACAGATTACAGCAAAATGCATCAGAACATCATGTGGATGCTGCAGCTACCTACTAACCAAATGGAATATGAAGGAAATCTCAATATACTACTGTGGGAAAGACATTCTAAGCAGGGAAACTGCAGCCCAACTATAGAAACCTCAATACTTTTCCAGAGGTAGATACTCTTAGGTATTTTTTCTTGATTCATACTATGTAACCCAAAGCACTAACTAAATAAACCTGAATGCTGACCTTTAATATTGTTTTTCATGCTACCATAGGAAGAAGACGGTGAATTTAAGCATATTTTGAAACTGCCTTTAATTTCTGGGAACCACACAATAAAATGCATATAAGTAAAAATACAAGAAATGAATCATTCCAAGGAATGGCTCAGTGTCCTCTAATCTAAACTTTCCTTTATAAAGCCAAAAAGCTTTGAACTCTTATGATTGGGAAGATATCCTTGAAAATTTAAACAATGTCTAGTGGTTTTGATGTCTGCAGTCACAAAGTTTGCAACTGTGGATTAAGTTGTGGTCCTTGGAAAATAGCCAGTGCAAAAAAGATTTGTCTATGAGGCCTGTATTCTGGGACTGTCATTTGCTATATATTAGTGCCCAGCCTTCTTGGTGCTACTGCTGTTTAAAAAGTAAATGGTAATAACACAAGCAACAGCAGCAACACAGTGAGCCAGGGAGCAAAGTCTGCTTAAATTGCCCCAAGCAAAGTTTGGAAACAACTTGTTACTTCAGTATTTGAAAACACTTAATTGGTTCTATTAACTCTCCCCAGTGCTTATATGATAAGGCTCTTTTCATGAGTAACTACCATGTACGTTGCTTGGAACCAAATGTTAAATACACGTTTGGATTGGCACCAGTCACTTCCTAATGTCACCTCAATTCAGGTGTGAGAAAGGCTACTGAAATTTTAAATTGGCTGGTGAAGAGTTGAGAAAAAAGTCTGGTTAGGGTTTTGTGAAGGGTGCAAATTCTAATATTATTCACATACAATTAAAAGCAGCTGTGAGCCACATGAGGCATCCAGGAGTGAACACTATTAACAATAATATTTGAAAAGGGGAACATTTTCAAAGTGATGCCTGAGGTTTTTAATTTCCTGATGAAGCTGGAGTGTGATGAGCATGTAGCTAAAGCCTCATGAAATATTGTGAAAATTCAAAGGTCTGCGTTCATCAGAGCAGATAGCTCAAGGGCCATACTACTCAAGTGTGTGAATGGGTATTTTCAAACGTGATGCTACCATGGGTGGCCACGCTAACTCTGGCATGACCACCCATGGTGGTGTCACGTCTGCTCCCACCCGCCAGATGTTTGCTGCGGGCGGAAAGAGAGTTTACCCCAGACTGTGGCAGGGCTAATTCCGGGTTGTGCGCTGGGCTCCCTGCCAATGCACATCCCAAAGTTAACCCTGCCATGGTGTGGTGAAGGCAAGCCCAAATTGTGGTAGAAAGGACCATCATGTCTGATGGCCTGGTCTACCTAACTTCGGCCGGTGGCCGGAGCTTTTCCTGGTGGGCATGGTGGCCTGCTAGGCCGCCGCACCTGCCTGTCAGGGAAGGTCTGTGCTGTGCAGTGCAGGGAGAGGGCGGGGCCGTGCGGATCACTTCTGCATGTCCCTCTGCCTGTCCCCTCCCTGGCCGCTGACACATTTGTTCAGTGTCCAGGCCTGATCCTGTCTGTGGGGAGGGCCATTCCTATGGGCGCACACCCATCTCCACCCACGGAGCAACCAGCACTGGAGCCCATTGCTCCATGCGTGGCTGATGGATGGAGATGGGAGTAGTGCGGGAGCGTGCTTGTATCCCCACTCATCTGCTGTGGCATTCTCACGGGCGCCTCCACCCATCTCCATGCAGCAAAGCCTGTCTCATAAAATTACATTTTAAAAATTTCATTTTAAATTTCCAGCCTACCATATACACTTGTGGCTATGGGTGACTTACAATAAAAATTAGCAATATGCAAATCACAGTTAAATACAATAAGCACATTCTTCAACAACATATCCAACCAATTATAGCAAACCCCCCCTCAACCTCACAGAAGAATCTCCCCACCCCCCACTTAGGGGGTCATGACTTTTTCACCCCACGCCACCTTTCCCCCTCATGCCACCTTTCCTCTTTCTTTCCTCCCCACATTTCGCTTGGCTACCCCTTCCCTTTAAGTAGCATAATACATGTTATACACTAAATTTACCGTGTCATGCCATACTGGCCTCAGAATTCTAATCTCATTTACATGGAAATAGCTCTCAGTGGGCATTTTACCACACACCTTAAAGTGCTGGTCTTTCAATCTTTTGGGTTTACAAGTCCACAAGTAAGTTCCAGATGCATTTCACACGCACACTGCCCTGAGGCAGTTCCTGGATGCATTCTTCACACAAACGTCCTGGCTAGTGAAATCTTGCAGGGAGACAATGGGGCCATTGCTGGCGGGGGTGGTCAATGGAATGCCTCCCTTTGGGAGGGCAGAGTGCTGGACTGCCTCAAGGAGGCGATGGTGTGGTCTCTGCTCAAGAAACCATTGCTTGACGTTGACTCCCATGCCAGCTATCGGCCTGTCTCTAAACATCCCTTTTTAGTAGGGGTGGGACCCCGGGCCCAATACCGGCTACCGGATTTACCGGTTACCGGTTTCCCGAAAACCGGATTCCCGGTTTAAATCCGGTATACCGGTACCGGATTTATTGCATTGGTTTCAATGGGGCGCTGTGTCCCCATTGAAACCAATGAAATAAATTAAAATAAATTCCC
>QEPC01001041.1:9678209-9729216 GCA_003113815.1 Sphenodon punctatus | reverse complement strand
GAAATCCGGTACCGGGTCCGGATTACCGGGCCGAATCCGATAATGCCGGTACGCCCGATACCGGCATTATCGGATACCGGATTCTACCGGTTTCCCACCCCTACTTTTTAGGGAAGGTTATTGAATGGGTAGTGGCCCAGCAGCTGCAGGGGCATCTTGATCGCATGTTTTCTTGATCCCTCCCAGTCGGGATTTTGTCTGGGACATGGCACTAAGACTGCGCTTGGAGCTGTGGTGGATGACCTGAGCCGAGAGTTAGACCAGCGTTGGTCGACCCTGTTGGTGGTGTTAGAGCTTTCAGCTGCGTTTGATACCGTTGACCATGAGATGTTGGTGACGCGCCTGCAGGACTGTGCAGGAGTGGGCAGAACTGTTCTTGAACGATTCCGCTCATTCCTAGCAGGAAGAACTCAGCGAGTGGTACTCGGAGAATGTTTTTCATCTTACTGAGACCTCTTGTGTGGTGTCCCGCAGGGTTCTGTCTTGTCATCTCTCCTGCTCAACATGTATATGTAGCCACTCGGTGAGGTGATTAGGAGGTTCGGCATGTGGTGTCATTAATATGTGGATGGCACCCAACTGTACCTCTCTTTTACAACAGAACCAGGCCCTGCAGTCTCTGTGCTTACCTGGTGTCTGACGGCTGTGGGGGACTGGATGAGGGCCAACCAACTGAGGTTGAATCCTAACAAGATGGAGGTGATGCTGGTGGGTAAGACGATGGGGGTAACAGCCCCCATTGTGGATGGGGTCTGTCCCACATTGGTTCCCCAGGTGTGGAGTCTGGGGGTGCTCCTTGACGTGCAGCTATGCCTGGATGCCCAGGTGGAGGCTGTGGCAAGGAGCATCTTTTGCCAATTACATCTGGTGCAGCAGCTTCAGTCATATGTTTCAGACTCTGGCCTGGCCACCCTCATCCATGCTTTCATCACCTCCATGGATGGTGCAGGGAACTTACCTGTGCTGTTCCATCTGCTCGCCGAGGGGGGGTACGCTGCTGCTATCGCTGCCGCCGCTGCTCCTCTGCCGCTCCGCTGCTCCATGGGATCCCTGGGACCTGTGGGGGAGAAAAAGAGAACTGTGAGCTCTGGGGTTGTGTGTGTGTGAGACAGGGAGTGAAGAAGCCAGTCACGTGGACCAGCTTGTCCCGTCCCCCACCCGGAAGTGGCTGGGGGCTATTTAACCCAGCTGCCAGCGAAATTCTCAAACTTACCTGCGCTGTTCCATCTGCTCACTGAGGAGGGGTCCGCTGCTGCTGTCGTTGCCACCGCTGCTCTGCTGCTCCACTGCTCCATGAGATCCCCGGGACCTGCGGGGGAGAAAAAGAGAACTGTGAGCTCCGGAGGGGGGTGAGGGGGAAGCGAAGAACCAATCACATGGTCCGGCTTGTCCCGCCCCCCACCCGGAAGTGACTGGGGGCTATTTAGTCCAGCTGCCAGTGGCTCTGCCGCAGGCCGTGAGCCAAAGGCCATGAGCTGAAGGCCATGAGCTGAAGGGCACTTTGGGGCCACAGGGGATCCAGGGGGGCTTTTTGGCAGGTAGGGGTACTGTTTGTTCAGGGTTGGGGAGTGAGGGTGGGGAAGCGTAGGAGGGGTGGTTAGAGGATAGGGTGGATGAGGGAGGAGGGGTGTCCCTGCACAAAACCCTGGTGGCAGCAGGGGGAGGCGCAGGGTAGTCGCTTGGTGGTAGTGGGGGCTGAAACCGACTACCTGTGAGAGAGGGAAGTCGGAGGGGGGGGTACGTCTTGTGCTGGCCCCTGGTGGCAGCAGGATAGCCAGGTGGACTGTGGGGTGGTTCAGGGGGTGTTGGTGAGGGGGTAGGGTGGATGAGGGAGGAGGGGTGTCCCTGCACAAAACCCTGGTGGCAGCAGGGGGAGGCGCAGGGTAGTCGCTTGGTGGTAGTGGGGGCTGAAACCGACTACCTGTGAGAGAGGGAAGTCGGAGGGGGGGGTACGTCTTGTGCTGGCCCCTGGTGGCAGCAGGATAGCCAGGTGGACTGTGGGGTGGTTCAGGGGGTGTTGGTGAGGGGGGTGAGGGGCTGTTGGATGAGCAGCCAGGTTTAGGGGGTTAGGATTGGGTGGACATGGGGGAGGGAGCAGCCATAGGGGTGGTTCTTGGGCGTGGACGGTATGGTCCATGGGGTTGGATGGCTCATGCCCCTAGGGGACCTAGGAGCCTGCAGGAGGTGCAGCGTGATCCCCCCCCTGGGGTGGAGGGAGGAGCTAGATTGAAGGTCTGCCTGTTGGGGGCTGTTGCTGTTAAACGCGATGTCCATTGTCAACAAGGCCCCAATTGTCTGGGATTTAATCTCAGACGGGACTGTGGACCTCACGTGTATTACGGACACCTGGCTGGATGAGATAGCTGGACCAACTTTAGTGGATCTTGTTCCGGCCAGGTATGCCGTGCAGCACCAGCCCCACACAGGCGGCTGGGGAGGTGGTGTAGTGATTATTTTTTAGAGAAGACTGGCCTGTTAGGAGATATCCAGTTCAGGAGATTGCAGGTATTGAGGCCCTCCATGTGGAGTTTGATTTGGCTGGGGACAAGCTAGGGGTGCTGCTGTTATACCGGGCCCCTTCTTGTCTGGCAGCATCCCTTGCCGCTCTATCAGAGCTGACCTTGGAGGTGATGCTGGGCTTCTCTAGGACTTGGTCCTGGGGGACTTCAATGTCCATGCCGATGTCGGCCTTGTAGGAGCGGGGCGAGAATTCATGGCCGCCATGGCGACCATGGATTTGTCCCAAATGGTGAACTGCCTGACCCATGTGGAGGGACATACCCTCGACCTGATCTTTAGTTCTGGCCTTGAGGCGGGTGGTCTGGTAGTGGGGGAGGTTAGGGCTTTGCCCTTGTCATGGACAGACCATTATCTCCTCCAGGCCAGCCTCTCAGTGCACCACCTCCAGAAGGGGATGGGACCAGTTAAAATGATCCGCCCTTGGGGGCTGATGGAACCGCAGCAGTTCCAGGAGGTCCTGAAGGAATTAACCTTGGACCCAGATGGCCCCTCGGTCTATGAGCTAGTCCAGCACTGGAACAGCTTCCTGTGGGAGGCCATTGACAGGGTGGCTCCAAGACACCCCCTGCCTCTGTCTCATCACCGCAGGGCCCCTTGGTTTACTGAGGGGCTGCGGTGTATGAAGCAAGCAAGCAGGCAGGAGGCTAGAGCGACGCTGGCGTTGAACTCGATCTGACTCTGACCGAATTCTCCATAGGGCCCATTTGTGGTCCTATGTTGAGGCTGTGAGGACAGCAAAGAAGGAGCCCTTTGCTGCCCTCATAGCGTCTGTGAAGTCACGCCCGGTGGAGCTGTTTTGGGTGGTGCTGGGGCTGGTCAGTCCAGCCTCCCTCTGCCTGGATGGGGACTTGTCCCAGGCTCGCTGTGAGGAGTTTGCCACCTACTTCACAGACAAGATCGCTGGGATTCAGAGCGACTTCGATGCTGGATTAGAGGCAGTAGGTGGAGAGCGCGAGGTGATGGAGGCCCCATCTGGTCCAACTTTGTGGGCGGAGTTTCAGGAAGTGACGCCAGCTGATGCAGTGGATGTCTTGGAGTCTGTGAGAGCCACCAGTTGTGAACTTGATCCGTGCCTGTCCTGGTTGGTGAAAGCCTCCAGGGAGACGTTGGGGACAGTGCTGGCAAGAGTGGTTAACACTGATGATATGCTGATGATACTCAGCTGTACCTCTCTTTTTCAGTTAACCCAGACCCTGCTGTCTCATTGCTATCCCAGTGTCTGGAGGCCGCGGAGGAGTGAATGTGGCAGAGCAGACTGAAACTCAACCCCGATAAGACAGAGGTGATGGTGGTGGGGAGAGCGAGGGAGGTGTCGGCCCCCATAATTGGGGGGGTTTGCCCTCCTATAGCTCAGCAGGTTTGGAGTCTGGGGGTGATATTGGACTCAGATCTCCACCTGGATTGACAGGTGGAGGTGGTGGCGAAGGCCGCCTTCCGCCAGTTATATCTGGTGCGGAGGCTGCGTCCGTATGTCTCCGGGCCGGACCTGGTCTCCCTCATCCTTGCCTTCATCATCTCGAGACTGGACTACTGCAATGCACTTTATGTGGGACTGCCCTTGTTCCTGGTTCAGAGGCTGCAGCTAGTGCAGAATGTGGCAGCCTGGCTCCTGTTGGGGACGGTTCGTCGGGAGCACATAACACCAATAGGTTGCCAATAGCATGCTGAGCCAGGTTCAAGGTATTGGTATTGATCTATAAGGCCATTCACGGTCTGGGCCCCTTGTACCTCAGGGACCGCCTCGCCCTCTGCACCCCAGAGTGGCTCCTTCGGTCTGCCGGGGGTGCCTTCTTGGAGGTCCCCCGTGTTAAGCGGGGGGACACAATGGAGAGGGTATTCTCGGTGGCCGGGTCATGTCTTTGGAACTCCCTCCTGGAGGAAGCTCGCCTGGCCCCAAGCCTTTTAACATTCCAGCAGGCTTGTAAAACCTGACTGTTCGCCCAGACCTTTGGGGAGGATGGGAGGGTGGGTTAGGGTTTTAGCACTATCCTACCCTTAGATATTCTTTTATTTTGTCCTAACCCTGTTTTAAATTGTTTATATTATTATGATTGTTTTATATTTATTTATATTATTGTATTTTTACTCTTTTAAAATTGTTAGCCACCCCGAGCTGTTTTTACAGGAGGGGCGGGGTATAAATTGATAAATAAATAAATACTAAATAAATAGAGTAGACTATGGTAACGTGCTCTATGTGCTCAGAGGCTGCAGCTAGTGCAGAATGCGGCAGCCTGTCTCTTGGAGAGATTGGGCCACCGGGAGCACATAACACTAGTGCTCCATGCTCTGCACTGGCTGCCGTTAGCATTCCGGGTCCGCTTCAAGGTGTTGGTTTTGACCTATAAAGCCCTAAACAGTCTAGGCCCTGCCTATCTGTGGAACTGCCTGACCCCCCGGGTGTTGGATCGACCCCTGCTGTCATCCGGGGGTGCCCTGTTCGAGGTCCCCCGCGTCTTCCACGGGGCACATAGGAAAGGGCATTCTTGGTGGCTGCACCACGGCTGTGGAACTCCCTTCCGGTGGGGGTGAGGCTGGCCCCGGATCTCCCCTCTTTTTGGAAAAGTTATAAGACCTGGCTGTTCCACCAGGCGTTTGGTGGGGGAGAGAGGTGAAAAGGGGTGGGGTGTTGGTGTTAAATGTCCTCCTCCTTTTAGCAGTTTAAAAAATGTTTTATATTAGATTTTATTTGTGTTTTTATATTCTAAACCGCCCTGGGCTGCCTGATGGCAGGAGGGGCGGGGTATTAAATTGAAAAATAAAGAAAGAAACACTGCCCTGAGGCAGCCTAAAGTAATCACAGCTGTAGACGTGAGGGGCTGCCATGGAAACCAAGTGACCACAGCTGCCTGGACCAAAGCAGTTTACCAGGAGAACTTTTTACACACAAAGGTTTTGGGAGAGGTTCTATGCAGAAGTTTGAAGAGACAGATGTTTAAGATCTGGGTGAGTGATTTAGACACACAGAAAGTTCAGGATGTAACAGCAAATATCCAGGAGAAATGTGTGTGTAAAAACACTCAGTGATTAGTTGCACTTACATAACTGAGAAGAGAATGGAAGAGCTAAGGTTTCAGGCTTATCTAGGACGCTGGTGGACTGTCAAAGTTAATGCTGAATAAGGACTACGGGAGAGTAAAGCACAGAGGCCTCCCTCTGGGAGAAGAGATCAATCATCATGCTCCCCATGCCTTCCCGCCAAGTTCATTCCTCAGCCTTCATTACTACTCAATGCAGATTGGCAGCCCTCTCCTACCACAGGTGAGATGTGGCAGGGAGAAGAACAGATGTGATAAAGGTGGAGGAGGTATGTGGAATTGGCTTCCACCATTCCTGCACCTAGTCAGGATGTGGAAGGGGTGATGAGGCAAATTCTAACCAGACCTCACAAACAGAGGATCAATTGGAGCAGTGCTGGGTGTAGAGCTAGCGGCTCCAGAGTTCTGTTTCTGTTGGCAGAATCAAAAGGACTTTTGCAGAATTTAGTGGCTATTCATGGATCTACAGGTCCAGCAGCAACAGCATCTTTCTGCAATTTTATCAAACTTTTCTGACTCATCTTGCCGTTGGAAACTTCAATTTTAGAAATTTCTGTTTTTCCTCTTGATTAATCTGTCCTATCCTTACCATCATCATGCTCTTTTCAATCTAAGCGCTATTAGGAAATCTCACCTGATTTAACGTCGTACATGATGTTAAATGGGGGAGGTGGGGTTTGGGAGGGAGGGTGAGTTTTTATGATTGGTTTTAAAATTTGTGGATTTGTGTGTGTGCGTGTTGTTCGCTGCCCCGAGCTGCCTTTGGACAGGAGGGGCGGGATATAAGTTTTAAATAAATAAAATAAAAAATAATTTAAAAAATGATCACATTTTTATTTTATTCAACTATCTGAACTCTTTCTTTCTTTTATTTTACTTTCACCTTCTGCCAGTCTTATAGCTTGCCAGTAGAAAGGCAAATATTGTCAAACCATGGGCAAAGGGTAAGTGTTTGTCTAGAATCTTTCAGTTACCTAAACCTTTGAAGTCAGTAACATGGGCATAGGAAGTTCCTAAGAACAGAGGACTGGTGAGCACGGGCCGCGGACTCCCTTGCACGTTTTCTGGTACTTTCTCCTTCTGGTCTGGCCAGACACTTAATAGAACAGTCTCTCTTTCACAGGTCTTTGGAACTCTCCTTTCTGGTCACTGCCAGAATCTGGAAGTGCAGAGGCAAGCAAAAATGAAGCACAACGAAAATAAATTATCTTAGCTTGCTAAAGCTAAAAATAACATAGTCAGATACAGTTCAAGTACTGGGTACAGGGTCAAGGGAAGGGGCTGGGGGAATTTTTCATTTTATCCGAAACATTCCAAAGAGTGCTTTTCAGGATTTTTAATTCATACCCTATTTTGTCAAACAGCTGACATGCATCTACAAGTGATATGAATAGCTAACATGGCTGGTAACTAACTGGCATGATTAGGAGTCAGCTAACCCTATGGCAGTGAGACGCAATGAGTCATAACTGAAGGAATAAAATACCTGGGTGACACTTTTGGTGGATGTGTGGAATAGAAACTCCACCTTCAGCTGCACACTTATATGTGAATTATGAACTGAGTAGAATTAGTCGGGTTAATTTCAGTATTAGTTAAAACTAATTAAAGTTAGTTAGCAGTTAAAGCACGTGCACCTGCCTTTTCTCAAACTCATGAATGTATCCCCTTGTCTCTCCCTACGTTCACCTCTCCCTCATCTCCCCCTTCCTTGTCTCTCCTAGATTGTAAGTTTTATGCTACCATTTTGATGCAAAAGGGTCTCTGTACCTACTTTTTAATAATTGTTTTAGTCAAGCCGATCACTTTAGTCTGCAAAGACTGCTTCACCAACCATTAGGGTCATCTTTAAATAAATCACACCTATTGTAAGCAGTCATAGGGCCTAATCCTATAACCAATGGAATTTAGTTTGATCTGTGCAGTTTCCTCAGACCCATGTGTTGTTTGATATACAGTTTCACAAGAAATTTGCAGGAAGCGGATGGAACAGAATTTTCAATGTGTGACAGCAGTAGCAGACTGAAGGGTCTGAAGCAAGGAGTCTGATACAAAGGAGGCTCATCTCCAAAAGGTGGTTGGACTGAAAGCCCAAGAAGGGACTTGCCACATGTTTGAGAGGCTGGTCTGATGATCTCAGCAATACTGGGACTGTGCACTTGGTGTAAATAGCACTTTGGTCAGAATTACCCAAGTGGAGTGAATGACTGGGGGCTGGATCCTGACAATTACTTACAGCCACCAGCCAATATGCTGCAGTGATCTATAGTTAGTTATTTCAAAATCATTTAAAAATTAAATGCAGCAAGGTATAATCTCTGAGTAAACAGATAAGGCACTGGAGCAGAAATAAATGTGAAGCTTAAAGTGTACAACTAGTTGCTTTTTGGAAAATGAACACCTAAAAATTTAATGTCTTGGGGAAAAAAATCAAATCAAAATGTTTACATGTTTTTCCATTACGGAAGCTAACTCATTTTAATTTGAATTAAAATTTTGAATGTAGAATTTGTTTTCTATGCAGACACATGTATAATGTCTTGTTAGTTGTGTAAAGAAATATTTTAAGCTAGGCAAAATCCAACATTATTTCAAAATTACAGTACAGAAAGCAAGAAAATGGCATGGCTGCAATTTTCAAACCACTTACTCCAGAGTAGTCTAATTGACTGTTTTGACTAATTGGGTGTTTTTAGATGGACGCATCTGCCTGCCCACCCCCGTGACCCCAGTATCCTCCTACACCCAGCCTGGGCTGGGTCCACTTTTAATGGACCCAGTGAGTTCCCCTGGCCACAGCCTGCCTGCGCAGCGCCGCTTTCCCACCATAGAGTTGAGGACGGATCGCTCCACTGGTGGGGCTCTAGAATGTTCTGGACCACTGCAGGCAGCTCGCACTGCCACCCCAGAGCTGCAGTCCATCTGTTTTCACCCAACGTCTTTCTTTGGAGCAAGTGATTTGAGGATTGCAGCCAGGGTCCGTAAAACTTTTTAAGCTTAACTGTGTCAGACCAATGGTCCATCATAGCCCAGTATTGTCACAACCTGACACAGCAGCAGGGGTTTCAAATTCGGGTCCAAATCCAACTCTTCCAGGATCTCGGCAGGGGCCATCCTGGCATGCTACCTGAGACTCTTCCAAGCCCCCAGCAGAGCCCTCCTCCAGGGATCTTGAAGCGGAGATGCTGGGGATTGAACCTGGGACCTTATACGTGCAAAGCATGTGCTCGTACCACTTGAGCTATGGCACCCCCATTTAGAGCTTTTTGATCATGAAAAGCTCTAAATAAGCGGTAAGTATACTATGCATGGCATTAAACAGAAATGTAAAGAGTCTGGCTGTTGAACGAGCCAAAGCATCCAAACCAAACAAAAGATGAAGATAAAGTTGAACCTTGTGCTAATGAAAATCACTGGAATTTATTAGAACAAGAAATGAACATGTTGGCATGGTTCCTTGGCTAAGCTTATACAAATCTTAAAAATATGATTAAATTATAGTATAAAAAAATTTTCAGTTAAAGAGAGGAGTTAAGGCTCTTACAAATTCAAGCATGCTCCCCAAGGCACGGAAATTGTAAGGTAAGGCTCCAGTCTTTAACCTGTGCTCGATGTAAGTAGTAAAGATGGATGTTGGATTGTTTCACATATTGTGCTTGCTTACATGTTAGGCTCCCCTCCCATCAACCAGCTCCTATGCTTCACAGGGGAGGGGAGATTGGCAGTTGCCTTAGGCCTCCTAGAGTAACAAATATCCTTGCGGCGCTCCTCAATAGAGGCACCAGCACACATGCGGAACCTGCACCAGCATTCTACATATGCATAACATAACTTTGCAATAGAGACTAAGTAGTATAGTGATATCTTTTACTGCACCAACTACAGTTGGTGGCAGTCCAACTACAGTTGTAGATGGTCCAGTAAAAGATATCACCATATGGCTTTGTCTCTATTGCCTATATTTGGGGCCAACACAGCAACCTTACTTTCTCTACATAACTTTGCACGTTCTCTTTGTCCATTAGATATCATGGGAACTGCAAAATGTCCTAACTTAAAAACTACATGGATTCTAAAAATCCAAACTCAGGAAATGACTAGAATGCACACTTGGATTTTATGACACCTCTTCATCTCCAGATGTATAACTTAAAGTACACTTTTCTCTGTCATCAGGAGGTGGTCACAAAAACCAGAACAAACATCTCCCTCCAATATTCAAACTCATACAACTCAGCTGTTTCTCAACAGATCTGTCTGGCATTTTGAGAGGTACTACCTCTTGCTGAATCAATCCTTCCACATAATGCCACAGTGATAGGATACATCATCTTGATTTTATAATGAGTAAATTTCATTATTTTAACAGAGAATGTAAGCCGTCTTAACTATAGAGCAGCTCCTGCGGCTCTATAATAAAATTCCTGACGCTATTTTATGGGACATAGAGGTCTAGATTACAGTATCAAATTTAAGATTCTAATGTGCATGCATGTTTATGGAGTGAATATGCACCTACGTGCAAGTGTAAGATTTGGACCCAAGTTACTTTGGATATATCTGCAAAGCTCTGTTTGATACGTTACATAGAGCTGGATCCAGACAAGTGCAGACTATGTGACTGCACAGAGCCTAGTGTGTTGGGAGACCTCCTAGAGTCCCCCAAATACATGGGGTCCATGCAAATGACATTAGTGTCGGAAGAACTGGCATAAAATACAGACTCACAAGGCCTAACTTGCAAGGAGCCCTGGCCTATGGAAAGGATACCATCTGTTAGAATTCTTTGAGGGAGTAAATAAGCATGAGGACAAGGGAGACCTGGTAGATATAGTGTACCTGGATTTCCAGAAAGCATTTGATAAGGTCCCACATAAAAGACTCTTGAGAAAATTAAAAAGTCATGTGATAGGAGGTAGTGTCTTACTATGGATCGGTTACTGGTTAACGGATAGGAAGCAAAGAGCAGGACTGAATGGTCAGTTTTCACAATGAAGAGATGTAAAAAGTGGTGTGCCCCAGGGATCTGTATTTGGACCGGTGGTGTTTAATGCATTCATTAATGATCTGAAAAAGGGCGTTAAGAGTGGGGTGATCAAATTTGCAGATGACACCAAGTTATTCAAGGTAGTTAAGACACGAGCAGACTGTGAAGAACTGCAACAGGATCTTATGAGACTGGGTGCCTGGGTATCTAAATAGCAGATGAGATTTAATGTGGACAAGTGCAAAGTGATGCACATAGGGAAAAAGAACCCAAACTATGCATACACAATGCTGGGTACTAAGCTAGGAGTTACCACTCAAGAAAAGGATCGGGGAGTGATTATGGACAATACACTGAAATCCTCAGCCCAGTGTGCAGCAGCAGTCAAAAAAGCAAACATAATGTTAGGAGTTATTCGCAAAAGGATAGAGAATAAAACTGAGGCTGTCATAATGCCTCTACACAAATTGATGGTGCGACCGCACCTGGAATATTGTGTGCAGTTCTGGTCACCCCATCTCAAAATAGCTGAACTAGAAAAGGTACAGAGAAAGACAATGAGAATGACAAAGGGTATGGAACGGCTTCCGTACAAAGAGATGCTTGACAAGCTGGGTTTCTTCAGCTTAGAGAAGAGAAGACTGAGAGGGGACATGATAGAGGTTTATACAATCTTGAGTGGTGTGGAACGAGTAGATAGGGAACGGTTATTTACCTTCTCGAATAGTACTAGAACTAGGGGACGCTCCATGAAACTAGCTTCTGGCAGATTTAAAACATATAAAAGGAAGAACTTTTTCACTCAACACATAATTAACTTATGGAATTTGTTGCCAGAGGACATTGTCAGGGCCAGTAGTATAGCTGGGTTTAAAAAAGGACTGGATAAAATCTTGGAGAGTAGGTCCATTAATGGCTATTAACCAAGTAGCTTACGAGATGAACTTCTTACTGTCAGGAGCTGGGAGTGAACAACGGGGAATAGATTGCCCATTGTGACTGTTGGTTCTTCTCTGATGCGATCAAGATTGGCCACTGTCAGAGGACAGGATCATGGGCTTGATGGGCCATTGGTCTGACTCAGTATGGCACTACTTATGTTCTTATGCCCAACACAGGAGGCCCACGAATATAATAGAAATAATAATGGGCATAATTATTATGGGGGGGCACATCCTCCACGAAGTTGGGGGTGTAGGGGACACTACAGCAATTGCTACACTTCTGTCCTCTACACCCCCACTCAATGACTTGGGGAAGCTGATCTCCTACCCTGGGAGAGATGCTCAACGAAACTGCTGCCCTGGAGTCGCACTGTCTCACCTCATGTGGATAGGGGTAGTGTGGGGGCTTGGTCTCTCCCCCACCTCACCCCCACTGGTCAGGGCAATGGCTTGCTCCTCCCTCAGAAAGTCTATCTCCCTAAGGCAGCGTGTGTGTAGGGGCTTCCTCTCAGACCAGCCTTAGAATTTGCTCCTCCACAGGGCCCCAGAGATGGTCATATCTGGGAACCTGCTGGAAGAGAACAGGGGCCCTGCACTCTGCCCTGGTGAAAACAGGGGGATAGTGCAGGGGGCCCAGAAATCGAGAAAACATCAGGTCACCCTGTGGTAAGGCCAGCTCTGCTTCCTCACCTCTTCCCAGTCCCTCTCCCTGAGGCAGCATGGAGGCTTACTCTCCTCCAAGCTCTGGTGGCGGCCTCTGCTGCTCTGAACTTGACGTGCTGCTGGGAGGTGGGGAGCATCAAAGCCTGCCAGAGCCATTATGCAGAAACTCCAACACCTCCTGAACTCTGGCTGTTTGCCCTTCCTCCACCTCCCAGTAAGCCTTGCTGGCTACCATCATTTTGGGTTTCATCCCCTCTGTTGCTAATGGGGGGGGGGGGGCTAAAGCAGTTGCCCTCCATGCCAAGACTTGGTAAATCAAGGGGGTTGTCCGCAGAACCCCAGCTGTTCCCCAGTGTTGTCCACACAGTTTGGGGGCAAGGCCTACAATGCAGGGAGTCAGATCTATTTAAACTGAACATCAAAAATTAATTAAAGTAACTTTTTTCTTTTTCTAATGGGTGAGTCAGTGTGTGTGTGTGTGTGTGTGTTGTCAAACATTCCTATGTTAGGAGAGGCCCCACACCATTGTTTTGCACAGGGGCCCAGAATCTCTGGATCTGGCACTACATATACCTAAAAGTCATAGGGTTGAGATAGGTCTTGAGGATCATCAAATGCAATTCCCTGCAGCTAAGCTATAAATATTCTTCTCTAAGATGTTAAAACATTATTTGCATGCGGCATTATGAAAAAGAATTGCTACACTTCTGTTCTTGCTCAGTTGCCAGATCTTACAATTGATACCCACATTATACCTGCCAAATTCTGAAAATCAAAGAGGTGTTTTGTTGGTTTTTTGCTAAGAAATACATAGACTGTCACTTGCTTTCCATTGCACATGTCCTACAGAAGAACTGAGCTAGAGAGTAGTGCCAGAATTGGGCATTAGACCCAGGTTTGAAGCCTGTAGGGTGGTATAAAGGTCCTTAAAGTACTAGGCTTGGTTGGTATGGTCTACAGTGTTATACCTTTCATTCAGAGTAAAGATGCTGCCTTCACAATCATCTGAAGTTCTTTATATATATCTATATCATCTGTATCTATCCATCTATCTAAATATATTAAAATTTTAAATAAAAGGGTGGTTTATTTTAGTTAAAAAGAGACTGAAACATGGTATTAAAGGGGTCAGCACACATTCAAAAGAAATTCTAAAACAGGAACATTTAGCGAAAATCCATCAAAGTGCTTTTAATTTTATTTATTTTATTCAAGTTTATATGCTGCCCTTCCCAATAAGGCTCTCAAGGCAGCTTGCAGCATATAAAAGCAGCTAAAAATCCCCCTAGCCCCCTACACACCTTCTCCCAGTTCTCCCATCCAACCCTATCCCTGCCTGCCAAGGCCCGCTGATCAAGGTCCGCTGATCAAGGTCCGCTGATGGCAGGGAACAGGGACAGCCTCCTTGGCGAGGGAGGAGACACTGGTGAGCAGACAGGGCCATCTTCCCTGGGGGATTTGCTGCGGCAGGCTGGGGCTGCAGTGCAGCCAGGTGGTTCTGCTCACTCTGGTGGGGCTGTATTATCAGCATAGTCCAGGCACCCAGGCCAGGCTGCAGCAACGGAGGATTGCCAGGATGGTCATGGCCAGGCATTGTTTCAGGCTCTTGAAGCCAGAATGAGTGCATGGGATGGAGTCATGGGTAGGTTGGCAGAAGCCGGTGTGTTGGGTGCCCCCCCAGTGTGGGAGATAAGTAGGGGGGCAGTGGGGATACTGAGTAACTCTGATTCTGTTTTGTCCCAGCCTAGCACGAGTGGAGAAGGTGCACGAGTGCCGGCGGCACCTAGCGGGGTTTCTGGGGCAAGCAGGCAGGCGGTCGAGGAGCTTGCGAGCAAGGTGGACCACATGGAACAGCAGATAGCTAGGATTGCAATGCTGCTCGAGGCTGGGGGCCGAACGGCAACAGCGAGTGTGCCTCTTGTTGCATCGGCCCAAGCAGAGTTGCCTGTGCAGATGGCCCCGAGTGGTGAGATGGTGAGTATGCCAGGTAGAGCAGGGCGGCGGTGGAGGGCTCCAGGGGTGTTGGGTACCCCCCTACCACAGGGGGTGAGCAGCCAGGCCACGATACCTCCCGTTACCATCCGGGTCTCACCCTCTCAAACGGAGGGGACCGCAGGTGAGGTAGTGGGTTCACCAGGGCTGCAGCAGGTGCCAGGTGGTTCAATGATAGTGCAGAGCACCTTGGGTCAACTGTGTGTGCAGCAGGACCCCAACAGATTGATTTGGGTGGACAATGTGTGGCGCCCACAATCAACGACTGGTCCTGCGAGCCTTGTCGAGATGGCCGGGGGAGCGCAGGGCCAGGCGGGGGTAGGTCAGGGTCTCCGGACTCAAATGCAAGAGGGGGTCGCAGGCAATGTTGGGGTAACAGGGGTTCCACTAGCACCAGCATGTAAGGTCCCCCCCCTTCAGGGTGGATACACTAGGGTTTCTGCCCCCATTTACGTGCAATTAACTCAGTCCACATGAGAAAAAATACGGAAGGGGGAATATATAGACTTATTTGCTATTTTATTCTGTGACCCTGTATCAGACCCCAATGCGAAGCCCGAGCCTAGGGAATATGAAAGGGCAAAGCACCGGAAGATAGATCAGAACTGGGCTAATTGGGAGTCGGCGTTTATAATTTATGCCGGGGTAGTCATGAAGGCCTTGAGAGTCATGAGAGGTCGGTGGCCCTCTGGAAATATTTTGATATAATAAGGCGGGCCTATTTGACTAAGGATGGATTTGGTTGGCTGCAGTATGTTGAGGCCTTTAGGCAGAACACTTCCATCACACTGGAGCTCAGATGGGATATTAAAGACCATGATCTCTGGATCGAATGCATCCAGGAGAAAGACGTGGTTAGGGTGGATAGCGGCCACATGATAGTGAAGGGTGGTGGGCAGCCAACAGATAATTTTCATGGTGAACCGGCCAAAAAAGGGGGCCAGACACTGGCATGCTGGGACTTCAATGAAGGGCTCAGTGTTTTCAGGCTAGCTGCAGGTTTAAGTATTCCTGCTTGCAGTGTGGCGGGCCTCACCCCTTCACTAACTGCTCTAGACGGAGGGGTGGGGGGCAAAGGGGTAAGTGCCCCTTCCAGGGGGGGGAGCCCATGGTGGGGGTGCTCCCCAGCCGGGGGCTAGCAAGGGCACCAACGCAAGTTAGGTGGTGGGTGCTCAAGGAGTTGCTGGCTGATTATCCGTTTGAGGGAGTTGCTAGGTATGTAGTTGAAGGGTTTCATTTTGGTTTTGAAATTTCGTTTTAAGGGGTTCGTGAACACATGTCAGCACGAAATTTGAAGTCAGTGGCAGGTTTGGAGGAGGTTGTTGAGAGGAAGATAGAGAAGGAAGTTTTGGAGGGCAGGGTCACCAGTCCATTCAAGTGTCTCCTGATGGACAACTTAAGAATATCTCCACTAGTTATTTTGCCCAAGAAGGCCCCTGGGGAGTACAGACTCATTCACCATCTGTCATACCCCAAGGGTTTTTCCTGTGAATGATGCTATCCCGCATGAAATCTGTACAGTGCACTATGCTTCGTTCGATGTTGCGGTTGAACTAGTCCGTGAGTGTGGGAGGGGTGTGCTCATGGCAAAGAGTGACATCAAGTCTGCATTTTGCCTTTTATCAGTTCACCCCAAGGACTTTGATCTCCTTGGCTTCTCATTCAGGGGGCAGTTTTATTATGACAAGGCCATGCCTATGCCCATGGAATGTTCCATCTCATGTGCGGTCTTTGAGAAATTTAGCACAGCATTGGAGTGGATAGTGAAGCGCAGGGCGTGTTCTGATCATGTGACTCATTATTTAGACGATTATTTGTTTATAGGGAAGGATGGGTTGCCAGAGTGTGGTGATTTATTGGGACTGTTTAGGGAAGTGGTGAATTTGGTGGGGGTTCCTTTAGCGGAAGAAAAGACTAAGGGACCTGCATTGGTGATGACGTATTTAGGCATAGAATTGGACTCTGTTAGAGAACTATCACGGCTACCTGAGGTTAAGCTTCTTGAGTTGCACAGGGAGGTAAGGTCATGCATTGCGGCTAGTAAAGTGACTTTGAGAGCTCTGCAATCCTTGCTTGGGAAGTTGAACTCCGCTTGCCGCATGGTTGCTCCAGGACACGCCTTCTTATCACGTTTATATGCTAAGACAACTATTGTATTATCGCTGCACCATCACATCAGAGTGACAAGGGAAATGTGGGATGACTTGGATGTTTGGTTAGAATTTTTGAGGACGCACAATGGAGTTAGCCTGTGGCATAAGTTGTACTTACTGGAGGCTGAATTACAGGTTCATTCTGACGCTGCCGGTGCGGCTGGGCTGGGAATTTATTTTCAGGGTCGGTGGTGTTCTGAGAAATGGCCTGTGCAGTGGCAGGATTCAGGTATCTTGAGGGATTTGACCTTCTTGAAACTATTTCCTATTGTGGTTGTGGTCCACTTGTGGGTGGACAGCTTCCAGGATAAAAGGGTCATATTCTGGTGCAATAATTTAGTCTATGTGGTCTATGTAGTCTATGTGGTTAATTCTCTTTCTTCCAATTCAGAGAGGGTTATGCGTCTGGTTAGGGCGTTCGTTTTGTGGTGTTTGTAGCATAATATAGTGTTTTGTGCAAGACGTCCCGGGGGTTAAGAATGAGATAGCTGATGCCCTCTCTCGTTTGCAGATGCGGTGTTTTTGGGAGCTTGCTCCCTTCACAAGGAAGGATCAGGACTTCGTCCCCAGACAGCTTTGGAGCCTTGGAGGCTAGAGCTGATGGACACAGTGAAGGGTTCTGTGTCTGCGGCGACTTGGCTTGCATACGAGAGAGTGATCAAGGAATTTTTTAAGGTTTGCCCGGGTCAAGGCTGGGTGTTGTTAATACTAGTGCCATTGGATCAGAGGGTGCAGTTTGGGCTCGACTTGCACAAGAAGGGTTTAGCAGCTGGCACAATAGCTACGAAATGGTCTTCTTTGGCTTTCATGTCTAAGTTGGTGAAGGTGCAGGATTTTGAGGGGGCCTCCGTACTTAGGGCAATGATCGTCTCGTGGAAGAAGCAAGACCATGTTCGGGTGGATAACAGAGTTCCATTGTCCCCTAAGATTTTGGCTGATGTTGTGGGCAAGCTGGGGGAGGTGTGCCATGACCATGGGGAAGTTTGTTTGTTTAAGGCGGCATCTGTGATTCCCTTTTTCAGGGCCATGCGAATTAGTGAATTGGTTGTGAGTTCCAGGAATGATAGAGCAAGAAGGGAGCTGCAGGTTGGTGATGTAGTTATGACTGGGGTTGGTATTGAGGTGAGCATTCGTTTTCAAAGACATATCAATTGGGGAGGGGCTTGAAGTTGGTTTTTGTCAGGTCTATACAGTCACGTATCTTCCCGGTTGTATGCATGGAAAATTATTTAAAGATTCGACTTAGTCTGGTGGGATCATTGTTTGTTCATCAGTCTGGTCTGCCTTTAACCTGTTACCAGTAAGACGCTGCTTGGTTTTACTGGGGTTGTCGGGGGTGGTGTTTAGGTCCCATTAATTTAGGATCGGGGCAGCTTCAGCAGCTGTGGCAGCCGGATTCCGCCCCCCCCCCCCGAGATCCAGAGGGTTGGCAGATGGAGGTCAGGAGTGTTCAGGTCTTCTGTTCTTGCATTCCCAGTGCTGTAGGTTAAGCTTCAGTCACTGTGTAATTGATGGAGTGTTTTAATTGTTCTTTTCTATAGGAATTGGCTGCAGTACTCAAAAGCAAGGTAACCTGGATCATCGGTCACAGTTTTGTAAGGTGGGCAGCGAAGCGAGTTCAGGAAACTACCTGGGGCACGCAGCTTGGCTTAGCTTCAAAAGGCTTTGTGGTGTGGAAAGGGAGGAGAGGAATGCTTTGGCCTCAGCTTATGTCCCTAGTTTTGGGCTGGACAGGCAGACCGGCCCCAGATGTGATCTTAATCCATCTGGGTAAGAATGATTTTGCAAGGGGATCCGGGTTGGACCTATCAGTAATGATCAGGCAGGATTGGGTGCGGTTGCAGGAGCTTTTCCCGCAAGCCACTCTGGTCTTTATGGAGTTGTTGCAGAGGATTAGGTGGCCCGGGGCTACCAATCCACGAGTGGTGGATAGAGCTCGAAAAAGGTTAATAGGGAGGTTGAAAAATGGATTGTTCCACTCGGCAGTATTTGGCTCAGCCACCCGGAAATAAGATGGGACAAACCAGAGCTTTTCTGGCATGATGGGGTTCACTTATCTGAGATGGGATTGGACATGTACATTGGAAACATAAAAGGGTTATTGCAGAAATTGTTATGAGTGGGGTTATTCAGAGGGATAATTACGCTTGGGTGAATAGGGGTTTTCAAGTATGGGGGGGTGTTCAAGCAAGTGCAGCTTGCTTGAACACCAGTTTGACCCTATGGTATTCAGTACCATAGGGTCAAACTGGTAGGGGCTTTATAGCCTGGGTGTATGGGCAGATGATTGGATTCATGCTGCAAGGTGTACAGCTGGGTAATGAAGGGGATGGGCGCCCCAGATTATCACAGGAAGGAAGGGCAGGCGTTGTGTGCATACGGGTAGGAACTAAGCGGTCCCGAGGTTGGCATCAGCAGTGTCTGTTCTTCTGGGTAATTCGGTCCATTGGAAGGGGATTGGACCGGTATCTCCAATCCAGAATGGTTGGCATTATGGTACTGAATGCAGGGAGTGAGAGGTAATGGAAGTGTTAAGTTATCCGATCTCATCACCCCCCTTGCCATTTCACCCAAGTTAATTAGGTATAATTCTAATTGGCATTTAATTGGGCACTATAATGGAAAACGTTTGATCAATTGGATATTCTAATTTACCTCACGGTTTGGCATGGAAAAGATTGGATGTAGGGTAATTGGCTTTTAATTCTATCCAGTGTTCTTTATGGTTATTAATTGGATTCTAATTGGTTTAATTAGTTTCTTGTTCTCTTAACAGGTTATTAATTAAGATTGGCTTCAATAAAACAGCTGCGGCCAGTTTTACCCATATCCTTTGTGTCTGTGCCTTATTTGTAGTGCGGGGGCAATCCCCTCACTAAGCGCCTTGTGCGCTGTGCATTTTTTTTGTGCCCGCCCCTATTGGAAGAAGGCACAGGGTCTGGTGGAGATGGGTTTCCCGCCGGGTCTGGGAGCGGGGTGGAGCTGGCCGTGGCTCTTGCAATCCGCAATCTGCTTGGGATTGCAGTTTGCAGGGGAGAGATGGCAGCGGGAAAAATTTGCGCTTTTTGATTGGCCAGTTATGGACACATGTTAAAGAGCGCGCCGTGCAGCCCCTTCAGTTGGTTGGTGGTGCGCTAACGAAGCCCACCCACCACTGGACGGGTACCATGGATCTAATCTGGTTGCCTATTTAATGTGGGATCAGGAAGGATTTTTTCCCTTGAACGGTTTTCGACTTCCTCACGGTACTGTTCTTATTATAGATGTCTGGGGTTGGGTACATTTGAGCCTGTTATTCATTGTCGTGGCTGTTGCGGTATTCAGTACCATAGGGTCACACTGGTGAGGGCTTTATAACCTGGGTGTATGGGCAGATGATTTGGATTCATGCTTCAAGATGTACCTGCTGGGTAATTTAGAGGATGGGGGGCCCAGATTATCTCAGGAAGGAAGGGCAGACGTTGTGTGCATATGGGTAGGATCTAAGTGGTTCCGACGTTGGCATTAGCAGCGTCTGCCCTTCGGGGTAATTTGGTTCTATTGAAAGGTATTGGACTGGTATCTCCAATCCAGAATGGTTGGCATTATGGTACTGCATGTGGGGAGAGAGAGATAATGGAAGTGTTAAGTTAGCCGATCTCGTCACCCCCTTTGTCATTTCACCCAAGTTAATTAGGTATAATTCTAATTGGCATCTAATTGGGCACTATAATGGAAAACGTTTGATCAATTGGATATTCTAATTTATCTCACAATTTGGCATTGAAAAGATTTGATGTAGGGTAATTGGCTTTTAATTCTATCCAGTGTTCTTTATGGTTATTAATTGGATTCTAATTGGTTTAATTGGTTTCTTGTTCTCTTAACAGGTTATTAATTAAGATTGGGTTAAATAAAACAGCTGTGGCCAGTTTTACCCGTATCCTTTGTGTCTGTGTCTTATTTCTAGTGCGGGGGCAAGGTACACAAGAGGGCACTCCTGAGTCCTGGCTGGCCTCAGAGGTCACAACGAGACATGAGGGAAGAGGAGGTTTTTCAGATACTTGGGGCCCAAGCCATTTAGGTCCTTATAGGTCAAAACCAACACCATAAATTGTTCTCAGAAGGCTATTGGTAGTCAGAGCAGACTCTGGACCATTGGTGTAATGTGTTCCTAGTGCCCTGCACCTTGACAAAGGATGGGTTGCTGTATTCTGTGCCAGCTTCAGCCTCCTGACAGTCAACAAGGAAAGGCCCACATAGAATACATTGCAGTAGTCTAGCCTCGAGGTTATGAAGGCATGGATGACAGTGACCAAGTCCAAATCTGCTTAAAAAGCTTGCAGCCTTCTCACCAGATGTAATAGGTGAGAAGCACTCCTGGCCACTGCTGCAACCAGGCAATCCACACATAGTAATGGATTCAAGAGCACCCCACGTTTACAGACCTAAGTAACCAAAGGAGGCTGGACGCTATCAATAATACGGGTCCCTATCCAACCATAGCTTTGGTCTTGTCTTGATCCAGTTTCAGTTTTGCCAAACTGTACCATCCCTTATGAAGGGTGGGGTGGGGAAAAGATGTTCTACGGTAATTTGTACAAATGTCCTCCATTTGTAAAACAATTGAACGTGGGTGGTGTTCGGAAGATATTATATACCCACCCCCCTCCAATTTCCTTAGGTCATAAAGCAGCTAAGTAGCTTATCCATTGCTACAGGCACATGCCTTCCCCTTGAGGACTGTTTTGAATGTCTGCACCATCTATCATAACATCTCATTTTGTCAGCTCACACAAGCAAAGCTTATTTTGGAAATGGAGTTAGAAAACAACATCTTTTTTTCCACCCTGACCCCTGATTAATCTGAAGTGTTAAATGACACATGCTGTTAATTCCATTAAGTAGTGTGTGGTAAGGAGGGGGCAAGGACTCCCTTATGCAGCTGCATTAGATCAGTCTGGATTGTCGTTCCAGGTGCAGGAAGGAGAGTGAGAATGACATGCCTAATAAAGTTACCGCCATAAGGAAGTGACTTCGGACAAGTCAGAGACTTGACTACATCTCCCTTTGCACCACATGTGAGTTTGAGGAAGCATGATGTAATGGACTGTAATAAATTATTTCCCTCGTGTAGCAAAGGGGGTGCATTTGGGAATGTGTCTGAGAAGTGATATACTGCACAACTTCAGGAGGTATCTCATCTTCTTAACTGAGTGCTGTGACTAAAGGTACAGTCTAGTCCTGTCTGACTGATGTGTGCAGGAGATATATATATGCACATTTTTCTCTGGTTTTGCCAGTAAAGAATCACATTGCATTGCAATGAATACTTGAAATATTTTAAAAAGCAATATGCCTTTGAGTTGCATTGTGAAAGCATCTAGCAGATAAGAGACTAAGCTTCCAGAAGGAGCCAAAGATTTTCTCATTCCAAATACTGGGTTATTTTTCAAGGTTAAAGTGGGTTAAATTTTAAAATGAAAACTGTTTGATATTTGGAATTAAAATGACCAAGGTTTCCTTGGCAAACCCTGCCCTCTTACAACAAATGCTGCCATTTGTATTACAGACGCAAAATTCATCACTGATATGTTTAGACTGGACTAATTTAAGGAGAGAGCAATTTCAAAATATTGTACACTAGCCAGGGATGTTTAAGAAGTGACTTGGCAAAGCATGAAACTCATGTGTCAATTAAAATGTTTCTGATAGCCAGAAGAACATTTGCTTTTGGAGTAAGAAAATGGATTTCACACTAAAAATTACAGCGATATCCTGTTTAATATTTTTATACTTATCTCATTATCCATCCATGAACACATGTAATATTATATAAGATCCAAATTCTGCAAAAAGGCAGTCAATGGGAGCTACTCAGCAGTGACAGGTTAACTGTTAAACCAATGTGTATATGGGGTCGAGTTCTAAACCAGAGGTTCCCAAATTGTGAGACAAGACTAGGGTTCCCACCTTTCTGTGAATGGTGACCTGGAGGCCTTTCACCCTGACCTCCTGGGGAGCATCGAGACATCATGATGCTCTGCAGGAGTGAGGTTGTCAGAAAAGTGGCAGGGAAATCCCTTTGATAACCAACAGGAATAGGGCCGAGAGGGAGAAGGCAAGGGGGCACAACAGGCACTGCACAACCTCGGGTGAGGAAGTGGGGCCAAATCCAGGACAGTGCCCCCAACAAAGAAAAGTGCCCCCCCATCTGAGAGACTTTGGTTACACCTGTGTTGCTGCTGCCACTGTACAGAAGGTTTGGGGGGGGGGGAAGAGTCACCCTGCACTGCTTCTGGGGAGGTGGAAGCAGTAGCAGGACCCCTCACTGCTGCTGCCATGTCACTGTGGGATTGGGGTTCGCTAGGGCAGGGAAGGGGATTACAAACTCCACGCAAATACCCTTTCGCAGACCGCAAGGTAGTGCCGGGAAACAAACCCTCAGGATCTAATAGGGCTGTTGGGAGTATCAGTCCCCAGCCTAGATCATCATAGGGCACTGGGAGGCACGCACACCTGAAAGCGGTTACCAACCGCACACACACGGAGAGCGGGGGTGGCGGAGGAATGAGCAACAGTGAAGGAGGGACGGAGTGCCCATGAACAGGAAGGGGGACAGGTCTTGCGCACGGGAGTACCGGGGGGAGTGAGCCGCGAGGACACCCACAGAGGCAGGAGCTTACCTGAGCCACGCAGCACTCACTCACACAAACACTCCCAGCACGCACTCTGCACACTCTCACATCAAACACCAGTAGATTCAAGGAAGCACAGGATTCAAGCACAGACGAACGGGGGCCAGTCTCACGGGCATGAAAGCACCGATCACCAGCAATGACANGCACAGGATTCAAGCACAGACGAACGGGGGCCAGTCTCACGGGCATGAAAGCACCGATCACCAGCAATGACAATGTGAGGGAGCTCTCTATTTATCAGTCTGTTCCAGGCGGTGCCGCAGCCACTCTGAGCGCCGCAGAGCGGGGGTCGGGGGCACGGCCTCTGGCTGCACTGTTGATGTGCTTCCGGGTTTGTCCCTTGTTACCATGTGGGGTCGCTGGGGCGGAGCCTGCCCTGGGGCCGCGTTCCCGTCGACTCCAGTTGTGGTGGCATCACTGGGGTTTGCCTGGTTCTGTTCCCCTGCAGGGGGTGCGAACTCGATTGGGGCGGCAGGGACTTGTGGTGGTCTAGTTGGGAGGGTGAGTGAGGTTCTCTGTGCCCCTCGGCGTCTCCAAGTTCCCCCGCCCCCTGAGGCGATCCTTATAGTCACTGCCATCACCATGGAGAAGGGGACCTAGGCCATTTTTAGATGAGTGCGGCAGTGCCCACGCTTGTTTCTCAAAAGACCCGGCAGCCCGTTCTACACGTGATGCTGCCGCCGAATACACGCATGTGCGGGCGATGCGCGTCCATTTCCGGCCACGAACTGACCAGGTCAGCGATCGAGGCTGGTCATACATGGCTGGAAATTGATGCGCTTCACCCTCGCATGCGCGTATTTGGCGGCAGCGTCACGTGTAGAATGGGCTGCCGGGTCTATTGAGAAACAAGCGTGGCGGCCGCCGCACTCATCTAAAAACAGCCTGAGAGAGGTGTCCAATTCTGTCTCTGTCCTGCTTCCTCATCCTCTCCCATCTCCCCCACTGTGGGTAGCTGGACTGACCCAGAGAAATGGGGACTCAGCATGGAGCCCAGAGTCTCCAGGTCAAACTTTGAGAGGTGGCAACCCTCTAGTGGGGTTGTGCCATCTACAGCGGGGGCTCACAACTCTGCTGTTTAACGTACTTTGCACGTATTTGTTGGTGTCCGAGGTCACAGGGTTATATGTAAGTCTCAAAAAGGAGTCATGCAAGCAGGCATTATGAGAATAATTTGCCTAAACAATGAATTGCCTTTATCAACCTATGCCACTTCTGATTTCCTTTTACTCCCACCAAGAAACTTCAACAAACCATCAGATTCACTCAGAGCTGGCTTTACCACAGGGTGGCTACCCTGCCCTATATCCCACTATTTCCTCTACTTCCAGGGGCCCCAGAATGGCCCCCATTTTCACCAGGGCAGGATGCAGGAGGCCTCCCTTCCTCCCAGCAGGGCCCCAAACCTAACCACCTCTAGGGTCCCGCAGAGAGCCCTGCAAATTCTAAAGCCAATCCTAGATACACTTCAAAGAATTCTAATAAAGAGAAGATTCCAGTTGCAGTAACCAAATTGGTAAACTAACGGAAGCTAGAGCATCTAACTGCTTCCTGGAAGGTATCCCTTTTCTAGAGGACAGATGACAAAAAGACCACATTGACTCTAGTACTAAGTTCTAAATTAACTGTTACCTTTCAGGAAAGAGACCTTGGAGGACCTTGTGGACAAGTCTGTGAAAACGTCAATTCAATGTGTAGACAAAAGGCAAACAGAATTCAAGGAACTAGTAGAAAAGAAACAGAAAATAGTACAAGGGAATATATTGATGCCTGTAACAGGGTGGAGCTAGCACTGGCAAAAAAAGGTGCAGACAAATATAATCATTAAGGATCATGTTATGTGCAGGTGCTAAGCAGAGCAGGCACCAGCTATGGCTAAGGATAAAGCTCACAGTCAATCAGGCAGAAAGGGTCCCAAGGGAATGTGGGTATTTAAGCAAGGACTCTCAGTTGGAAGTGGGTGGTAGTAGGATGAGGAATGTGCTGTGGAATTGAGCCAAACTGCTGGGCTAGCTGTATCATGAGCCTAGGAAGGTAACCCTCACATGGGAGGATAACCGGAAGACTAAGTAAGCAGACAGTCACTCCCAGGTGGGATTTATCCTCATATATGCTCATAAGGGGTTTTACATTGAGCTATACAACTCAGTGGGCATTTTTACACACACCTTAAAGTGCTGGTCTTTCAATCTTCTGGGTTTACAAGTCCACAAGTTCCAGATGCATTCTTCACACACACAAACACACACTGCCCCGAGGCAGTTCCTGGATGCATTCTTCACACAAACACTGCCCTGGGGCAGCCTAAAGTAGCTGCAGCTGTAGACATGAGGGGCTGCCATGGAAACCAACTGACCACAGCTGCCTGGACCAAAGTAGTTTACCAGGAGAACCTTTTACACACAAAAGTCTTCTTACGGGGACGGGTCGCTGGGAGCACATTACACCGGTGCTCCGAGCGCTGCACTGGCTGCCGATAGTGTGCCGGGCCAGGTTCAAGGTCCTAGTAATGATCTATAAAGCCCTAAACGGCCTTGGCCCCTCTTACCTTAGGGACCGCCTCGCCCTTCACGCCCCGGAACGACTCCTGTGGTCTGCCGGGGGTGCCCTCCTGGAGGTCCCCCGTGTTAAGCGGGGGGCCACGATGAAGCGGGCATTCTCGGTGGTAGGGCCGCGGCTGTGGAACTCCCTTCCGGAGGAAGCTCGCCTGGCCCCAAGCCTTTTGACATTTCGGCGGAACTGTAAGACCTGGCTGTTTGCCCAGGCCTTTGGGAGGGAGGGGGGGGTGATTTTTAATCCCCCACCTGTATATTTATTTTTATACCACCCTGTCTTATTGATATGTTTTATAATTGTATTTTAAATGTTTTAAATGGCTTTTATTGTTGTTAACCGCCCCAAGCTGCTGTGCAGGATGGGGCGGTATAAAAATCTACTAAATAAAATAACTAAAATAAAATAAATAAATAAAAAAGTTCTGGGAGAAGTTCTATGCAGCAGTTCAAAAAGTCAGATGTTTAAAGATATGGGTGTGTGATTTAGACACACAGAAAGTTCAGGATGTAACAGCAAACATGCAGGAGAAATGTGTTTGTGTAAAAACACCCAGTGTGCTGGCTCCAGTTGAAACTGCTAGCCTGAAGAGCTTAGGTGGTGAAGGCTGGTTGTAAGGAATGGTTGAATCCAGACCCAACCAGGCTAGGATTGCTTAAGACTGTTTGGGGGATTTAACAAATTTTGTGTTACAGCCTGAGTTACCCCAGGATCAGACCCCAACAAACAAGGGGATAAACTGATTACTTATTTAGGAGAAGAAATTGTAGATATTTTGTGTACCAGGTCCCTCTGCTAATTCTCACTACCATATCAGTGCCCCTGCAGACTAAGTCATAACCTGTCTACAATGCCACTATATGTGCTACAGAGTTGGAAGGTACCTCAAGAGTAATCTAGTCCAGCCCCATGGCATGCACCACTGCGGGACCTGCCAGACCCTAAATATCTGCACAGAAAAATCCCACCAATAGCTACAAGTATGCTAGAGATTGGAACCAACCAGAGCACACTGATGGCTGAAATAACAAAATAAGAAAGATCCAGATGTCCCAAAAAGGTGAGCCACACCTATGCCACAGGGGAAGGCAAAAAACTGCTCAGAGTCAACTGCCAATCTGCACAGAGGGAAAATTCCTTCCTGACCCCAAATAGACCCTGACCATGCACGCAGACCCCACAAGGGAGGCACCTGATATACAATTATAGTACCCAGTCTTCAGAATGTCCTGACTTTCCCTCCTCCAGCTGCAGACAACTTTGATGCTTCAGGAAGAAAAAACAAAACAAAAACCAACATGTATTTGGGGTGGCAGGGGAGGGATTTCCTCCTGTAGCATCAAATAAAACATACCCTGGTCATGCATTCTCTTGCTGCATGACCGGTGCAGTGAGAGAAATAGGATAAATAACAGCTCCCCATTCTCCTAATACAAGAACTCGCAGACCCCTGATGAAATAACCAGACAGCAGGATTAAAACAAACAAAAGGAAGCACTTTTTCATTGATCTGTGGAACTCATTTGCATGAGGTACTACTTTTGTGAAGGTCAATAATATAACTGAGGCCATTTTCAGATGAGTGCACGATGCACTCACACAGGGTTTCAAAAAACCCGCGAGGAGACATTAGACAAGACACCGCCGACAATCACGCACATGACACAGCGACGCGCATTCTTTTCAAGTTGCGAACTGACCGGGAGTCTGATTGAGGTAGGTCATTCGCGGCTTGAAAAGAATTGCCGTGTCATGTGCGCGATTGCTGGCAGCGTCTCATCTAATCTCTCTTTGCGGGGTTTCTCAAACCCCGCGCGAGCGCACTGCACGCTCGTCTAAAAATGGCCTAAGTTCAGACAAAGACCAAGGAAATCTATGAAGGATAGGCAGGCATCTCAGTGGCTATAGACAAGAATGTTAATGACTGTGACATCAAGTTCAAGATAACTTTATGTCACAAGATATCAATTTCAAGATCTCTCTAAACCATTGATGCTAGAAGCCAGGAGTAAACAGCAAAGGAGGGATCATCATTGCGACTCTCTGAAGCACCTGAGATTGACCATTGCCGACGCACCCCTTTCCCTCCCAGGAATGAGAGACGGAGACATGAGATGGATCAAAATGACCTTTCTCTTTAATAAACAAAACAAAGATGTTGGTGGAATTATTTCTAAGCAATCAAGGGGTCCAGTATTTTATCTCCAAACATCATGAACAGGTGTCTGGCTTGGATATGCCCTCCAATGCCAGTACCAAACTCAAACTGTCAACATCCCCTTCAAAGAGCTCCTTGGCCAAAGCCAAAGGGGAAACGCCTGTTTAGGCATGAGTAAGGAGAATGACGTCATTCAGATCGAGGGCCATGCTTGCCCTTGCCCCCACTTGGCACCTCTCCCAGGGGGATGGTCCTGGTGCTAGCCATGCCCTGCTTATCACCAGGTATCACCCCCCCCCAATCTCTTATGGAGATGACTCTTTCATCTATCTTAAAACTACCTAACCTAAAAGACCTATCAACCATACTGGACCCCTGCCACCTCAACGGTACCAGCCAGCTTTTGGTAAGTCCCATACCCCACCAACACCTATTCACAACATATGGACCAGTGTCCCTGCTATATTGGCCAAATACAAAGTGTTCCCTTCTGGGGACAAATGTACCGCATCCCTCAGAAATAGCTCTGGGCCTGGGTGCGTATAAGTAATTTGGCTATGCTTCAAAACAGTGACTTCCTAAACCTACCCACCAGTTGTTGATCTCACGGTTAACATTCCTACGTGCCTTGTCTATTTTCTTGGGTTGGGTGTCTACTCCCCACGTGAGGCATGGTACAATGTGCGTCCACACAATCCTAACCCCTGGGAAAAAACCCTTGATTATCGGTAGTTGTGACTTGATCTTTATAACTAGGCTAACACTGGTTGAAACCCGTAGGTCATTTTCCCCCAGATGAATGATGAGGATGTCAGGGTGTACCTGGTTTCGCCTATGGGGCAACCAGGGAACTAACTGTTCCCAAAGCATACGCTCTTTGCCCAACCACTTTATCTTCACCCCGGCAGATAGGCCTAGTTGGGTCCCCTGTTTGAAAAACTTCACCACCTGCACCGCCCGGCGGACCAAGCTGTGGCCAGTGATCCACACTACTGCCTTGTTATGTAGCTGGTACCCACAGCCTGGAGAAATACGAAAACAGAGTTATCAGATTGTGTTTTGTGGCCAGATGTATCCCTGGTATTCGTGACCGTCACCTCCCAATGGCTTGGATATCACTTCCTGAAAGCCCTGCTGCAGCAGCCATGGTTGCGGTCCCTATCCTGAAATAATGTGTCCCATACCTGTCTGTAGGTAAACCTGTTGCACGCCCTGCCACCTTAAACATCCCAGTGAACTGATAATGGGTCAGGGGGAGCCATTCACGTGTACAAACAAGTTGCCCTTACCCTGAGGGCAAACCTCCAAGTATCGCCCTACCGCGTGAACTGGGCAGATGTCCTGTGAACCAATTTTGTTCAACGTGACTGACTGCCCCCAACCTCTCTGGTCTGTCTTAGAGTGCCGGACCGAGATCCTTAGTAACCCTGGGCGGACCCATACATTGTGCAGCAGCAGCACCCTACCCGACCGGTCAAACCTCCCTTCAGTCGTCACCTCGTTGATTCTGAAAGCTCCAAAGAACATAACTTTAAAAACTGTGGCAAACAGTAATACTTCATATTGGTAAAAGCAAATACCCAGCAGGGCGCCACACAATGCCTGTAAAATTGGGGTGGATATGGGGGCCCTTCTGTCAGTCTGCTGCTCTGACTCCCAGGTCCAGCTCTCCAACATATGCCGTGCAAAGAACCCTCTATCCGGTGGTATGTAGCCATTCAAATGGCTCATAAAAGTCAGATCAGCAACCTTCCCAGTCAGCTTCCTACTTGCTAAACCCTTCTCATGTAAATGCACCAAGAATTGCAGCATCTGAGCCTCCGGAATGGGGAAACCCGAACCACCTCACCCCCTGTCCTGCCTGAACTCTTGAAATTCCCTGAATGCTCAATTGTAAGCCAACTGGGTGGGGGGAGCAACGATCCCTGGGCAATCCTCAGGATCTCTATTCTCCAAGGCTCCATAAACATTGGGGGAGCAGCTCTGGGTTGGGTGTCACCTTTGGCGCTAACTCCTGGAATTCGTCCATCTGTAACCGAGAGAGCGCATCAGCTATGCTGTTATCTACCCCGGGAACGTGTCTTGCTGTAAAGAGTATGTTATGCTCTAGGCACTTAAGGACCATCGCCCTTACCAAACACGTCACTCTGTGGGACTTGGATGACATGGTTTTGATGAAAATTGAGGGTGCACCACTGCTGTATTGTCACACCAAAAGATTACTGACTTGTTGGCAAATTCAGCAAACCACAGGTGTACAGCCAGGACTATTGGGAACAGCTCCAGAAATGTCAGATCTTGATTCACTCCTGATTGGGTCCATGACAGGGGCCATGGGGCAGCGGTCCAGAACCCTTTGAAGTACATCCCAAAACTGACGCCTCCCGCAGAATCAGAATGCACCTGAAGTTGTGCCCCATCCCTAGTTTTGTCCCACCAAAAACTTACCCTTGTTAAGCTTTGCAAGAAAAGCCTCCCAAATTCCCAGGTCCTCCTTTATCTCCTTGGTGACCCTAACATGGTGGTATTGTGGGGGGTTTCCGGCTAATGGGGTGTACAGTCTGGACAGAAATGCCCACTCTGGAGTGACAACCTGGCAAGCAAAATTCAGGCTACCCACCAATGATTGTAAGGTCCGTTTCGTGACTTTTTTGGCCACCCTACATGCTGTTATCTTTGCTTTCAGTGCCTCTAACTTGTCCTCTGGTAGACATGACAGCATCCACTCAGTGTCTATCTCTATTCCCAAGTAAATAAGCCTAGTGGCTGGTCCCTCGGTTTTTCAGGGGCCAGGGGGAGACCCAGATATTCCACCAAGCGTTGGAATTCCTCCAGCAACCGTTCGCATACGCCCGGATCTGGGGGTGCAATTATCAAAAAATCATCCAGATATTTTGAGACATCACCGCTTTGAATCCGCTGCCTGAAAACCCACTCCACCACCTAGCTGAAACGCTCAAAGGCAGAGCAGGAAACAGCACAACCAATGGGCATGGCCCTGTCATAGTAATAGGCACCCTCAAATTTTATCCCCAGAAGTTGGAAGCTGCTGGGGTGAACCGGCAACAGCCTAAATGCCGACTTCATGTCACACTTGGCTAAACGGGCACCTCTTTCGTATGCTCTAACTTGGTCAACGGCCTGGTTGAAGGACACATACTGCATTGTTGATCGTTCTTTAGGGATGGCATCGTTTACTGAGCGCCCCCTCAGGTACGACAGGTGGTGGATGAGCCAAAACTCTCCTGGTGCCTTCTTAGGCACTGTCCCTAAGGGGGTACCACGAAATCCCCGAAAGGGGGCTCGGCAAAGGGGCCAGCTATTCATCCCTTGGATACTTCCTTCACAATCTTAGCTCTCACCACATCTTCCATCCTTTTTACAGACTTCAAATTGGGTGGTGCACGACCCTGGCTGACCTCCCCTGCCGGGATAATGAAATCAAACTTGAAACCATTGACAACATATTGAACTTCTGCCCTATCCAGATGGTGGGACAAGGCCTTCTTCAGTCTCTTTACGTGAATTGGGGATGGGCCCTTTTCCCTTCCCGGTCCCTTGCTGGCCACCTTGACTTCTGGGACCCAGTCCCGTTCCTGGCTGATTCCTTCTACCACCTGCTGCCTTTCCCCTGTAACATGTTTAAACAGAGTGGGAACCCCGACAAACAGAGCAGGCATGTCGGAATTTACAGGTACCTTGAGTGCACCTCCCATTCCTATTATACTCCCAGCAGGTGGAGCCCCAACTCTGTCTGCTGTCAGCCCTGTTGGGGCCATGTGCTGGGGCCACCCCCACCCCCCTTGATCAACACATGGCCACTGTCTGTCATAGGTGCATTGGCCGTACCGACCATGCAATCTAGCCAGAGGTCTTGGGCGTGGCAGTCCCAGTGCAATCTGGTTGTAAATGATGCCCTGTGCCTGAAGGCCTCGTCATACCGAAGCCACGCTCCCGGAGGGCCCACCCCATACGTGCTCTTCACTATATCCGTGTACTTTAATAGCTCCAGGGTCCATTCCAGAAAAACTTCCAGGACAACTCCCAAGTAGACTGAATAGGCAGAGGATCAATTGGCTCAGTTCCTATCCACCTTGGACCTTCGAAACTTCTCCTTGTCCTTACTATCATCTTTCAGGGCCTGATCCACTATTGGATCGCTGTATCGGAGGGCGAAGATGTCTATATATTCATCCCTCCATATCGTTTCCCGAGTGGTATAGGTGAGGTGTTCTCGTATGGGGGCAGAGAAGTCAGAATAACCCCCACCAAGGGGTGGTAAAGGGCAGTTAACTAAGGAGGAGTATTGCGATATGGACCCTTGGGACACATCTCTTGCATCACGGCCCCCCATTTGCCTCCCTGCCGTATCTGGTAAGAAACCAATCCCAGCTGATTGGTACCCCGATGGTGGAGGAACCGGTGTAACCTTCACCCACGTGCTGTTCCACCACAACATCTGTTGTAACGGACACTGGCTTCCCAACTGGGGTTGCTGCATCTGCCTCTGTACTGGTTGTTGCCCTCTAAGTGGATAAATTGGTCCCATACTCGCCCCGTTGCCACCATGTACCCTGGCATTCGCCAGCTGCTGCTGCAGCTGATGATCGGTCCTGACCAACCAATGTGTGCCCCCTTCATATCTATCCCCCCCCCCAATCACCACCTTCAAGGATTTGTCCTTCCTCACCTTCCGGCAGCCACCAGTTTTCTTCCTTTGTCCCTTCGGGGGTGTGCTCCCTTCGCTCTGTCATCACTTCCGGTTCTCGTTCCAGCACCTGTATCCATCCCCACATTGCACAACCACTGACATTATGATACTGGCATCGCCGGGGGAATCATTGGTTACTCCCGCCTCACCACCTGTTGGTACATAAACACTCCCCCCGGCCAGCTGAAGGCCCTCTCTGGGGGGGGGGAAGTGCCGCTGAACGAGGGGCCTTGCCCTGTTGGGACCTACCCATTGTTGTGGCCCTGCACGGGCCCAGACCTGATGGCACAGGGCACCCGAACTCCCATCAGGTCTCTGGTACCACGACTGGACCTCTAGGTGTCCCGCCCTCTCCTGTGGGGTGAAACCTCTCAGATCTCCATGAGTGCCCTCCTGCTCAATGAGGCCCTGTCCAGCTGGGCCGGTATGCTGATAAGCCCAGGGCAGGGGGTCCACAACCTTGTCTCTGAACCAGGCTGAAGGGGAGAGGACTCTCCCACCACGTGTCACCGGCCTCATGGACTCCCTTCCACCCCGAGCCCGCCCGTCCCTTGGGGCATTCAACAGGGCCTCCTCCCCCCCATGAGGGGTTTTGAACTGGGCTTTGCCCCTCTCCCTGTTCACAGAGTGAGGCTACTAGGGCTTCACAGGCCTGTAGCTGGCTCTGCATCTTGTGCCTCGAGGGAGGGGGTGTGTGGCTCACCCACACACACACCCTGGTCCTGGAGCTGGGGGCACATCTTCAGCTGCTGATGCTGGGCATTTCTTCGCCCTTTTTTCTTTTTCAGCCAGAGCCTCTCCCTTCTTCCACCGTCCCATGGCCTCCTCATTCCGCTGGGACCAGCAGTGATATTGTGCTGCTGACTCCTATGGGGATAAGGCACGAATGGTGCCTCTTTTCGCCACGTGCGCGGGTGGCAGCTAGTCTCCTCCCCTTCTTAACAAAGTGGGGAGTGCTGCCCCCGCACCGACCAATCAGATGCCTCATGCACAAGCACCTGATGCCTGGGCTACCAACCACCGGTATCCAGGTCGATGCTGGGGTTTTTTACCCCTTCACCCTCCACGCCCATTCCTGAGGGAAAGAGGAAAGGGGGGGCGTGGCAACCTCCCCCCGCCTCTACTGAGGGGTGGAGGGCCCCTTGTCAGAGTCAGGATGCTGCACTAGATACCTGATCTAATATGGTGCCTCTGATAGAGAGGTTGGAATGATAGTCTGAAAAGCCAAGCAGCCAACCCAGTAATGTCGCTTGGTATTATTTCTGGAAAACTTTGAATAAAGGGAACTTGTGTGAAACCTGGACTTCTGACTTTCAGCTAGGCATCTGTAGCAACATGGTTGAGACTCTGGCTAATGTTTTGAACCTAAGAGCTCAGCAGAGTAATTCAAAGTGGTGCCATTTGGGGAAACCCTCCCCACCCTGCATGGAATGAAAACTCATGCAGGTAAACAAAGAGGCAACACAGCTATGAAAGTTCTTTTTTGTTTCACTTTGAAAGCTGCAGAGTCTTCAAGTGCCAACATGTGGTTGCTTTAAAGGATAAGTAGGAGTTGGCACTGGATTCTATAAAGTGTTTTTCATTAATCTGAGGTACGTTCTGAGGAAAGAAAGAGAACAACTATCTCTCTCAGCAAAAAAATTCTTGCACCTTTCCTTTTCCTTCAAGCCTAGCTATTACCTGTACCAGAAAAGTACTAAAGCCCTCTGTTTCACAATTTTTATCCACTTTGCCTCCTTTGACCTTTCTGTTTTACTGACTTCCAGTGTGTATCTGCTAGGACTGGCTGCAAGAAAACTTATGGATTCTGATTTCCACAATGTCTTTTATAGTTTGGCTATCTCTTGCCAACTATAGCCCAGATGTCCAGCAAGACAGAGACTGCTTTGGAATTCTACATGGAAAACCACTTTGGAGGCGAATCCGATCCAATTCAGAGAATAGGAGGAGAGCGTGAGGGAAGGAGGAAAGTCATTTGCCCTTTGCTATACTTGGCTAACCTAAGAAATCTAGATTTCACTAACTGAATACATTAAGAAATGTTGCCCTGGGCTCTAGAGGTGGTGATTAATATTTTCATTAGAATTTCACATTTTATTCTATTTGTAAGTCTAACTAGGAAGAGAATATGAATGCAAAGTGTGGTACAAACTAGGGGTGAAATGAGAATGGAAATCCATTCTCGTGAGAACGTACAAGATTCTTGCAACCCTGGTGAGATCTTATGTGTTCCCGCAAGGGTTCTCAAGCTTCTCACAAGACTCTTGAGAAACCCCCCAAAATACACTCTGCATGTGCAAATTGCCAATTAGCCATTTGATCATGGTTGATCTGAAATTAGCTATGGTTTTACTTAGTCCTGAAAATCCCTGTTTCCTAAGTGAAATACCTGCTAATAGAGTTGGTTGAAATGAAGAACTAAAATATAAGTAAAAGGACATACTAGATTTAGAGACTACAGCATACTCTGCTAAGCCAAAGAAAGGAACAGGTCAGTAATTATTAAGTATTTACACGGCCACAGCAATGTACCTGGCAGTGTACAGTCATTACTTAGAGACAGGTCATGCCTCAAGGGGCTTGCAATCTAGAAGAGACAAGGGAAGGGTGACAATGGATAGGAAACTCAGGGAGAGACAGGGATAAATTAATGAAGCTGAGAAGTCACAGGTGCACATGTGTAACAGGCGATGGCCTAGTTGTGAATAAGTGTATACAGGATCAGGCCCAGATCACCATATTAGCATCGATATATACATACAGTTTATTTAGGATTCTCCATTATAGTTCCCAGTATATAGAGTGGTCTTTATCACAATAGGACCAAACCTAGTCAGGCAACTGTCCACTGGCAGGCTCACACATGCAAGTCACTCTTAGGAAGGAAGCCGTCTCCTCAGATCAATACTCCATGGCCTCCTTCAGCTTAGGAGCACTGATGTGTTTCCTTTGGCTTCCAGGCAGCTTCTGCCTCTCCTTTTCTGATTCCTCTCTTTTATACACAGGAGTGGATGTGGCTTTAGTCCCACTCAGTAAGTCTTAAAGGGCCTGTTGTCCTATTGTGACTCCACTCTGGGTGAAAACAGACATGACGCTAACCATGCTTTAATCACCCTTGGTGGTCATTTATGCATGTTTCAGGGCTTCATAGGGCACCAATACAGCCCTGCAACATGCATAAATAACCACCAAGAGTGCTTAAAGGGTGGTTAGCGTCATGTCTGTTTTCACCCTCTGTCACACTATGCTTAGCTTAGTTATTAGGTACAATATCTTAGTTAGATGCTGGATGCTATCACCCCGGGTATTTTCAGACGTTACGTGGTCAATGTCAACCACAGTCAATTCCCTGTGGTGGCTTGGACCACATAACGTCTGTTGGGGGGAACGAATGTTCCCCCCTCAGATGTTACCATGGCGGGGAATCACATTCACCATGCGAGCAGCCAGAGCGGTGGGGCCAGGGGCGGTCGCATGGTGAAGGCGATTCCCCACCGTGGTGACTCCCGCCATCATGTCTGGACGGCGGCCATGGCCCAGAATCCCCACAGGGATTCCAGCCCGTGGCCATAGCGGGCGAGTGCTGTGGCGGCATTGGCCATGGCGGCCGCCCGTCTCCCCAGAGGGGGCGGGGCCGTGCGGCCGCACGTTGCGCCGCGCGGCCCCTCCCCGATTCCCTACCGGGATCCCCCGGCACGTCTGTTAGGGCGTGACGGGTCAAACGGGCGGGGGATGAATTCGTTGATTTCGTGACGGGGCCAATTGGCCCCGTCACATCTGAAAACACCCCTAAGGAAGCATCAGCGACCTAAGCCTGACAAAAAGGTAGGTATTCAGGAGGAATTTGAAGGTTGGGAAGAAAGGAGCAGAACAAATGTGTTCAGGGGGGAGTTCCAGCTGGAGGGGGAAGCATGGGAGAAGAGGTGAGTATGTTTTGAGGAGCAGGAGCCTCTTGGGTGGGTGATGGTGATGGTGATGTCAGAGAAGCAAAGCTCCTGAATAGTAGTGTAGTGGGAAACAAGTGCAGAAAGTGAATAAACTTGACATTCTTGAACAGAAGTGAAAGAGTCAAAGTGAGAGTGGAGAAAGCCAGTATGAAGGAGGTTCAGGTTGCCTTAGTGAAGGAAAGAGATGCCTAGGGATTTGGCAGTGGAAGCAGTAAGGACGGGCCAGATTTTAGTAGCAATGTTGTGCAGAGAGATTTATTCTTCTATTATCATAAAGGTGTTGCTTCCCAAAGGCTTCTCTGGGACATGCTAGGAGACTGTTCTAAATATACAATGTGAGTGCCAAAGAATGCAGGTGACATTCCCCTTAACTTCCTATTGACATGATCTTAAGGTTGAATTAATTTAGTGTATCCTGGATTTATTCTGTCTATCTTACATAGATATAGTTTGAAACATGTTAGATCTAAAAGAATTGAGCTTTTATCTTAATTCTACAGAAGAAGCATTGTATTCTTATTTTTCTAGTTCTGTAAATCAGCAGGGAATGCAAAGGAAGGGACAAACCACTTCTCACTCCACTTTATTTTTACCGCATTGCCTATGAGGTGAAAGATTTTATATCCCTAGGCCACAATTCTAAAGTTGCTTGCTCGTGAGTAAACCCCAATGAAGCCTATGGGACTTTGGACTCATTCATTGAATGATTTTATAAATAAATAAAAAATAAATAAATATAACATCTCCATTCCTCTTAACCTTTCTTCTGGACTAAGTTGACAGAGAGCACAGCAATGCATACAAACACCCTCATGCAACATCCCCATTCTTATCCCATTCAGAAAACCAGCTCTCACTGTGCTCCATGTCAGTTCCCCACACTGAGGAGAAAGATGTGTGAATGAGCTTACTTTGTGTATTTTGGCTCATGGCTCTATGATATTAGGGTCCTCAGTTGCCTGTTGCCAATTAGCCAAGATGAACCAAATGGAGTTCATTTGTAGAGTTCATATTGTAGATTGGGTGTCTTGCTGGTGGGGCCTGCGTGCATGCTTAAGGGTCTAAATGATTCGTCATATTTGAGGTCAGGAAGGAATTTTCCCTCTGGGCAGATTGGCAGTTGACTGAGGGTTTTTCCACCTTCCCCTGAAGCATGGGTGTGGTTCACCTGCTTGTTTCATCCTGCTTTTTAAAAAATGGTTTCCTCTTATTTCAGACATTGGTGTGCTCTGGTTGATCCCAGTCTCTGTTTGTAGCTAATGATGGAGTTTCTTTGTGTGGATGGTTGGGGGGTGACAGGTCCTGCAGTGGTGCTGCGGGCTGGACTATCCCTTTGATATCCCTTGTGACTATGACTATGAGTTTGCTGATGTCAGTGATAATGAGTCTAATTGCTGGCAGCTGTAAATCTTTGTGCTTCTTTGCAGAGCTCGGCATAGCACTTACACAACTCTAATGGATTCCTAACTGCCACACCTGAGGCAAAAAAGGACTGAAAATGATGTTTTGGGTTTTCTGAATTTTTGGCACCATAGTAGAGGGTCTGTTTAATGCAAGAAGCTCATACCTAGTTTTTTTGTTAATGTGTTTAGGAATATGTTATATAACAGGCCTTTAAATATCCATACCATTGTCTAACACATCACCAGCCCTCCCCTGCATCCTTCTCCTGACCTGACTACTACTATCCTGCCCCTGGCCGTGACGTGACTGTGTGGGACTGGAGTGAGAGGTCGCTGCTCAAAGCCCAGCCTTGCTGCATGGTGGGGCAGACAGTGACTGGGCAGATGAGCTACTGTAACTTGGGTAGCCTTACTCCACTTTGGGTAAGGCTGCTATTAATTATTATTATTTAAAAAAATTCTTATCACGTCCGCTCCTTCCAAAGGGAAGGGTAGCATACAAGCATAAAATATACATATAACTTAAAACAAACAATAAAACCATCAATTCCCTCCCCCCCCCAACTCTATCCCTTCCCTCCTCCTCCCTGTGTCTCTCGTCAAACGTCTGGTGGAACAGCCAAGTCTTACACTGATGCCTGAGGGAGGGAAGGACCTAAGCCAAATGAACCTCTGCCAGGAGGGAATTCCACAACCAAGGTGTGGTGACTGAGAACACCCTCTCCAGTGTGGCCCCCTGCTGAACACGGGGGACCTCCAAAAGGGAGCCCCCCCGGCCGACCGCAACGGCTGTCCCAGAACCTGAGGAGTGAGGCTGCCCTGCAGGTAGGTGGGGCTCAGGCCATGTAGGACTTTAAAAGTCAACACTAACACCTTGAATCAGGCTCAGTAGGCAACTGGCAACCAGAGAATGGAGCACCAGTGTTATGTGCTCTTGGTGGCCGTACCCATCAGGAGAGGGGCCGGCGGCGCATTCTGCACCAGTTGCAGCCTTCGGACTGTCACCTTGGGTAGCCCCACATAGAGTGTGTTACAGTAATCAAACCTCAAGATGATGAAGGCATGGATGATGGTGGCAAGGTCACAGTCTAAGACATAAGACCATAACCGTAGCACCTGATGTAAATGCACTCCTCGCCACAGCTGCCACTTGGACATCCAAGCGGAGCTGCGAATTGAGGAACACCCCAGACTACGAACTTGAGGAAGCCGGACGGGGTGCACCCCATCAATGATGGGGGCCTCCACTCCCTCAGCTCTCCCCACCAGCATCACCTCCATCTTGTCAGGATTCATCTTCAGGCGGCTCTCCCTCATCCAGTCCCACACAGCTGTCAGATATCGGGTAAGCAATGAGACTGCAGGGCCTGAGTCTGCTGAAAACAAGAGGTAGAGCTGAGTGTGTTTGGCATATTGATGACAACACACACCAAACCCTCTCACAATCTCGCCCAAAGGCTACATATACATGTTGAACAGGAGTGGGGACAGAATAGAACCCTGCAGGACTCCACATGTGAGATCCCAGGGAGCAGATGTACAGTCACCCAAGACCACATGGTGAGTTCTACCAGCCAGGAACAAGCGGAACCATTAAAGAACAGTCCCACCCACCCCGGCATGATCCCACAGCCGAGTCACCAACAGCTCATGGTCAACAGTATCAAAAGCAGCTGACAGCTCTAACAAGACCAGAAGGTTCGACTGTCCCCGGTCTAACGCACAATGCAAGTCATCAACCAAGGCCACAAGCGCAGTCTTGGTGCCATATCCTGAATGAAAGTCAGACTGTGAGGGGTCCAGGAAACTGACCAGTCCAGATGGTCCTGGAGCTGCTGGGCCACCACCTGCAATAACCTTCCCTAAAAAGGGAAGGTTACAGACAGGCCAGTAGCTGGCAAGGGAATCAGCATCAAAGGATGGTTTTTTGAGCAAGGGTTGCACCACAGCCTCCTTAAGAGATCCTGGGACCCTGCCCTCCTCAAGGGAGGTGCTGACCACCCGTGCCAGAACCAACTCCAACATCTCCCTGGTAGCCTTAAGTAGCCAGGACAGGCAAGGATCTAATTCATATGTTGTGGCCCTAACAGCCCCCAGGACATCCCCCACATTGGTAGGGGTCACTGACTGAAATTGATCCCACAAAACAGAAAAAGCTGGGGCATTCATAGCCTCTGGTTCCCCAACTGTATCAACTGTGGCGGTGAAGTCATGGTGAATGTGAGTGATTTTGTCCATGAAAAAAAATCAATAAACCTATCACAGTGGGCCCAGGAAACCGCCGCTTCCAGGTGGAGGGAGGCTGGACTGACCAACCTCTTCACCACCTGGAAGAGCTCCGCCAGGTGAGATTTCGCAGATGCTATGATGGCAGCAAAGAACTTCTTCTTTGCCTCCCACACAGCCACCGCATAGCCTTTCAGACTGGTTCTGTACCGCAATCTGTTAGCTTCAGCATGAGTACAATGCCACCACCACTCTAACCGCCTCCCCTCCTGTTTTAACTGCCGCAGGTCCTCTGTGAACCACAGAGACCTGTGGCTCTGATGCTTTGGAAGCAGATGCCTCCTCAGCTTTTATTCCGAGAATGCAGCATATAACAGTCAGCTGCCCACCCCACCACACAGTGGGGAGAATATCTGGAAGCTGCCAGCCATGCAATGCACTGTATCGTGTGGTAAGGTTGCCTGGAGTGGGGTAAGGCTGCCCAGGACGTAGTAGGCATCTCATGTGGCTGCACCTCTAGTAGGATCTAGCATTTCATTACTGGTGGCTTTCCAAAAAGACAGCTTTGATTTCTAATTAGTAATTACTGACAGTCATGCAGATCTTCTTGGGGAAATTTAGATCGGAGTAAATGGAGTTCTGCATTGGGCCAGAGAAGGGATGTAATTCATAAGAACATAAGACATGCCATACTGGTTAGACCAATGGTCCATCTGTCTAGCCCTGTTTCCTGTCTCCAACAGTGGCTAGCTCTAATTTGCTTCAGAGAAGTGCATAATGTAGTGATCGATTTCCTGTTATTCACTGCCAACTACCAAACCCTGGCTCAAGTCCCATCACAGACTTAATCTTTTATTTTCAGTAATGGAGAGATGGAAATAATTATTCAAAGCAAAATGTTTGACAATATATTTCAGTATGCTCTGATATTTCCAAGAGGCTAGCTCATGAGAAACTGTTATCAGATGGCATTTTATCAGCATGTCATTTTTTCCACTGTGCTTGCAATACATATTTTTTATGTAAGGTTAATAGATACTACATGATATTCTGGGGCCAGGAAAAGGACTACATAACTTTTATTAACTTGCAGCCAATAAGTTAAATAAGGGGGAACAGGTGGCCCTTCTGGTGACCTCAGTCTCTGTCCCGGTGCTACACTGGGAGATTATTTAGAACTCCTTCCAAACAGTGAAGTCAACTGGTCTAGGGCTTCTGCCTCTTATAGCTGATGACCCAGCTGAGGAAATAACAGAGCAGGCGATAGGTCATCTGGAAGACATCTTTTGAGATGATGACTAGTAGGTAGCACTGACAAATCTTGCCTGGTATGGGGTTCTGCTGCCTGACAGTCAAGCGGGCATAAGGCTTGGGTCACTGGGCTTGCCTGGCTAATGGGCTGGGAAGTCCCCTGCCTAGTATCTTTTTTGTCAGTCAATCCTACCTTAGGAGTTCGGGTGATGAATGTCCTCTGGTTTTACCCCAACTAGGTGTGTTGCAGCCCTGCCATGTTGGTGCCAGAGACGATGGGTGAGGTAGGTTGGCTGACCAGTCAACCTGCTTGAGGGGCGCTGTGCTGGAGACCAGGCCTTTGTTAGACACAGTATGCCCTGTACAAGACTGATGATAGCTGGATTACCTGTTGGGACTGGTTTGGGGGATGCCCGATTTGTTGTTAAATTGACAAACTCCTTATAAAGTTGTGCCCCCTTGTGAATCCAGTCATGCCTTTTTGTCTTATTTCTGCTTCCCCCCTCCCCCAAATTCTCTCTCTCTTTACACTTTGTAAGATGTATAAGTAGCTTTGTAGTGAAAAAAACGTACTGCAGACGAGTTGGCCCTTTAGGCTAAAAGAAGGTGTAACATGAACATATGGCTCTAAATCAAAGAAGGACAAATTCAAGCTAGAAATAAAAACACACAAATACTTGACACTGAAGATGACTAACCACAGGAGCAGAGTGACCAGAGAGGTGGTGGATTCTCCATTGTTTGTAGCCGTCAAGACTGGACATCCTACACAAAAGGTGTGCTTTAGATTTTTTTATTTATATAACAGTTTATATTCCACCCCTCCTTGGGGCAGCTAACAATTTAGAAAAATAGTATAAAAATATAATATAAATACAATATATATAAAAAATACATATAAAAACTATACTAATACTAATATGGGGGAGGTCAAAAACCCATCCACCCTAACCCTCAATCCCCTTCCCTTCACCCATCTTCCTCACCAAAGGCCTGGTGGGACAGCCAGGTCTTTCACGGTCATCGAAAGGAGGAGAGGTCCTGGGCCACCCGGGCCTCTGCTGGAAGGAGTTCCACAGTTCCACATATATGGGTTTATGGGTTTGATATAGTAATAACTTGAGAGAATTCTCCAGACTCTGCTATACAGGAGATCAAACTAGATAATCTGAATAGGTCCTTAGCCCTTAATCAGCTTCATTGATTCATAGGACTATTGCTCTAGATTCATAGAGTTGTGCAGATACTGCTGTCCATTGCTATGGAATAGAAAAAAATTAAGTAACATGGAATTTGCTGAACCTGTACCATTATCTAACTTTGATATATGCTCTCTTATTTTTATACTAATCTAATAAGCTGTTTTCCTCAAAGCTGAAAAGCCAAATTCAAACGATTTATATATGAAGTCTATATGCAAAAAAATGCATATGCAGTTCTGACTAGAGGTGTGCACCAGGGGCCCATGTTGATTTTCGTTTTCATTTTCCATTTTCGTTATTTAAATCTATCATTTTCATTTTCATAAATATCAAATTTTTGTTTTCGCTTTTGTTTTCCATTGATTTCAATGGAAAACACATTTTTGGATGTACCTATTTGGTTTTTCATTATATTTGGCTGACCTTGGAGGGATTGTACCTCCAATGGAAGGCATTAAGTGTACCAAATTCCAAAAAGATTGAATAAAGGAATCCAATTTTATAAGCCGTTGAATTATATTAGTTTGCAAAAATCTTCATATACATTCTTAGCTGTAACATCTTTGCCTCACATTTAATGTAGATGAAACCTGAAAAGTTTATACCCCTTCCCATATTTACTATCTCTGCCAACTTTCAGAAGAATTGGATAAAGGGTCCTGGTGGTATAAGCAATTAACTTATAAATGTATGTCTGACTGTAACATCTTTGTAGTCCAACCAGTGTACATGAAATTTGGCAGGGCCATATATCACACTTTCATGAACATCTCTGCCAAATATAAGAAAGATGTGATAAAGGGTCGACTATGCCAGGGATTCTCTTATGTGTCACTGTGGTATAAGATCAATTTGTGATGCCAATTGACCAGCAGAAATGTCAACCAAATATCCTCATTCTGTGCTGTGACCATCACAGTCTCTCTCCACCACTTGTTACTGGCAGGGCCGCACCCTATGCCTGCCTCGAAGACACTACAAATTGGTCCTGTAAATCTGGAAGGATGCAGTAATTGGCCAGTGAATGTCTTTTGGGTTGCTCCACATCCTCCCTCCTACAGCCTTCCTCCCCCTGCCATGCCAGGTACTTGCCTCTGACTGACACTGCAGGTGCTGCTATTTATCTGAATAATGGTCTTCAAGGGGACAACTTCAATTGCTTATAAACTTGGTTCCCTTTATCAAATTTTCCTGTAGTTTGGCAGAGATGACAGGGAAGGTATTTGATGCATTCCTGCCAAATGTCTTCCAGGATGGAATATAAAAATGTTACAGATGGCAATGTATTGTCAAGTTAATGTCTTATACCATCAAGACCCTTTAGGAAATCTTTCTGAAAATTGGCAGAAGTGTTAAACTTGTAGAGGGACATAATATTCACAGGTTTCATGCAAATTGGATGGAAGATAAAGAAGTTGTAGCCATGAATGTGTATGCAGCTTTTCTTAAAAGCACAACATTCAATTGCTTCTAAAATCTGTTTCTTTTATCTAATCTTTTCAAACATTTGTACACACAGTGCTCTCTATTGGGGATACCATCTCCCCAAGATTTATCAGAATTGAATAAGAATAAAAAATGTTATAGCCAAAAATATGTTTTTCAGTTTATTCTCTTTATTTAAAAAAACAAAAAGTTGTTTCCTTTCTATTTTCATTATGATTTGTCCTTTTCATTATTGCAACAACGATAACAAAAATGACATGTTTAATTATTGTTATTTTAATAACAAAAATGACATGCACACCCCTAGTTCTGACTCTTGATTTGCCTGACGAAGGACCTTTGAGGTCTGAAAGTTTACATATCCACTAACTGAAGCTGGTCCAATAAAAGATATCACTATACTATTTTGTCTCTATGTGCATTCCCAAATCTACATTCCTAAATCTATTTGCTGCAGTTGTGTGAATATTTTCTAAAAATCTAACCCCCACCCCCCCAAAAAAAAGTACTAATAGAATTGAGAAATGCTCATATCCCTACAAAGGGAAACTCCCAACTTCACCTTCTCAAGGTCTAGACACATGGAAACACACATAAGCAATCAGCACAGTGAGCAGGCGAACACAGTTCTGAGAACAGAGTATTGGACAGTATAAGAAGTCAAAACCTGTGAAATGCTAAGAGTTGTTGAAAGTACATGAGCACACAGGACAGGGCACCCTTTTGTCTTTGGAACAGAAAATGACCCATACAGGGAGAAGAACATCTTCTTTGAAAAGACCGCAGCCAGAAAGATGATCAAGGCATGAAGGTGAATGGGGAGTGCCTAAGTAATGTCTGATGTGAATAATGTTGACTGCTTAGTGTTATCTGAAACTACTGCTTAGTGTTATCTGAAACTAAGACAAAACGTATGATTAGTGGGCTCATCAATGCCAGTAAGTAGTTCAAAATGAAGATCAGAGTCCATAAAACTTACAAGAATGCGAGTAAGCAGGATAAGCAATGTAGCATGTTAAATGCAGATGAGTGCTATACCAGTGGACCAAGTTGACTGCTTCAGATATTGAGAACTTCAGTAACGGTGGGTGGTTGATGTAATACCAAGATAAGTAGCAGAATCCAGTAGGCAAAACTTTATGCTGCAGCAGGATGAACTGGTGCTATGATTAAGATTGTTAAAATACTGTGGCTGCTTTTACATGAATGCCACCCACCCATGAACACCCATCGAATGGGTGGGAGATCATCCATGTAAATAGCAATGGGTGGGTGTGCACACTCCCGCGACTCACCCACCAACACCCATCGAGCAGCCAGGAAGGAGCCGGCATGCTCCGTGGGTGGAGATGGGTGGAAATGAGTGTTCAACACCCATCTATCTGTGTAAACGGCAAAATAAGCACACCCACAGGAAAGGTCCACCAAAACCACCAAGACACAGCTAGAGAGGCCCCGCAGGAGCCTGGAAGCAGACACATCCACTTGGGGTCACGCAGAATGCCCTCCCAGGAGCCCTTAAAGGAGAAGCCCACGAGGACATGGGTACGCTGGCTCCCAACATGTCCGGAAGGAAAGTAGCTGATAAGACAAAGGGGGACAGTGCCAGGACATGCATGGGAAGAGGCAAGGTAAGCAGAGGGATTCCAGGATGCCCAAGGGAGGGGGGCCCGGGCCTATGGCACTGGGGAGGGGGAGCAGGATGGATACTGACAGCACACCCTTCCCGACACAGGGCAGAGGGAGCAACGCAGCCCACGCAGCCCCTGAACCACCGCCCCAAACCACAGGGCACAGGGAGGAGAGCACTTCGGAGAGCAAGGTAAGAGCAAGGGCACCCACCCAGGGGAGGGTGTGAGGGAGCCAACAAGCCCCGAGCACACGCTGGGGAAGGTCCAGGTGGCCAGCTGACAGCTACACCATTCCCCTCCACAGGAGAGCACCCAGACCCTGGTGCACAGCACCACCGGGAAGACAGCAAAAAAGGGTCTCCATGGCAGTCAGGTGAAACAGCAGGACCCCCCCAGGGGAAGTGGGGTCCTAAGGAACACCCCACAGATGCAACAGGGGTGCAGCAGGTCAACAGCTCACTCCCATGCATTTCCCCAACAGGAGACCACCTGCTCCACTGCCACAACAGCCACTGGGTGGGCCCCAAGCCACCAAGATCGATGGCCCCCCACATGCAGAACCCAAAAGGGGGAACCCTGGTCCAGGCAGGAGACCCTGGACTTCATATGCGTGTAGTGTGGCTGAAAAGGTCTAGTAGAACCTGGTGCGCAACTACAAGACCAAACAGGTCTATGAAGCCATCGCCCAGGAGATGCAGCGGTCAGGGTACAATAGGGATGCCACCCAATGCATGCAGCAGGCAAAGGACTTGAGGTCTGGATATAACTATATCAAGGACAATAATCTCAAGTCCGGCTGTGCCATGCACACAGTGGAGTTCCAGGATCAGCTGAATCAGTTCCTCTGTATGGATAGAGAGATCATGGCCTCCCACATCCATGCCACCACCTTCGCCAGGGGCAGAAAGAGGCCACTAACAACACCCCCCCTGTCATAACCACCAGAGCAGGGGGAGCCCTCAGCCCCTGGTGAGGCCAGCCAGGATGTGGGAGGGGACAGCCCCATCCTACAGGTGGAGGAGGTGTCCCTGGAAAGAGATACGGGACACATCGCCCTCTGCGTGTGCCCCCAAAACCCACGGGGTCAGAACCCACAGGGACAGGAGGCACACAGGGAGTGGACTGACAACAGGGATGCCCCTCCAGGAGGTGGAGGAATATGATCCAGATAAGAGGAACACCACAGGGGAGGGGGTGGGGCCCGGGCAACAACAGCAAGGGCCCCAACTGAGAAACACAGACAAACTGACAGATCGTATCCACTCACGCAGCTCAAGGGGACCTAGAGGTGCATGAGGAGGAGGTGGTGGCAGCGTCCCTAGAGGAGGATGTGGAGGAACCCGAGATCATCTCGGGGCCCGGCAACCCTGAGACCGATGGTAGGTACACACAGATATTGGTATCGTGGCGGGAGACGGCGCGGTGATGTAAGGTGGCCAGGGGCCCGGCAGCGCTACAGGACACAACCCTACCCAAGAGACAGAGAGGGTCAGTCGAGGGGACAGCAAGGAGGGAGGCCAGGAACACCAAAGGACAAAGGGTGGGGATAGCATAGGGGAGTTGGGGGGCGAGTGGGGGACACGGCCATGGAGGAGGGACGAGGATGAGGCTGTGACTGGGATGGGTGAGAAACACAAGCAGGGATCGGGCAAGCAGGGATGGGTACATCGCCACATGCCCAAGTGGACATGGGAGCAAAGGGGGAGGCCAACAACAGAGCCAAGGACTGAGAGGGAGAGGCCGGAGGTGGGAGATATGGCAGCTCAGCCCCAGGAGCCGGATCAGATGAACAGGGGGCAGGCCCCATTCCCAAGCTAAACACAGGTATCCTTCCCATTCACAGAGGGGCAGCCTGGCCCAGCCAGGGGAGCAGCTGCCAGGAGTGCGGAGAGGAACCAGGAGATGCAGGTCTGCAACTGGCGGAGGAGGGAGGACCTACGGAGGGACTTTCTGGTGAAGACCAGGCGGTTGGCAGAAGTACAAAGCTGGGAGCAGGCCCTGAATAGGGAGGTACAGCTAGGGGAGGGGGAAAGGGACCTGGAGCAAATGACAGCTATGCTCACCCAGTCCCACACAAAGCACCTGTGGGACAGGGGCCAAGCTGCCACCCCCCTCTGCGAGCAGTGCCTGGACAGGCAGGAGAGGGCCCGTGTCACGCTGAAGGGAACCACCGCAAGGGCCTTCAGATTGATACACCATGGAGGTTCTGCAGCACATCCCCCAGCATGACACAGGCCCAGCATCATGATCCCACTGTTGCTGCAACCTTCACCGTGGATCCCCCCTCCCCGTGATGGACCGCTCCCCCTTGACCATGCTGCTTGCTTCCTTTCACCAGCGTGACCCATCCGCCTCCCCATCTATCTACTGTGGTGTATTCTGTGGGTCTATCTACTGCCGCTTTCCTGCCAGGTCTGACTGCCAAACCCTTGGGTCTGTGGACTGGTCGAACAGCTCCTTCTGTACACCGTCGGGTGCTCCCTCACTGTCCCTGGCATCTGGTCTCCCTGGCCGGTATAACACCATACAGGTCCCTGTGCCAATAAACGTTGGCCTTGTATAACTGCCTCTGTTCTCTTGCTATGTCTGCGGGTCCATTCCCCCGGCTACTGTAGGTGCTAGTGCTGGTGTCATGGGTGGGGTGGGGGGTCGGGCCTTGGGGGGATCGAAGTGTTGTTAGGGTGGGATGGTTGCTCCAACCGGGGCACCTTGCCATCGGCATGCTGCTGTTATGGCTATCCGTATGGGGGGCGGGGGAGTAACTCAGGGCTTCGGCGCTGTGCAGTGCCCATGCACCTTGTGGGCTTTTGCAGCTCGTGGTTCATATTAACTGGGTGTTGCTATGCTGCTGGGCTCTGCTTTTCACCCCCTTCAACTGGCCTGGGGGGTCGGGGTCCATGGATGGTGGGGCCATGGGGCCAGTTCTTTGTGCCGCAGCTTCGTTTGCCCTCTCTCGACCATGTTGTAACGTCACTGTGCTAGGCATGGTTTCCCCTCCATTTGGTGTACTGGTGGTCTGTGCAAACATCATGGGTGTTTGCTCGGTATTCCCCTGGGTGTGTGTGTGACTGATGGGTGTGTACCAGCCCCTCCCCTTCTGTTCCACAACCCATGTACACATCTCCCTGCTCGGTGCCCATGGGTGTTCACGGTGTGTGCTCACCCACCCATCTCCATCCATCGGGCCCATGGCGGCGTCCATGTAAAAACATCCATAGTGTGATCCACACCCCCTTATGGGTGTGAATGTTGGGCTGTTAAGGGCACCAAAAATGCCTCAGAGCCTTTTTCAGATACAGGAATATGCCTTCGAGGTGGCAATTGCATTATGTATGGGCTTAGGTCACAGTAGCTCAGGTATCACAGGATGAAAACAGACATGACGCTAACCACCCTTTACCCACCCTTGGTGGTTATTTATGCATGTTGCAGGGGTGTATTGGTGTCCTATGCAGTCCTGAAACATGCATAAATGACCACCAAGGGTGGTTAAAGGGTGGTTAGCGTCATGTCTGTTTTCACCCATAGTTTGGTAATGGCTAGTAAACAAAGGCCCTTTTTACAAGGGTGGCACCCAGGCATGAACATTCGGAAATGTGGGTGTTCATGCGTGGGTGTCGCCTGTGTAACTCCTGCACACACGCATCGGACCCCATGCACAAAGGCACGGAACAAAACAGAGGTGCCTCTGTGCATGGGGATGGGTGGGTGTGGGTGTGCACCCTTCTACACGCTTCCCCTATCCAGCGCACGTGGACCGTGGCGCACACGGTCCCCCCCACAGGCTGTGGCCCATATAAAAAGGGCCATACACTGACTTTCATGGTGACTGCTGTATTTTAATGCTGCATGTTAAATCACTCTTTTATTCTGATCCAGGAAGTTTTTATTTTTCTCTGGAGGAGACACTGCATGAGTGTGTCCCCTGGCAACCTCTCTTCCCACTTCTCCTCAGGGAACATCTCTTCCGTCTTCCTCTGCTTGTGCTTGGCAAACACACTGAAATGAGGCTTGGCCACATAGGTCTTTCTTGACCTGTGGGATAAGTGCACTCATACTGGTGGCTTGACCTTTACACAGAAATGTCACTATTGTCTGTGTCTTCAATAAAGTCAGGGGATAGACTGAGTTTTCATAAGCAAAATTACCCCCCAAAAATGCAATGAGTAATCCTTTTAAAGTTGTGTTCCTTAAATGTTTCAGAGATTTGAGCATGTATCATTTTAAATACAGTTGCTGAGAGTACTTACATTTCAAAGTTTTCCAGACAGCAGCTCCTGGCAATTAGCTTACCATTTCCTTATAGCTGTATTTTTATGGATAAGTATTTTATGACTGCATCTCTGACATCTGAAATTCCTGGATTAATTTTCAAATAGTGAAAGGCCCATGAGATCGCCACTTACATACACAGTTCTGTGAGTAGAAAGTCTTTATTATCCCTGTGTAAAGACTGGGAAAGCCAGGCAAATGCAACCATGGTAATTTGTTCAAGGGAAGACATACATCTGAAGAAGGCAGCAGCAGTGGGAGCATTGATTTCTTAATTTCACACCCTGCCCCATAGATAAACAGCTGTTCTTTCATGTGGCACTTTTTCATCTTTACCGTGGGTACATTTTTGATGACATTGGTAGAATTGCTATTGAAAATTGGCTGTGTACCTCTATCATGCAATGGACTTGAACTTCTGAAATTTAGGCTGCAGTCCTAAAACTATTTACTCTAGAGTAGTCCCATTAGCGTCAATAGGATTGATTCCCAGATTAAGAGGCACAGCTCTTGGAACAGTTCAAGTGAGACTCTTGGCCAGGGCAGGTTTGGGACCCTGTACTGCCTTAATGGTCCCATGTCTTATTTCATTGCACCTGAGTCAGTCTCTGCAACTGAATTGCAGGTGCTTCTCAGAATCTCAGCAGCCAGGGCCCCAGAGCACTGACGTTGACTGCCAATCACGAAGCAGGAGAGGTCAGTGTATTCATTCATACGTACGTGTGCATAGGGGTCTTGGGTTTGGAAACTTTGGCCACCTTTTAGAATAATATGGCTATGATTTGTTTAGTACCATCAGTGTGCACACAGCTATGTAAAACATGGAAATATGGTTTGTTTGTTTTTTAAGAGTCCTAGTCATAAAGAGTTTACAATTTAAAAAAGGCAGACAACACAAAGCACACCGGGAAAACCTGGGAAGTGCTCAGGGGCAGTGGTCCCTCCAGGAAGTCAGGGGCAATGCCCCTCCTGACCCCCCAGTACTTCCCTGGCCGGTGGCAGGCTCCAGCAGCTTAAAAAACAACCAAAAAACCCCCACCCGGTCGCACCGGCATCGTGCTGAATGTGCGGAGCCACCTCGAAGAACCTTGTTTAGTGAGGCAGAGACCTTCTGAAGGGCTCCTGGGTTCCCTGGAAGGGGAGTGGGGGACTAGTGGGTTACAGCAGGGGGGGATGGGAGCCAGGGCTCCTGGGTTCCCTGGGAGGGGAGTGGGGGGCTACTGGGTTAGA
>QEPC01001041.1:9651536-9669133 GCA_003113815.1 Sphenodon punctatus | reverse complement strand
GAGGAAGGGACTCGGGGGGGGGGGCTGGGAGCTGCGTACACAGTAGGAGCTCCCAGCCCCCCCCCACACAGGTGGGAGTTGAGCAGTTCATACCAGGCCACCTGTATGCAGCGCCCTGGTATGAACTTTCCCCCTGGCTTGCCCCTGCAATGAAAAGTGCCCCCTGCGGCACTGTTCTCTTGCAGGGTCCCTTTATGCGGAATGGACAGCATTTCTAGCCGCCCATTCTGCATAAAGGGAGAAACGCCTCCCTTTTGTCCCTGAAAGGCTTCCTTAGGAAGCTTTTCGGGGGTGGGGTGGGGTGTGTGAGTCACCAGGTGTGTGCATGTGTACGTGCGCACACACAACCAGTGAAAATGTTTGGAGCCACCTTAAAGAACCTGGTTTAGAGAGCCGCAACTATCTCTGAAGGTTGCAGCTTTAAACCAGGTTCTTTGAGGTGGCTCCAAACATTGGTGCAGTGCGCGCTGCCGTTTTTTGTTTTTTTTTGGACTCAGGGTCGGCCGGCCAGGGGAGTCCTGGCAAGGGCATTGCCCCTCTCTTCCTAGGTGGCCCACCGCCACTGGGTATCATCTACCCCACAAGTCTCCACTGCCCCACAATTATGGAACTCCCTTCCCTTGGAGATTCATCTAAGCCCAAGTCTGCTCATCTTCCAGAAGTAATGTAAGTCCTTTTTGGTTGGCCAGGCATTTGGGAGTCAGGAATAGGGTTGGGTGGGAGGGCTAGGGTAGGGTCTTTAAGGGGATTTTTGTATGCTTTTATATGTTGTAAGTTGCCCTGAGTCTTAGGGGAAGGGTGGGGTATACATATAAATAAATCAAATAGTAGTTTTCAAAACTTTTGCTTCTCTTACTTTTGAGACTTAAATTTAATTCCATTATCCCATATTGTAATGAAGTCATACAAAATTTGTCAAATACAGTACAGTATCAGTTGTATCATGATCCCATTCACAAATGGTGTGTGTAGCAGGGTTTGGATTTAGCACCAGCAAGGAATCAACAGGTGCTACCACTTGAATAGGATCTCGCCAGGGGTTGGCATTAATAACCAACATGGTGTATGCACCATTTTTTGGACTACACCAGACATGCAGTTTGGAGGACAGCGATGAGCACCATTCAGGCTGAGAAGACCCAGAGTCTTGTGGGTATAAAAGCTCAGGCTCCCAGGTGGCTGGTAGAAGAAGACCAGTCATGAGAGCAGTCTGCTAGAGAGGGCTCAGAGTAGCCAGACTGGCTATGATGATTCTGATGTTCCTGGAGGACTGGAGACTGACAGTGCTACTAAACGTAGCAGCCAGAACCTCATAGGTGGGTGGGAGCTATTTTGGCTCAAAGAGGACCTTGATAAACTGCTTGTACTTAACTGATTTTTGTATGAACATACAAGTTGTAAACAACATCAGTGGATTGGACTGGCTGTAGGGGAAGAGGAGGCAAAAGTCTCAAGCGCCCTAAGTGCACAAAACGTCCCTAGGATTGGAACCAAACTGTGAACTTATAACAAGGACCTCTGGTGTCATAGAGCCATGAGCTATTTAAAGTAAAGTCATAGTATTTAAAAGGCCTTTTAGAGGTAGGCTTGGCCCTGCCACAGTGTGACTCTGCTCAGGGACTTCTGCTCTAAGTGATACATTTTAGGGTGTTGTATAGCACTCCTACATATAGTATCAGAATAATACTTGAGACTGATATTAATTATACAGTAATAAATACCTTGCATCTTTACCTTGCAGGGTATCAAACCAGGGTCAGGAAAACCGAGCAGAGGAACCAGACTTTTTATCTGGTCAATCATATTTGCTAAAGGAATGGTAATTATAAGTAATTTCCAAAAATGTACATAAGAAAACTCACTAAGAAGCCAAGTTAAGACAGGACAAAGACTTAAAAGTTGTGATGGCTTCTGATCTTTTGAGGATAAGGAAATCCATGAGGACAGAGCTAAGCAGGCAAAAGTGCAAACTGCATTTTTTATAGAAATGCAGATGGTGGATACAGGGGTAGTATTTTTGCATGGGGTCACCCAATCTCTTTGGGTAAAAAAAAAAATGCAACTTCTAAGTAGTAGGTTTTAAAACAAACATACTGTCATACTGGAGTACAACATAGGTCTTGTTGGTTTGATCGTTGGAACTGATGTTGTACAATGAAGTCCTCAATGTAAATCCACAGAAACTAGACGGAGAATAAAAGAACAGGGTAGACTACAAGTCACCAATGAGTTATTGTATTTGTATCTAGCATTGTTCAAGATATGAGTAAACATTTTCAGATCTTGGCAAGTTGACATAGAATGTATAAGAGAAATATCCCTCAGGTGACAGAAAAGACTAAAAACAAAAATAAGTGTCTAACTTTGTACCAGCAATAAATTGCAGTTGCACATGCACAATTGTGGGATCAAGACATTGGGCATTTTTACACACATCTTAAAGTTCCAGATTTTTCAGTCTTCTGGGTTCACAAGTCTACAAGTAAGTTCTGAATGCATTTTCCACCCCCCCCCCCCCCCCCACACACACACTGCCCTGAGGCAGTTCCTGGATGCATTCTTCACACAAACACTGCCCTGAGGCAGCCTAAAGTAGTTGTAGCTGTAGATGTGACAGGCTGCCATGGAAACCAAGTGACCACAACTGCCTGGAGCAAAGCAGTTTAACAGGAAAACCTTTTACACACAAAAGGTCTGGGAGAAGTTTCACGCAGACGTTTAAAGAGCCAGATGTTTAAGATCTGGATGAGTGATTTAGACACACAGAAAGTTCAGGATGTTACAGCAAACATGCAGGAGAAATGTATGTGTAAAAATGCCCATTGTGGACACAAATATTATAATTTTATAGACCCTGGTAAACTGAATTTGGGGATCATTCTAGCATGATTGGCCTCTTCATGATTGGCCTCTAAAATTAACAATGGATGCAAATTTGGACAATGGTGTTAATTTTTTTTCTCTTAGAAATCAAATATCTGAATAACTTGGCCAGAAAGAAGCCTGGAGAGAATGAGATCTATTGTTGCAGGATGGCAACAACATTGAAACATGGGTTCCTGTGATAAAATCCCACTCCGGTGGGTTCCAAGTAGCATTGTCACCTATGTACATTTTTAAGGAACACTTATGAAAAATACATGTTTCAGGATGCTTCCATTGTGCCACTATGAGCCAGTTCTGACCTGTCTGTCCTCCCACTTACCCAGAGGTAATCAAGGACTAGTTACAGGAAACAGGTACATAGTATTCAGGGACTAGGTCTAATAGAGTTTTGCAGCCTGCCTTAAATTTTAACCCACACTTTCTGGGCATGTTCAGGAGGACAGAGTAATGTCCCAGAAGGGGGGAAGAGTCACGTCTGCTCAAATATCCTGGATTCAATTTAATTTGTGGCCACTCCTGTAACATTTGAAGCCAAAAATAAAATAAAATTGAGAGCCATGTGTGGATTGATTCTGTAAATGGCAATGGAAGTTTTAGCCTGAAGAGATCCGACTCAGTCTTGGACCTGGACCCGTCCATCCAGTTAGCTGCGTGGTGCTACAGAAAAGTGCTCACTCTACACAGAAACTGAACTGTTAAGACTGGGGTAACTGACTGACTTAGACTTTGTGTCCACCTGTATCTTACTGACTTCTCAGTGCTACCCCTTAAGTTTTTGTGTGTGTGTGTGTAAAAAAAACCCCATTGTTGTTCATCATTGCTCCAGGTAGCTCTCCAGGAACTGGGGGCGGTGGGTGATCTCTCTTTCAAACTGTGTCTGCTGCCCCGACGTAAATGTTCTTATCTCATCATTCAGTCATCCCAGAGGCTGATCCAGCAAGGGAGGTACCACAGAGAGAGGGGAGTTACGGCACGGGAGTGAGCAAAGAGTCTGTCACTGGCACAAGCATAAGGTAGCAGGGAGCCTCATAAGTGCAAGGCACTGGGGATCCTGGTTTTAGCTGACCCTGATGCTTTACCATGGGAGCCATGCATGGGTAGGTGTCTTATGGAGGCCCTAGACAAAATGAGTCCACTGATTCCCTAGCAGGCTGTGGGACCAGACTGGAACTTGCCCTTGTTTGGACTGGGATTTGGGACAGTTTCACAATCTAAATTGCCAATAGCAGATGAGCAATTGTCCAAGAGATATCTTTGAAAGAAAATAGCTGTTTGACACTTTAAAGCTGCCTTTGTGATTCCAGGCTAGAGTTCAACTAGCTCCAATAATATAAAGTGACTCAAGTTTTAAAAACATCCGATAAATCCAGCATTAAAGTCAAGGACATTAATCCTTTGACAGAAGGAAGAGACAACAGTTTAGCTTCCTTGACTGTAATACTTTAAGCATGTGTTGCTTTTGAAACTTTAGGCCCTGCGACTAGAGAGGGTCTTGAATTCTGACCAGAAATTACAAAGACAGCCTTTATGTGGTGGCATTTGCATTTGAACTTTCTGAGCTTCTTTTTCAGGAGACCTGAGTGGAAATTTTGTAAGATTCATTTCTTAAAAACTTCCTCTTACTCTGTGGTTCCAGCTGGTTTAGGGTATAAAGGCTGATCCAAAGTCCATCAAAACAATTGGAAAGCTTCCTGTTGACTTCAACCACCCTGGGCTGGGGCAGATCAAGCTCCGTGTAGTGGTAGAATTTCCCATGGTATTTTAATACTTCTGTTACCAGCTCTAAGCAAATCAGAAGGTGAATGGAAGGGAACAGTTTTCCAGGTTTGGGAAAAAGCTGAAGACCAGTGGAAGGTCCAATGAGAATGAATGCCGACCTGCAAAGACCAATGTGAAAGGGCAGAAAGTAAAAAGAGGACATGAAGTGATCACTAGAAGGTGAAGTGTCACCAGAATGAGATGCCATGTAATACAGACCATCCACTGAATTGCTTTACACTTTGTTTCATTGAATGTCTGGAAGCAGCTATGTGTGAGTTACCAGCATAGAAGCTGTTTGCTGTGTAAACCTAAAGTTGTCTTTTAGAGTGTGGTTGCTGTGTTGGTCCTAGGTATGAAAGAGAAAGTAGTTTAGATGATGCCATTTATTAGTGCTTTGTCTTTTGTCTCTCTCAAAATCATCTCTGCCTTGGCGGCCAATGATTCTCTAAGTAAAATATATAATTTGTTTCTTAATAGAAGTTCTTTATTAGCCCATCCATGATAGGGCGCATAAGGATGCTACTAATTATGCACTAAATCTAGCACTTGGACTTGCATCCAGAGGAATGTCTGTCTTGAAGAACTTCCTACGTTTTCATTAATTCATAGGTGACACCCTCTGGCAGAAATAGCATGAATTAGCAGTTACCTACCGTGCGTGCAAGTTACATTAAAATGATTGTCGTTCACACTTGCATTCTCTGCTAGTGTACAGAGTCCATTATTCCACTGGAGAATTGCACTTTTGACATTTCTTAATGGTTTGATGCTTTGTACCTGCTGTGTTTAGAGCTTTATAAGACTGGCCCTGTTGCCCAGGATATATATTGAACTTGACTGCCCTAGATATTTCATTCCATCTGTGGCAGGAGAATCAGCTCCACTGCTTTGCAATACCTTTTCCAGCAAAAAAATAAATTGTCGTTAAGCATTCAAAGCAGCTCTATGGTAGTGTTGCTAATTATGGAAGCATTGGTACAATTATATTTTTTTAACCAACAAAGGCATACATTTGTTATTTTTGCATCTTATCTAGCAAAATATGTGTAACCAAACACTCTGTACAATGTATCATATGCAACAAATATTCCATAATTATTGCCTGGGGCCTCTCCACCAAAGCATATAAGTTTTGTGAAGCTATATGGTTTAATGAAAAAAAAAAAAAAGATAATTGTTTTATGGCATTTATTCAGCAGGGATGCTACATCTTTTCCACATGGTAAGAAACTTTCAAAAAACCACATAATAGACTTCCTCGAACTTTCTATCTATTCAGCAGAAATGTGGTCATTCTTGAGAATAACTTCAAACTTGTTCTAGTGATCCCTCTTTGGAAATCTTCTCTAGAGTGCAAAAAAAGACACTGTCCATCCATGCTGTGAGGGGTATCCAGTCTTATTCACCCAACAGAGGAGGTAACACATGCAGTTGGTGAAACAATATGAATAAGTTATGTAGTTAAACCTCTTCTAAGGTGTAGTAGCAATAGAAAAAACTTCTGATTCTTAGGAATTAATGACTGCCAGAATTGTTTAGATTCCCCTGACTTCAAATACTGATGTCCTCACCCACAATCATGTTTCTTTGTCAGTTGAGAATCATTCCCATATGCTATTATAGAAATGTGTTCCTTTACAAGAGGCTATGAAGGTTTTATATAAGCACGAGTGGGTTTAGATGGATGTCTTGCTTAACATTATAGGTTCCATCTCCAGAATCTTTCTTCTTGGTCATGTTTCTCTATTGAGGTCACAGCACATGTCTATTCACACCAGAGCACGCATGCACATATTTTAATGCTGAAGAATACTGTGGGAAAGGAAGACTCAAGACTCCCATCACATACCCCTAGCAACTAGAAATGGAAAAAGTTAGTCAACTAGTCAGACAGAGACAGGTTGTATTGGATTATGCATGGGGAAAATTCATTAAGAACATGTGTGTCTTCAAAACATATGTGGTGGAAATGCAGGGAATGCAGGCCCTCCATGTAACGAAGCAAACAACAGCAGGAAACATCAGGGATCATTGAGAAAAGAAAAGAACCAAGGCGATGGAGGATAAGCTATTCACATTATGAAAAAGCATTGAGCCAGCACTGCATATCTCAATCCTGCCTCTATACCATCTTGCGCTGGTGAATGAAAGAAGGACAATACTGGGTGTTTTTACACAAACCCATTTCTCCTGGATATTTGCTGTTATATCCTGAACTTTTTGTGTCTAAATCACTCACCCAGATCTTAAACATCTGGCTCTTTGAACTTCTCCCAGAACCTTTGTGTGTAAAAAGTTCTCCTGGTAAACTGCATTGCTCCAGGCAACTGTGGTAACTTGGTTTCCATGGCAGCTTGTCACTTCTACAGCTACAACTACTTTAGGCTGCCTCAGGGCAGTGTTTGTGTGAAGAATGCATCCAGGAACTGCCTCAGGGCTCTCTCTCTCTCTCTCACTCTCTACCAGCACTTTAAGGTGTGTGTAAAATGCCCACTGTTGACTTTTTTGAGAAAAANGTGTGTGTGTGAAGAATGCATTCGGAACTTACTTGTGGACTTGTAAACCCAGAAGATTGAAATACCAGCACTTTAAGGTGTGTGTAAAATGCCCACTGTTGACTTTTTTGAGAAAAACTTCTTCCTTGGGACCTGTACAGGTGAAAGTGGGAACAGTGGTATCTTAAGTGGTTCAAGAGTCACAGTGAAAAAAGAACACATTAGTGGAGAAAAATTGGAGTTTAATTATAGGACTCAAAGCTTGCAGCTCCTGTAGTCCAACCCTACCGACAATAGTTCTGCATCAATTTCCCCATTTGTAAAATTACTATCTATGGTAGGGGAACAGGGATCCAAGATTCTTAGTTCCCTGTTAAACATTAGGGAACTTTGTTGGGATTTCTCAACTCTTCTGCTGTGCTTTTCTTTTTCTTCAAGTGTTTTATCTCTACATGCCATAATAAAACAATTTTGATCAGTTCTCCCTTTTAAAGCCAGGACGAAGCACTCCCATGTATGTAATCTGCATATGTAACCATGCCAGAAGTCGAGGTGAGGTTGTTTTTTTGTTTGATTTACACATCTTCTGCATTATTGGACATATTGGGTGCAGACCCTTGACCTGGCTTTGGTGCTCGTAAATGCGAGGTCAGTTGCCAATAAATTAACAGTAATCAGGGAGTTAATCCTGAACCAGGCAGCTGACCGTGCGTGTATTACGGAGACCTAGCTGGACACTGAGTGGGGGCCTGTATTGGCTGACCTTGTTCCAGCCGGGTACTCCGTCCAGCACCAGTCACGGTCAGAGTGCCGGGGGGCCAGTGTAGCCATTATTTTTAAGGAGACATGGTCTGTGAGGAGATTTCCTTTGCCATCTATCATAGGAGTCGAGGGCCTCCACCTGCTGTTCTGGCTGGAGACAGAATGGGGTTGCTGCTGATATACCGTGTACCTACCTGCTCAGCAGCTTCCCTGTCCGCTCTGACTGAGCTGGTGTCTGAGGTGGTGTTGTGGTCCCCCAGGACTGTAGGGGACTTCAATATTCATGCCGACGTCAGTCTTGGAAGGGGGGAGTTGGAGTTCATGACAGCCATGGCAACCATGGGCCTGTCTCAGATAGTTGTCGGCCCTACCCATGTTGGCGGGCATACCCTGGACATGATATTTTGCACAGGTCTTGAGGCGGGGGATCCGTTAGTGGGGGAGGTGTCAGCTGTGCCCTTGTCATGGATGGATCATTATCTCCTCCCGGCTAGTATTCTGGCACACGTCTGCCCGCAGAAGGGTGCAGGACCAGTTTGGTCCATCCTCAGTGGTGGAATGCACTGGGGGATGTATCCTCTGGACCTGATGGTCATTCACTCGACCTCATGGCCTTATGGAATCTTGTGCTGACTGAGGCGATCAACAGTACGGCTCCTAGGCGTCTGCTCCCAAATTGCTGATGCCATGCGTCCCTGTGGTATAAGGAGGATCTGTGGTGGATGAAGCAGGAAGGGCAGCGGTTAGAGCAATGGTGGCATTGTTCTCATACCGAAGTCGATTGATTGCAACATAGATTCTGTTTATGTACCTCTGCCGTGGTTGCATGGGCAGCACAAAAGACTTTTTTTGCTGTCCTCATTGCATCTGTTAAGTCACAACCAGCTCAGCTTTTCCAGGTAGTGAGGGGGCTGGTCAGTCCAGCTTCTCTCTGCCTGGACTTACAGTAATCTAATACTTGCTGTGACTTGTTTGCTGCTTCTTTGAAGACAAAATTGCTCAAATTCATCATGGGTTCGATGCTGCACTTTTGGCAGTAAGTGAACCAGAGCCAGTCAAAGCCCTGGCTTGTCTAGTTTTATGGGATCAATTTCAGTACATGTCATCCTCCAATGCGGGGGATGCTCTTGGGACTGTTCGAGCCACCCATTGTGAACTGGCTCCATGCCCATCCTGGCTGGTTAAGGCCAGCCAGGAGATGTTGGGGTTGTTGCTGGCTGGGATTGTCAATGCCTCCCTTAGGGAGTGCCAGGCTGCCTCAAAGAGGTGTTGGTGTGGCATCTGCTCAAAAAACCGTCACTTGATGTTGATGCCCTGGCCAGTTATTGGCCGGTCTCTAACCTTTTTAGGGAAGGTTATTGAGCGGGTCGTGGCTCAGGAGCATCTGGACCAGATCGGTTTCCTTGATCCCTCGCAGTCTGGCTTTTGTCTGGGTTATGGCACTACGACGGCGCTTGTGGCATTGGTTGACAACCTCTCCCATGAATTGGATCAGGGTTGTTCGACCCTGTTGATCCTATTGGATCTCTCGACTGCATTTGATACTGTTGATCATGACTTGTTGGTGACTCGGTTGCGGGACCGAGCTGGAGTGGGTGGTACCATTCTTGAATGATTCCACTCCTTCCTGGCCAGGAGAACTCAACGTATGGTGCTGGGTGATTGTTCATTTTTTCCTGGAGCCTCACATGTGGAGTCCCGCAAGGTTCCATCATATACCCTCTGTTGTTTAACGTGTACATGCAGCCTTTGGGGGTGGTCGTCAGAGGGTTTGGGGTGAGGTGTCATCAATATGCTGATGACACCCAATGTACCTCACTTTTACATCTGACCCATATGGTGGTGGGCAAAGCTGGGGATGTGATGGCCTCCATCATTGATGGGGTCCATCCCCCCACTGGTTTCTCAGGTCCATAGTCTGGGGGTGTTCCTGGACCCGCAGCTCTGCCTGGATGTCCAGGTGGCGGCTGTGGCAAAAGGTGAATTTTGCCAGTTACATCTGGTGCGACGGCTTAAGTCATGTCTCAGGCACGGACCTTGCCACCATCACCCATGCTTTTGTTATCTCAAGACTGGATTACTGTAACACGCTCTACATGGGGCTACCCTTGGTGATGGTCCGGAGACTGCAGCTGGTGCAGAATGTGGTGACTCACCTCCTTTTGTCTTCTTTGCCAGGTTTGAATGTTTTTGTGTATTATATTTTATATTACTTATTTTTGTTGTTGCAAGCCGCCCCGAACTATGGAAGCAGGGGCGGCATAAAAATGTAATAAATCAAACTAAACTAATTCCTGATCTGGATGGCAGTGGTGATCTGGATGGCAGGTGCTCAGGCGTGCATGCAGTGCGGGGCAATGGCGTGACCCACGTTGCTGCGACCCCTGAGCCCACAGACCCCGTAGCCCAGGAGATGAAACAGGCACGACTCCTGCTCCATCCCCTGAGTTGTGGGGTGTGTGGACTCGGGGTCACATCGGATGGAACGTGCCGTTACCCTGTGTGGCTTGTTATGTCAGGCATGCGTGCCTGAGCACCTGTGGTGCAGTTTGCGAGGGCCGCAGGATTGCACCCATTTTGTTTTGTGATCTGGTCTTCTCTAATAGATTTGGGAAAATGAAGTGCTTCAAATGGTATTCAGTAGTGGGATTGGGCACAAAGGGAAGGACAAATTAGTCTGAGTAAAGAGTAGCTGAGTCACAAAGAAACCATTTAGCAAAATTAATATTTCATTTCATGCAAGATGACTGAGCAGCAGGACATCCCTACAACTGTGAGGACCAATTCCACTCTTCTGTGGCTGAACAAGAATAGCAGAACCATCCATGAAAGTAATATACTTCCTACCTACTATGCTAGAGATGGTAGGAGCATAAGGACTCTGCACTGTTTTTTAGTCAATCTAAATAATAATAATAATAATAAATAATTAATAATAAGCTTCAAAGAGACTGGGCCATCTCAGATAAGATTAAGAGCATAATTGCTGCTGCCTAGTCTGTATGCCATAATGGTTATGTAGAGAACTTCTTACAGACAGCCACAGAACCATTAACCACTGACTGGGCTTCTGAACCAGGGTTTTCACTTTGAAATGGTGCAAGTCTGCAGCATTTATAGCTGTATCCAGTGTGCATGCTTTGCAATCCATTGGTATGTAAACCAATGCAAATCGTGATTGTGACCCTGTTGAAACCTGCAGAGCTATACTAAAGGAGCGGTCCATCAGGCAAATGTTGTCTGTGCTGTTGTAAGATTGGTAAAGGCAAATGAGCTCTTATAGCTCAAGTTATATTGTGCCAATTAGTGGCCTTCTCTTATGTGAGGTGGCATTAAGAGAAATAAGGCTTTGCATTTGGGTGCAGACCCCTCTCCACCCGTATGTCTCTGTGCACCTATGCTTTGGGTCTAAATGTATGTGGGAGCTGAGTCAGGGCTGCTCCTCTACGAGGGACTTGGTATTGCTTCTGTGAGACAGTGGGTCTCCGTATTCCCCATTAGTCAAGACTAGAAGAAAATGGCCAATCTGATGAGTGTTATAGGCTATTTATTTATTTATTATATTTAATACCCCACCCCTCCTGCCTCAGCGGCTTGCATTCCAATATAAAACAATCTAAAACAACAAGCCTATCTAAAAATCCCTTTTACCTCCCATATCAACCCCCTCACCCACCCATCCACTCCACCAAATGCCTGGTGGAACAGCCATGTCTTACACTGCCACTGGAAGGTGAGCAGATCTGAGCAGAGGTGGACCTCCATTGGAAAGGAGTTCTACAGCAGCGGACCAGCCACTGAGAACACCCTCCTCATAGTGGTCACCTAACAAAAATGTGGTACCTCCAGGAGGGCATCTTCAGATGACCACAAGGGCCACCCTGGGATATGGGGGATGAGGGCTAGAATGTAATATGTAAACAGACATACAGCAATGAATTTACACCTACTCAAAACCATTTCCTATGTCTCATAGCTAGAAAAACTCTCCCGGCCATTCTTCTCCACGTGGCAGGTCTTGTGTAGGGCTAAAACTGAATCTCTATTTTCTCACAATTCTCACCAAGAATCAAGAGTCTTGACTATTTGGTTTTTTGGGGTGTGTGTGAGAATTGATAAAATCCCAGTTCTCGACGCTTCTCAGTTGATGATTTTTCTCAATATACCATTTACTGTTATGTTACCATTTACTGTGTACCGTGTTCATTCCAGTCATGCACATGTTCAAAATGGCTGTGCTTTTTCCAAAATGGTGGCGATGCTGCCAGCACCATCTGGGAAAAGGGCTGCACATACACAGAATAGCCATGGTGGCTATTATGTACATGTGCATTACCAGGAAGAAAGAAGTACATGGTTATAGCACGAAGACTGCGCTTTTGACTTTGGTGGATGATCTGCGCCGGGAAATGGACTAGAGTCGTTCGACGCTGTTGGTTCTATAAGATCCGTCAGCTGCTTTTGATATGGTTGATCACGAGATGTTGGTGGCATGCCTGCGGGACTGTGCAGGGGTGTGTGGGACTGTTCTTGAATAGTTCCGCTCATTCCTGACCAAGAAAACCCAGCGAGTGATACTTGGGGAGTGCTTTTCATCATACTGAGACCTCGCGTGTGGGTGTCCAGCAGGGTTCAGTGTTGTCCCTCCCTCCTGTTCAATGTATCTATGCAGCTTCTCGGTGAGGTGATCAGGAGGTTTGGCGTATGGTGCCACCAATATGCGGATGACACCCAGCTATACCTCTCTTTTTCAGCAGACCCAGACCCCACAGTTTCCGTGCTTACTCGATGTCTGACGGCTGTGGGGGATTGGATGAGGGCTAATCGTCTGAAGCTGAATCCTGACGAGATGGAGGTTATGCTGATGGGTAAGGCAATGGAGCTAAGGGCCCCCATCATAGATGGGGTCCGTCCTCCATTGGTTCCCCAGGTGCGGAGTCTGGGGGCACTCCTTGATGCACAGCTCTGCCTGGATGCTCAGGTGAAGGCTCTGGCGAGGGGTGCCTTTCGCCAATTACATCTGGTACATCAGCTTATGCCATGTGTTTTGGACTCCAACCTGGCCACCATCATCCATGCTTTCATCACCTTGAGACTAGACTATGGTAATGCACCCTACATGGGGCTACCCGTGGTGAGGGCCCAGAGGCTGCAGCTGCTGCAGAATGCGGTGGCCCATCTTTTGATGGAACTGGGCTGCCGGGAGCACATTACACCAGTGCTCCGTTCTCTGCATTGGCTGCCAATAGTCTTTCGAGCCCGATTCAAGGTGTTGATTTTAACCTATAAAGCCCTAAATGGTCTGGGCCCTGCCTATCTGCGAGACCGCCTCACCCCCGGGTACTGGACCGGCCCCTGTGGTCATTGGGGGATGCCCTTGTGGTCCCCTGAGTCTTCTGGGGGACCACGCAGGGGAGGACATTCTCCGTGGCCGCACAGAGGCTGTGGAACTCCCTTCCGGTGGGGATGCGTCTGGCCCTGGACCTTCCCTCCTTTCGTAAAAGCTGTAAGACTTGGCTGTTCCATCAGGCGTTTGACGGGGGAGATGGGTAGAGGGTGGGTAAGGAGAGGTATGGGGTGGGGAATGATATGTTTTTATACTTTTATAGTTGTTGGACTTGTGGTGTTGTGAGCCGCCCCAAGCTGCCTGTGGCAGGAGGGGCGGGATATTAATTTTTTAAATAAATAAATAAAAATTTATAGTATATCAAGAAAAATCCTTGACCAAGATCTTGAGTTCATCTTGAGTTCATCCTGAGATCTCAGTAACAGTTCTCGATTCTTGCAAGATTTTTGTGAGGGAAAAAAAGTTGATTCTCACTTCAGCCCTAGAGTGTTTATGGTACTTTGTAAAGGTTAACTGTTTGGCCACTGAAACGTGATTTGCACCGGACAGGAAATGAGATGCACCTATGGAGTCCATTTGTTTTGGACATACCCTAACAGTCTACTGACTTAGGTGGAATATCTATATTTCAAAGATGGAGCAACAGAGTGGTTTGAAATCAATCCGTACAACAGTGAAGGGGGATAAGGGTGTTTTCATGACTTCAGTTTAACTTCCTTTTTTCTGTTCTTAAATAACGCCACAGCCTTCTGACTTCTGAAGTGCTGGATCATGTAAAATCCTGCAGGCAATCCAGACGTTTTTAACATAGGGTTTTTCAAGGACAGGGGTTTGACTGGTTTGTAAAGAATGCATGTGTGTAAAGCTGAGTGTGAAATCCTATTGGCTTACATCTAAAAGGACTTAAATAAGGTTTGCCAACTTTTAACTGCCACATCATAAACTCCCTTTAATTACTTCAGCATAGGATCAAACAAGAAGGTATGAGGGAAACAAGAGCAGAATCTCTAAATTGTTTAAACACAAGTTTCTTTTGAATGGTGGCAAGAGCACAGAACAAAATGGGAACACGAGGGTTTGTGCTTAGTTACATTCTGAAAGACCAACACTGACATTTTACACCTTATTTTCATTTTCAAAATGCTTGTACAATTTTACACTCCTTGAAGATAAACTGATTTCAGACTGTTGTCTGAAAGCATCTTTGGATGGTTTCCCTTAAAGAACTGTTGATTTCATGGGGTCAGAAAACCCACACACTTTTTTTAAAGTGTGAAAGGTATTCTGGGAAGGGGGTGGGGGTGGTGGAAACCAAGCTTTCAAACTGGATCCCCGATCGTGGTAAGAGGACTTGAGTTCATTACATGATGGAATCCTGAAACAAGCTGTTTAGATGTGGTTCTCTAAACATTATTCAAGGAAATGGGGTCAGAGAAGCCGCACATTATTTAGCAATTCTGAAGTCTGGTATACAAAGTGCCCCTGAAAACTATTTGCTTTTACTCCATAAAAAAATACAGACCCACTAACCTTATGATAGTGTGTCAAATGAGAATATCGTATCACCGAATAAGTTCATAAAAATCCTGTCCTAAGTGAACAGCTGAAGATTGTCTTAGCACAGAGGATTTTATGGCTTGTTTGGATGTGTGGCATGCCATCCACTGGCATAGGGGGTATATTAGGAGGATTGTGGCCATAGCATACTGCACTCCATTGTTTTCTGATGGATGTAATGTAATCTATCCTGATGTTGCTCTAGATGTGCTATAAACTGGATCCCTGCCTGTCCCAAAGAATAAGGGAGCCATCTACCCCTTTGCTCAGGCCCTGTATAGTAGAACTTGGTAAGACCTAGGAGGATCAGATCTTATCAAGATGCTGCTATTACAACCCTGAATTACAGAGTGCAGTAGACTTGACTGTGGAAACATTAGGCCTGTTTGAGCATGTCTAACACTGGAACAATCTGTGAAGTCTGAAGTGGCATGCTGAATAAGGTCCTCCCAGTCCTGGCTTGTGTCTGTCTGGATGAAAATGGGAAGTGCATTGTCAAGAGTAGATAGCAATTCTATAAAGGCTCGAGAGTGCATCTGCATGCAATCAGCTGCTGGATCAAGGGGAATCTTCACAGCATTTTCATCTTTGTTTCCTCTTTCCTTGATCTTTATATGGCAATTTCTTTTGGACCAAACTGACCATTCCATTTTTATTGGCTGACCCTCAATGCAAGAAACTTAATCCTTGCTGGCAAGGCAGTATCTAGTGGTTTTCCAGGAGGGTGCAAGGCCTACTTAACCAGACGTTCTTGGAAGGGATGGATTGAGATGTGAGACTGCAGGAGGAGTGAGATTTAGCTGCGGTCACTATATTTTGTTGCTCACATGGTCCTGGTCAGTAGATTATGTGTGTACTTTTTAAAAGAATCTAGTTCTGCCTAGTATACACAATAGCAATATTTTAATCTGTCTAGTTGAATTCATTTACACTAGAAATAAAATCTAAGAAAGGAAAAAGGGCAGGGGTGGGGGGCTGAAGTTCTCAAATAGCACTCTTGCCTTGGAAGATGATTAGAAACCTTTGAAAGAAGAGGAACACCCCCCCATCCCCAAACCATAATATGAGACACTGTTAAAGCAAGAGTGGGTGTCTGTCTTCCTGCACTGGATGTTGGCCATTAACAAGAGGACTCTGTTGTTATTACATGTATCTAGTAGCTATATACAAAGCTGCTTTTCTGTAGCTTGAATCCCCCAGCACATAGGCCAACTGAAGAGCTTCTCAAGCCAGGGGATCATCATGCCCACAGGTGGGGCAACCTCACCAGATGAGGTTACATTCCTGCCTGACAATTGGCAGATTTTGCATATGTTTGTTGCTGTCTGGGGGTCACACAATTATATTTAAGTCTCCAAACAGGGTCACAACGGGAACATTTTGAGGAATTGCTGTCCTAGCACATCTTCTAAATATTCCCTTCTTACAACTTGTGCTCCTTTGGGGATGTAGAGTTGGGAGAAAACAAATGATAATTTTCCATTGATAAAAGAGAGGAGGGGAAAAACCTCGCCTCACATTGTTCTATAACTCATGTTCTCTAATTTGTCCCATATCATTTTATCGACGTTCAGTGTGGGAGCAGTTTGAGTAAGGGCAGATGTGCCGTACAATGAAGGGTCTACGTTTAGGACATGCTGGAACACCCACTTTGTTTTCAGCTCCTGGAAATACAACCAAGATGCTGATCCAATTCTCATTGAATTCAATCCCCTTTGGGTTCAACAAAAGCCGGATCAAGCACATTCCCTGCTGCAACCAGGATGGAAGTATAGAGTCACAGCTTGCAATCTTTTGGAGTGGTTTGGATAAGTTTTGCACACTTTCAGGCACATGCCTCGTGCAACCCAGACGGGATAATCAGGGCCATTGGTTTCTTAAATATTTAACAAAACCTCTGGAATGTTTTGGAAAAGGGCCAGAAACTGGAAGAAAGAACTTTGGGACTTCTTTGGGCTCAGGGAGAGGGGGGGAAATCGTGATGATTGCTTTAAAAAGTGTTAATTCAGAGTGACTGAAGAAACCAAAAAGTTACTGAGCAAGCAGAACGTCTGTATGAAGTTCCAAATTTGGGACCTGCAGTGGAAATTGAAGCTACATTCAACGAAATATAAAGATTTGGGGTTTAGACTCATTTCTCTCTCTCGGTTTGGCTAACGTCTGCCCAATGTGCAATGTTAGATTATTTCAGACCTGTACACAGTGCCATCTAGTGGGTCTGGATGCAACTGCTGTCCATTTCTTTGAACTGTTATGAGGTCCAGGCTGGTTTATCATTTAATTCAAAGGCCAACATACTTATTGCCTCACAACCTTTGTTTTGCTGAAATGGCAAACTTAAGCATTGTAGCATTTGCTGTACAGACAGTATTGAGATTAGACACTTTCTCAATACCTGTGTTAGCGCCGCAGGTACAATACAGGGAATATGATGAGCTCAGGTGGTGCACAAAAGACTGATTTGACCCAAGATGGGCTGTGTATCTAAGCAGCACCACATGGTGAACACAGGGCCAAACTGGTGTTTATATCAAGGTCAAAACACACATTCAGGCACCCACTGACATTAAGTCTAAAGACCAGGGGCGGCTGGTGGGTTTTTAGTTTGGAGGGGCAGTAAGGCCGGCGAGCCAGTGGGCGGAGCCAGGGCAACGGTAGGTGGAGTCAGGGCAATGGTAGGCCAGTGGCATGGCATAACCCAGCAGCAAGGAGTTCCCAGGGTTAACATCGGATGGAAGAAAACACAGTCTACATGCACATCAAGCTTAAAATAAATAATGTATAAACCC
>QEPC01001041.1:9622439-9640258 GCA_003113815.1 Sphenodon punctatus | reverse complement strand
CATGCGGGGCTGATGCTGCACGGCATACCCAGCTGGAACCAGATCCGCCAAAGTTGGACCGGCCAGATCATCCAGCCAGGTCTCCGTGATGCATGCGAGGTCCACGGCCCCATCCACGATCAAATCGTGGATAATCGGGGCCTTGTTGACCACGGACCTCGCATTCAACAGCACCAGCCCCCCACGCGCGGACCCTGGACCCGGCACCTCCCTCCCCTTATGTGTCACTGTGGTATGAGATCTATTTGTGATGCCAATTGGACAGCAGAAATGTCAACCAAATATCCTCATTTTATTCTGTGAGCACCCCAATGTCTCTCCGCCACTTGTTATGGGTAGTTGGAAGCATCTGTTTAGGAAAGAGCCAATAGAGATTCTCTTATGTCCTCTGTCACTGTGCTGTAGGATGTGATTGTGATGATAGTTGGCCAGCCTGGATGTGTAAACTATGTCTTCTGATTTCTGTGATGCAATCCACAAAGTCCCAGTTATGTCCCTTCTATGCCCGAGGGCCACCCCCTATGCCACCTCAAAGCCACCACCGATTGGTCCTGTAAAGCTGGAAGCATGCAGTAACTGGCCAGTGAATGTGTCTGTTAGTATTTTGGGTTGCTCCACATCCTCCCTCCTACAGCCTCCCTCCCCCTGCCATGCCAGGTGCCTGCCTCTGACTGACACTGCATGTGCTGCTATTTCTCTGAATCATGGTCTTCAAGGGGACAAATTCAATTGGTTATAAAATTGGGTCCCTTTATCAAATTTTCCTATAGTTTGTCAGAGCTGACAGGAAAGAAGAGGTATACATTTCTGCTAAAGGTCTTGTAAACAGGATGGAATATAAAAATGTTACAGCCAGAAATGCATTTTCAAGTTAATGGCTTATAACATCAGGATCCTTTACCAAATCTTTCTGAAATTTTGCAGGATTGGTAATTGTGGGGAGTGACATAAGCTTTCCCAGTTTCATGAGAATGGAATTAAAGATAAAGAAGTTGTAGCTAGGAATGTGTATGCAGCTTTTCTTAAAATCACAAAATTCAATTGCTTATAAAATTGGTTTCTTTATCCAATCTTTCCAAAATTTTGTACACATAGTGCCCTCTATTGGGGATATAATCTCCAGAAGTTCCATCAGAATTGAATAAGAAACAAAAAAGTATAGCCAAAAATATGTTTTTCAGGTTTCCCCCATAATTTTGAAAACAAAAATTCATTTTCATTTTCGTTTTCATTATTATTATTTATTGTTTTCATTATTACAATAACAAAAAAAATGGAAGTTTTTTTTAAAAAAAATCATAACAAAAATGAATTGTACACCCCTATAAGCAACGAAGACAGATAAATCTGGGGAAGGAAAGAGGTTTTGACTAGATGACCCTCTTCTGAGTTTATGGTCTAACACTGTATTGATGAATATGTGCTTATTTCTCTCGTTCCATTTCCTGGGGGCCTATTTGCATAAGGACTACAGGATTCTCTCTTTCTGGTAGGGCTTCATATCTGAAGACTAGGGCTGAAACAAGAATTCCTTTTTATTCTCACAAGAATCTCATGAGATTTTATGCTGGGGACTAAGATCTTGCCATGATCTTGGCCCCATTGCCAAATCTCACGAGATTTCATAAAAGCAACAACAAAAAGAGTGGTATACGTGCAAAAGGGCTGCCAGGTCTGTTCTGAGCATGCACAGCCCTTTTCTGCCATTGCCAGAATTTTTGGAAAGGGAAGTCAGTCTGCGCATGTGCAAAATGGTTGTTGCACATGTACAGAATGACTACCCATTTCCAAAATGGTAGTGACACTGCTGGTGCCATTTTGGAAAAGACCTGTGCATGCATAGAATGGCCCTGGCAGCCATTTTTCTCACGCACCATTCATTTTTTCTTTTTTCCCCCCTCACGTTTCTCAATGAGAATGCAGTCGAGATACGGCTGAATCTCCGCTCATTCTCGTTTATTAGAACGAGCCGAGAAAAATGATTTTTGTCAAGAAGCACAATATGGAGCTACAGCACTAATGATAACCCCTTTCATTAAGAGCTTGATGCCTACCCTAAGATCAAGAAAGAATGAACTTGATGTCCAACAGTGTGTGTTACAAGCCCATCTTTTAAAGAGGGCTACATAAAAAGTCAGTAATATAGGTATTATTATTATTATTATTATTAGCAAACATTTATATAGTGCCAGCAATGTACCTGGCGCTTTACAAAGTAATTGAATAGACACGGTCCTTGCCCTAGGGCTTACAGTCTGAGAGATGGGGGTGGGGGGAAGACGAAGGAAGGGGAACAGAGGGAGAGACAAGGGGTGTAACATTCACGAAGATGCACGTGCTCTCAGGTGCACGTGCTTGGCTTGGTTACATCGAGAATGATGGCTGGTTGGTCCATGTGGTGAGGATATGAGTACACAGACCTTAGGTAACAGATTGTACTGGATAGTAGGTATCAGCAGGAGTTAGGGGAGGGGAGCGAGGAGTTGGGGAGGGGAGAGCGGAAGAGGTGGGTCTTGAGGAGGGATTTGAAAGAACGAAGGGAGGGATGAGGGAATTTATGTGGGACTATGTTTTATTTAAGGATGTGCACGGGGTAATTTATTTTTTTTGTCTTTCCAATTTTTGTCTTTTTTGTTTTGGAGTTGTCTTCCATATAAATTTAGTACGGGTAACAAGCAGAGCACACTTTACACATTAAATTTTAAATAATACATAATGAATGGTATATTAATGCATTTACAGTTTTAATACGTTTTTAACTTTGTAATGGTTTCAAATGTGTTTAACGATGTTGTGCACCACCCTGAGCTGCCATTGCGAGCAGGAGGGTGCAGGCTATAAATACATGTAAGTAAATAAATAAATAAAATAAATGTATATCCTGTAAATAAGCATTTTTAAATCAAGAGCTTTTTATTGACAAATCAGCAATTTCCTATGAACGATAACTCTAAATTTCTGTTATCCCCTCCCAACACTCTTGCAGCTGGGATAGGATGCCTTTCCTCCACAAATATAATCGTATTCCTGGAGCAGAAAGATTAGGGCTTGTGAGACGCAAAATTTCAAAAACAAGAGACACTAAAAGGTTTCTGAAGCTACTGGGGGTCTGTTCTATGGGGTTGGGGGCAAGGGCTCTGTACTGTGGGGCTCTCTGAACTGTAAGGGGATTTCCTATGGGACCAGGAGATTCTGTGCTATGGTGCTCTATGGAGCTGTGATGGAGCTGTCTATTCTGTTGGGCTCTATGGAGCTGTGGGTATGTTTTTGTATGCATGACTGGCAGGCCTCTGCTTCCATAGCCACTTAGCCTGTGTCACTTTACAGCTGATTGCTTCCCCACACATACACCACTGAGAGGCTGAGGCCTGGGTGCCACTAAGTTCTGAGTACTGAGTCAGTCTTGACAACTTGTGACAACTTCATACTCAGAGCCAGGAGAAAGCAAAATCCTTGGGGCTCTGAAGTTGGGGAGAACTTTCAGGGCATTTTTTTTTGGNCCCCAGGGCACCAACTGGTCCAGGATGTGGCCACACAGTGGAATTCTACCCTTCTGATGCATGAGTGGCTTCTTGAGCAGAAAGCCACCTTGCATGAGCAGCTCCCCCACCACCCTCAGCCAGGTAACCCCTCTGGTCTGGAGTCTCCAGAGGAGGGTTTTTTTTGGGGGGGGGGGGGGGGGAATTGTGTCTTCAGAAGACCCAAAATGCACATCCCTTGATTTATTGTTGTGTTATATGGTCATTTAATATGATCCTATGTTGTGGGACTGATATTTGTTTTGATAGCCTGAGTCATATTTTTTAACTTAAACAATTGTCAGTATTTTATTAATTTTAAGAAATACATTAAGGACTTTGCTGTATTAACAATACACCTATGGAAGAGTGCACTGCTGAAGTCAACATGATTGGAACAGAGATTCCTAATCTTTGTATCCGATTCCATTTTGAGATTTAAGTATAAATCAGCAACAAAGCCATGAAAAGTATTTCAAATTTCAATCACCCATCCACATATTGTGTGACCCATGGGGCGAGGGGGGGCCAAACACACAGTTTCGGGACCTCTGGATTAGAATTTAATTAATTATTAGCTGGGTAGCAGCTTTATACCTTTTCTTAATATGGTTGCTCCACCAGCAGTTACGAAATCTATGCTCCCAAAATAAAAGGCCTTGCAAGTTTACATCTGTGTACATTTTCCAGACAATCAAATATGAATGGTACAAACTGTACTCACACTTGTTCTTCCTTCATTGACTGATTTATGCATATAGGATTTAGCGTAACCACAAGTATTTTTGTTTCCAAGAAGACTTGAGAAAAGAGAGATGTTTATACAAGACAGTCATGGTAGTAAAATGCCAATTTAATGCTAAATAACGTAGCATGGAATTATATAGGGAAAATTGGACACTGAACATATAGCTATTGGATCTTATAGCCCTTACCCTTCACCCTTCACAGTGAAAGATATAACAGTTCAGAGATTTCCTTGATGGGCAATGATCTTTCTGATTGATCATTAGCATTCAGATATTTAAAGGAGGTGGTGTAGTTTTAAAAAGGGTGCAGGCTATTTCCCAAAGATTTACTAGCCATTAATATTACTTACAAACATTTCTTCTTTGCAATATGATTCCAGAGAGCTTTTACCATTGACGTAACGATAGCTAGACTTTCTTCTCAGTAAGGTTCCAAAGGAACTTAGAAAAAACAATATTTTCTGCAGCCTGTTTATAATGGAACTTATGAGATAAAATAGACTGAGCAAGATGTTCTACACTACACACGTCTCCTGAATCATGGAAAACAAAACTAAGGGAGAGTTGATCTGCATGCACAACAAGAGTTCTCATTTGCATTGCTGGAGTTTTTTAAATGACTTTGCATCATATAGCTCTTGAAGGATTTGTATTTGTATAATGAGATATGCCAGAATCACAGTGATGTAACCCATAGTTATATCTCTAAAAAATGCATCTTTATTTATTCATCAGTCCATTGTTGTAAGCTGCTTTGAATATAAATGGCTCAAAGATGAGTTGTACCCTTTCTGTGTTGGTTTTATGATCCATTTTGACTGAAGGTTGTTGGAGACATTATAAGAGGCACCAGACTTCAAAAGGCACTCTCTTTAGCCCAATCAGTAGAGATGGGAATTTTGGTTTTGGATAGAACCAAAACGACCTGAAAATGGCCATTTTGGTTCTATCCAAAATTTTGGTTTTCATTTTGGTTTTATTTTGGGTGGGGGGGGGGGGGTTGGGGGAAGGGGGGTTGTGTTTTTCCCCCCCATTTTTTTTTTCAATGCAGAAAACCTTTAAAAAAAATTGGGGAAAAAAAGGAAACCAAACTGAGAACTGCAATTCTTGGAGAACTGAAACAAAAAAAACAACAAAAAAGTCATTCCTGAGTCCCAGCCCTACCAATCAAAAATCCCACTGAAGGTTTTGGTAATGTCTGAGAACAACGCTAGGTTCTAAATCAGGAGTTACCACTCAGGAAAAGGATCTTGGAGTCATTGTGGACAAGACATTGAAATCTTCAGCTCAGTGTGCAGTGGCACTCAAAAAAGCAAATGGAATGTTAGGAATTATTTTTAAACGTAAAGAATAAAACTGAAAAGATCATAATTCCACTATACAAATCTATGGTCTGACCAAACCTTGAATATTGTGTGCAGTTCTAGTTGCCCCATCTCAGAAAATATATATAAGAAATAGAAAAGGTACAGAAAAGGGCAACACAAATGATAAAGGATAAGAAACAGCTCCCCTATGATGAGAGGCTTGATAGGTCGGGGTGCTTCAGCTTGAAGAAGAAACGTCTGAGGGGGGATATGACTGAAGCTTATAAAATCATGAGTGGTTGGGAAGAGTAAATAGGGAAGAGTTATTTACCCTTTCAAATAGTAGTAGAACTAGGGGACACTCCATGAAATGAATAGGTAGCAGATTTAAAACAAAATGTATTTTTTTCTGTGCACATTTAAGTTGTGGAATTTGTTGCCAGAAGATGTGGCCAAGGCCGGTCGTATAACTGGGTTTTAAAATGGATTGGACGAGTTTTGGAGGATCAGTTCATTAGCAGCTATTAGATGGGTAGGTTTGAGGAATGTAACCTTTTACTGTTGGGAGCTGAGAGTGAACAGGGAATGGATCACCCCATTGTGACCTGTTGGGTGGTACTTCCAAGAGACCAAGATTGGCCACTGGTGCTGGGCTTGATGGACCATTAGTCTGACCCAATATGGCACTACTTATGTTCTTATAGAGATCACTAACTTTCTTATTTACTATTGTTCTCTGTATGTGTTTAATTACATTGGTTAAAAATCACCACTGTACTAGTAAAGGCCTATGCCTGGAGCTGACCTGTGTAATTTTTTTTCTGTCCATTGTTCTCTATCCCCCACTTCCTTCCATATGTTATAACTTTTGTGACAAAACAAATAATATTGAATTTAAAAGTATGAGCGCAGTAGGACCATGAGTGTCAAAAGAGGGGAGGATAGACACGTAATCTAGGGGCACAGGAATTTCTGAGTTAAATTTGGATTCCCCTCACTTTCCTTTCTATAGACTTCTTTCTTTTTCCATTCAACCAACAACTCAACCTGCAATGAAAGAAGACTGGAGCTTCTACTTAATTTTACAAATAAATGGCACAATGACACAGTGAAGAATCCAATCCAGAATACTCAGCATAGTTGCCTCAAAACATTATCTCTATGCTGCCCAGATGTACTGCTAATATTTCTGCATCATTCCTTCAAACAGCTATTTAACAGTTGGGCAATATGAAAAGGCCTTTTCTAGTGGCTGGATTAAAAGAACTATCTGTTGCTTCTGCAGCCCAAAAGGAAATCAGAAGGACAGAGGTTCACTTCTGGCTTTAAATCTGTTTAAAAAAGAAAAAGAGAGAGAGAGACACACAGAGCAGCGTTCTGGGGGTTCTCACCTTGGCAAATGGTCAAAGTCACAGCCCGTGCTACCACCCACCCAATCAGGGTAAAGTGGGCCAGAACATGTTGGCACATCTGTTCCCACCAGTCTGGATCGGGTCTGCCATGGCCAGTTGCCATGGGTGCCTGTCATGGCGGGGGAGTGGAATGCGGGGTGCCGTGTGGGGGCAGAGTCTGCTAGCTGCATCTTTGTGCGTTTCCCCATATCCCCAGGCCCTCGCTGCATGAATATTTGTTTCGTGGCCTGACCTGGTCCAGACCGTGTCTGTGGTGGCTTCCTGATCTGGGCTGGGTTGCTATCGCAATGCAGTCATGTTTGTTTTTACCTGATAGCCCACACCAGGAGGGTGTTCAGCCCGTGTTTGCTGCCTGTTTATTAGGTGGCACAAGATGTGCACTCCAGTCCTATGTGCCACGGAACCGCCACATAGCCTTTACTTACAGTGGAGTCCTGCAGCACTGCAGGCCCCCATGTGGGCCAATGTTTGCCCATGTGTCCAAACCCATATATTGGGGTGTGTGCAACCTCCATGCGGTAAAAGCACGTAGAGTGGTCCCAGAGGTCGAGCAGTGGCACAACTGCTGCTCTCACTCTCCCTGAGGCTTCAACTATTTATTTTGCCTTTTGGAGCACTGTTTTTGAGTGCTCCAAAGCAAAACTAACTTCACCCCAAAACAAAAAGCAAACATACAAACAAAAAAACCTATGATGCAAACAGCTTCCTGGACCCAGAATTCCTTGCAGCTGTGAGTCATGAGGGAGAGGTGGTGGTGGGTGGAGTGTGCCTGCCCGGACTGAACACTGAACTCCTGTAGGCTATTGTCCATTTATTTTCACCTCTCTCTCAGCCGACAGCCTCCATTCCTCATCACTAACATGGGGATAGGAAAAAGCTATCTCACAGAGTTATTGTGAGGGTGAACTAGATACGGATTGTAAAGCAGTTTGAATACTGAGAATGCTGCAAAAATGATGAAGAATGAAAAAATAATCTTCATTTTACAACCTGTCTTACTGCTCCCCATTTCCTTGAATGTCCTACTGGGTTGTTTTTTTTTTCATATCGTTTTAAATTTATATCCCACACTCTCCCACCCAAAGGCGGCTCGAGGAGGTTCACAACAGCAAATAAATACGATAAATGGGGTTTTTTTTCCCACGCAGGGGAACCCAACAATCAAAGCAACACACAAATACAGCAACGCTAGGGTCTATATCCCACACAGGGTGACCCAGCATTTCAAAAACAATACACAATTAACACCCTCCCCCTAATAATAATAAATAATTACATCTTACCCCCTCCAATTAGCCTCTGCTATTATCAGTCCTAACATACCCATCCTGTTCACATCAGGGACCTTCTACAATACATCCTTCTGTCCCCTGCTGCCACCAGGGGACATCCTCCCTCTCAACACCTCTCTCACCGGGGAGAGCGGGACGCCTTCTCACAATCCATAACAGCAAAGAATTCACATCAGGTAGTTTCATCGACAAGCCCGCCTCCTCCTGGCTCCTGGCTCAACCGAAGGGCACGACCAAAGGGAAGGCCCCTTTGATCGTGCTCCTTCGAGCCGTGCCCCCGACACGTGCCTCCGTCCGCCCCCGATGTTATGGGAAGCAGCCCGGAAGGAAGCCTCCACAGGCCCCACCCAGTTCAAGGGTGGGGTGGAGGATGAGCTGCTCCATGGCCCCTTGCTGGCCAACTGCCAATGCCCCACACCCAGTACCAGTTGTTAATGCCTGTAGTCATCATTTATCCTTCTTTGTTTGTCGTGTTTCTAACCAATTTAGCTCAGCCTTTAGCACATCTTGGGTGTTAACTCAATGGAACATAACTGAATTGAAATCAGATCACTAAGGCGAGATTGTGAAGAGGTCTAAGAGAACTGCTGGAAAACAAATGCAGGTGGTGATTTAGGATAGAGGATACCAGGCCTTGTTTGAAAAAATAGCTGGGAGAATTGGGAAGGCAGAAGAGGAGAGAAGCGGAAGGAATCTAGCAATAGTGCTGGCATCACTCCTGCATAGTTTTTGAGCTCAAGGAGTGCAAGGAACCTTGCCCTGGTGGGGGTACTCAGCAGGTAATGGTTTTCACCTCCCTACCCCACCTCTTATTTCCTATGACAAGTGCATGAGAAAGTAATCTTTTTCATCCTTTCCCAAGGTGTTAGTATTGTTTCTGTGACAGTTATTTTGATTGTAATCCAGAATTGAGGTAATGTTGACTGCTGGCATTGCACCAGGTATCTGTTTTGTCTGCCAAAATCTGTCCTGTGGGCCCTGGAGTCAAACAGTTGACAGTAAAAACAAGCAAAGATTCTGTTTCGGGATAAATGATATTCCATTTGCCTGGCAAAATAGTCTCTCTTCTCTGAGCCAATTGGAATTTGCCAAGCCTTGTTTTTGTAAATCCAGTGACACTGATTACTGACTGACTCATTTAAAGCCTTGGGGTTCAATGACAAGCAGATCAGTGTGTTCCTCCCTGTGTCATCTCATCAGCAAAGACAGTGTAGGAATAATTTCTTTGTAGTAAAACATGCATTGTACAAGTGCATTCCACGTTTTAATCTTAAATATACAGGTCACTTATCTTGGATTTTCAAGGAGTTGCATTAGATGCCCTTCCCCCTTGTCTCGGTTATCCCATATCAGACTTCTGACCACTGACAACAATCACCTGTACTCTCAACAAACCCTGACTGCTGTCTTCTGAGTCCCATTACCTTTGTCAATGACACTCATCAGGTTTTGCATTTATTTCATTTTCCATAGGAGGGTGAGGAAACAGTCTCTAGTCATTTACTGGCCTTTGCTCTGTTTTGCTCTTTCACTGTCTTCAAACTAGCATGTTCATAATGCAGTAACAAAGCTCACATGGTGTGAAAGCAACAACTGTAGAAGTAGACATCTGTTGACACACATTTTGTAATAAACTTCAGCGAAAATAAGACTTGCCCGCAGGTGTGGTCTAGTGCTGCCAGATATGGGCCTGCTACTAGTCCTGGGCAGGTAAACGGCTAGACTGGAATATGTCAACAGGAAAGCCTGGCCACTACGTCCCATGCGCCATGGCTAGTTGCCATGGCTGCCTGTCATGGTGGGGTGGAGTTCTGGGAGAGGGACGGGGTCAGGACCAGCTGCCTGCACATTTGTTGCATTCCCTCCCCCCTCCCACCAGGTCATGTAGGTTGGGAGATGGCGCTCCTGGCAGCAGACACGTTTGTTTTCTGCTGCTTGCTGACCTGGAGCGTAGCCTCCGCAGTTTTCCACCCCAAGCCGGGCAGGGGAGCGCTCCCTCCCCACCTGCATATTTGTTTTTACCCATTAGGTTAAAACAAAACACCGAGATCAAGTAAATTTGAATAAATGAAATATTAGGAATAGATACCCTGATAGCTGTAAAGTCCCATTCAATACGTCTTTTCCAGGGGTCTGAAAGTGTTGCGATTTAATTGTATGTAATATACTATGAGAATTAATATACTGGAACCAATGACCATATTTCAAAATGCATGTAACTATTGTACCAAAGCTCTGAATTATCTGTACTGATCCAGTAGGCAGGATCTCTAGAAATAGCCAGGTAGGCTATGTGTGGGAAATAATCTCACATGACTTTCACAAACTCCCAACCACATCATCATGTCTTGCAAGACCAGTGATTTACATCATATTGCTGACCAACCGCACCCAGCCTGGAACAAAGCACTGACAAAGACTAAAACAAAGGGGCTTGATGAGAGGGTGCTTGAACACCCCTGAAGAATATCTCCTTCACGCCTGGAGGGGAAGGAGGAGATGTTTCTGCTCAGGGAGTTGCCAACTGACAAGCAGAAGCCATTCAAGCGGCCATCACCCTTTTTGCACCAGCACAGATGATAAAGGCATATCTACTCCCTGCCTGAAGGGAGGGAAAAAGATGTCCTGTTATCAAGTGCCCACCCTGACTAACAAACAAACTGGGAATGTGACCATTAGCACCCAGGCTCCAGATGGATGGGAAAGGGAGATGACAGCCAGACTCTGTAAGATGAATACCAGCAAGCACATTGCACAATCAAGCACCCTGGAATATGCATACTGAAGAACATCTTCTCCCCAAAACACTATAAAAGACTGAAGCAGAGACCAGAACGTTGTCTCAGCGCTTGGCATCTAACTTGGTGTTCGTGGGCTGTTGACCCTTTCCGGGACCCCTCCATAGGGGGTCCTACAACCCTATCTCCTGCTCCTAACAGATGACATCCACCGTTTTGAGCTTTCAAGACATGTAAGACTGACTTTGGGTGTGGGATATTGTATAGCTAGGTAACTGCTGCTGGATCATTACAGACTGGGTTTTATAAATGTGTGAACAACTAAATAAATCTATAACTATGATTTAAGATCCCTTCTATGTGAATCTCTCATATGTGCAAACCAGGGTGTGTGGGTCCCCCGATCCAAAGAGAGCTAATTTCCTAAATCCTAACAAAAGCTTGAAAAATGTTAACTGCCTCTGCTCAGAAAGAGTCTAGGAGCAGTCTTTCTAGCCGACTGAGGAGCAGAGGTTGTGAAGGTTTCAGGGGAGAACAGAAGCAGTGTCTGCTTCCTCTGACAGGTTTTCAGAACTCGAGGAACTGCTGCCAGCACCCCCCTGTTTCCTGAAAGGATTCTGTTTCTCCAGCAGAAGCCCCACCTCTGAAGCCTGCTTAATAGTGAGTATGAAACAACAGCAAAACATTGAAAGAACAGGCCATAGGAGCACAGCTTGAGACAGTCCTACCTGAAGCAATAATAATTTAGGTATGGATACCGGCTGCCTAGGATCAGGAGAATCCAGTTGATATCCAATCTCTCTCCCACATGTGGGGCACATTCCCCCCCCCACCCCCCAACAGTAACTCCAGTTCTTGCTGTTAATCTTTAAAACCTTATCAGATGGGACCTGGGCTGGTTGTGATCAGTTAAAACATGGTTGGTGACAGAGCTTAAGGTTAATCTTTTGGGAGCCTAGAATTCCCAGAGGTCAGAGGAGAGAGAGCAAGCTTTGCCATTTTATGGGTTCATAGAACTGAAGAGTTGAGTCCAGCCCTGTGCCCTGAGGGAAAATACCACATACTTACAAATACCGCATCCCTGACAAATGACTGATCAGTCTTTTTAAAAAAAATTCTCCAGGGAAGAAAATTCTTGCTGAATTATTCTAACTGTTCCAAAAAAAATTTCTAACATTCAACATAAACATACTCTCTTGAAATTTAGACCCATCGGGGCAGATTCCAAGTAACAGAGATGTGCGAACAGAACGCTGTTTGGATGTTCAGCCGTTCGGTTCGAAAACCGAGTTTGGGTTTGGTTGTTCGGTTAGGTGGAGTTCAGGTCGACCGAACATTGCCGAACATTTGAAATAGTGCTATTGGTACCAATATCTATGGGTGAAAACAGACATGACGCTAACCACCCTTTAATCACCCTTGGTGGTTATTTATGCATGTTGCAGGGCTGTATTGGTGCCCTATGCAGCCCTGAAACATGCATAAATGACCACCAAGGGTGGTTAACGGGTGGTTAGCGTCATGTCTGTTATCACCCTATATCGATTTTTTTCGATATCAGTATCATTTGGCCCTGAGACCACCCCTGGTCTCCACCTCTGGTGCCAGGAAGTCTGCTCCTCAGCTGCCTTCCCTTTCCAGTCACGTTCTTCCCACCCGAATGGGCCTTCCAGTCATGTTTTTTCCCGCCCCAAACTCATCCGAACTCACCTGAACATGACCGAACTGTTCGGTTGTTTTCGAATTCAGTTCGGACGTTCAGTTCAGACGTCTGAACAGATCGAGTTCAGTCCGAACTCCAAACATCCTAACCATGTTCGCACATCCCTACCAAGTAAGCCCTGTGCGCTCCATGCTCTCCATGCATGCACCCCACCACATGCAAACAGCGTGGCTTAAATCTATGGATGGGGGTCACAAGGCCAATATACATTTGATATTCTATACTTTTGTTGTCTTAGGTACATTAAACTCTCAAAAGGAGGTTACGTAGCTAAACAGCTTGGAAACCAACAGTATCCTCAGAGTGATTATGGTTCAGCAGGAGTGTATGAAGATCCTTAGCAGGGAAATTATACTTAAGAATTAAGTATAATATGATGCATATTAAAAGCATCATACCTGATGGAGTGGTGGAGATTATGCTGCTTTCATTAACTGAAGGCATCTTTAATTTATGACCCATCTGCAGTAATTATAACTTAGCACTTTCAGTGTTCAAAGGACCTTACAATCCTTGTGGGGTAGGTAATTAATATTCCTCCTTTACAGATGGGGAAGTGAGATGGAGAGATAGCGACTTGCCCAAAGTGACTGAGTGAGTTCATGACTAAAATGAGATTAGAATCCTGGCTTTCCGGGCCACTGCCTCTGCACCATTCATGAACCTATAAACCTCTATCACTTTATCTACCAGGATAACACCTTATCCACAAGTATTCTCTGGCTCAGTGCCAGGTATTTAAAGGAGATGGATAGAAACATTCTCCTCATACTGCAAACCCACATTATGTGCCACAATGAATAATGGCACCTGCGTACATTCCTGCTTTCTAGAGGCAATATCTTATTTCTTCCTGACTTAATTGTTATAACAAAAATGCTTTAGTCAAATTATTTTAATGAATTGGCTGTTCGTCAGATTCTTCCCCTTTTATCCAAATCCTAATTCATTAATCTCTTACGTGGTAACATTCATTCCTGCATGCTGTTTTAGTTTTCTCTCATGCCAACATGATCTATCCCTGCCAAAGATGTGGCAGCCACAGGGCTACCACATCTGTGCAAAATGAACATGGAAGAAAATGTTTCTGCCAAAAGCGCTCTTTTAAGAATTGCCCTCAAGAAGTAATTAGGGAAGGCCAAGGGATCTAACCTTTCATCCTGACAGGCCTGAATGTTCCTGGTTCATATTAAAGTATGATGCATCCATCCCTCTGGTGATTTTGATTCTGGTTTTGAAGACAGAACTGTGAGAGGTTCTCATTAACACTCCTATTTTGGATGCAAGATTTCCTGTCCTTGTTTTTTGTTTGTTTGTTTCCGTGAAACTAATTTGCAGCTGCCTAAATTCCCACCTGGTCTGTCTTCAGCTCTTCACTCCCTTGCTGGATGAAGAGATGTCTTGCATCTTTCTCTCCAGATTCTAATCTTCTTGGTCACCCCTTTCCACAATTATATTTAATAGTTTATGAATATTTTGAGGTTGATTGTGCATTGTGTGACAAAAGCACTTCCTGATGTTAATTTTAAGCATACCACCTGTGTCCTGTATCACCAAACTTTGGTGATTTGGACTGCTCCATGTAGGAGAAGGCTGAAAGGCATGTGGGTACTGGGTAGGAGAGCAGACACATCCCTGGCCTGTTTGAATCCCTCCCCACTCACCCCACATGGGTAGGCACTCTGTGGCCATCCCACTCAGTGCATACACACCCCGTCCCCAGCCATCCTCATTTAAAAATGGCCAATGAGTGTGAAAGGAAAGAGAGGCAAAATTTAATGAACTGGTCACAGAGCAGGTTAAAGGCTACGCTAGGGCATTTGAATAATTCATGTTAATGAATGTTCTTAAGCACAGTTCTTACTTTAGAAGTTTATGATCATGTGATTCTAAACAATGCTACATGATAAAACTTTGATCTCTTTACCTTCTGAAATTATAACAGATTTATCTTCCTTTTATGAAACTTTGTGGTTTTAATCCAGCAATAAATTAAAGCAAGCTACTCAAATTTGAGTGGATAGTCACAATTTCCCACTAAGCTTATCTTTGTGCTGGGTGAAACAAATCCTTTTGGACGCAAATTCATTATCCTCACTCCAATAACTGTAAACATGTACTTGCTCACTTGCATATTCAAAATAATAATAATTACAGCTAGCAAAATGCCTGGGAAATTTCATAACCAGAGCATAGTAAGATTGTCCTGAGATACTGGTCTCCACTCTGTGGCCTCCACCCTGTAGATATGCCTCCCATCAACTGCTATGAGATGTGTAGACACTCCACCCAATAGGCCAGTCTTGAGCGCGCACACACACACACACACACACACCGCACAACTCTTGTTCCCCTGCAAACAGCCCTGTCAGGCCCCTCTAAACTATGTTGATTATGGTATTACCAGTGGTTGGACCAATCACACTTCCTCCTCTCACGAGTCATTTGAAAGCTTAGAGTTTATTAGTTGGAAGACTTCAGAAGGCTACAGACAGACAAATGCTTTATGCAATATTAGGATAATACTACGCTATATATCTAGTTAATGGAATAGGAGATGAGCCTTCCTATTAAAACACCTGAACCCCCTCCAACACAACTTTCAGTGTTTAAATGGCTTTTCAATCCTTATTTAGCTTACCCTCTCAGCAACCCTGTGAGGTAGCACATTATTATTCCCATTTTATAGACTGGAATTGAGGCTGAGATTCGGTGACTTGCCCAAGGCCACCCAAATGAGGTCATGGCTAATATGGGATTTAAACCCTTGCGTTCCAGGTCTTAGTCCAACACCTATCCACTAGGCAACATTGGCTCTCTTTAGCAACCTTTAAATTTGTCACCCTAAATTAAAATAAGATGCAAATGTGAAACTAAAGATAATATTTAATTATTTCCTAATCAGAAAGTCATAATAGGCAGTAGGGTCAACGTAGGTCAGCACTAGTTCCATGTGGAATAAAATTCTCAAACAAAATCAGAATTTGTCTCACTTAACAGAAAAAGATAACCCATTAAAAACATTTACTTTCTAAATGTTGTTTAACTTAGAAACTTAGGATAAACAAGATACCAATTCTTCCCAAAATTCTGTATTTTGGAATGTTCTAATAATCTGTCATTTCAGTTGCATCAATGCCTTTGTAACAAGAGGTTTCAGGAAACTTGGCTCCACTGACCAGTGCGTATGCCCAACAGCACATGCAGCTTCTTTTCCAACTTTATTCTTGATCATTCATTTGACTTCCTCTTCATCATTCTTCCTCTTTAAGCAACGTCATCACATTCCCCACATATTCTCCATGCCCATAGCAAGAGCATGAAGAGGCAACATCCACTACTCAGTCCACAAGAATGTTTGGTTCTTCTCTGCTGTGGGCAAAGGGCTCCCTCTCTTCTGACAAGAGACTTCAGCTTGTCCTGTATCAGCACCGCCATGCGACTGACAGGGACTGGTTTGAGGGAGCTATTGCACATATTATAATGACTACATGATAGACAAAACTCAGCTTTCTCTGGGGCAGCTGCTTCCAGTTTGGCCCACAGCAGATAGGTTTGTTTGTTCTTGGAGGATTATTATTATTATTATTATAAACATTTATATAGCACCGGTCATGTACCTGGTGCTGTACAGAACATAGAAGTAGACGTGGTCCCTGCCTGTGGCTTACAATCTAAAAGACAAGGAGGGGGAGACAGGGAGAGGGGACAGTGGGAGAGACAGGGGAGAAGACAGACAAACATTCAAGCGGATGCGAAGACTCAGGTGCGTGTGCTTGACTTGGTTACAATCAGGTTGCGGCTGTCTGCAGAGGAGGACAGACGTAGGTATATGGGAATGTTTAGCAGGGATTGGGAAAGGCTGCGAGGAAAAGGTGGGTCTTGAGGAGGGATCTGAAGGAGCGGAGGAAGGGGACAAGGCGGATGTGGGCAGGGAGGGAATTCCAGGCATGGAGGGCAGCGAGGGAGAAAGGTTGAAGGCGATTAGGTGAGCAGGAGAAACTAGGGAGAGTGAGGGAGGGGACAGAGGAAGAGCAGAGAGCGCGTGCAGGAGTGCGTAGGGAGATTAGGTCCAAGAGGTAAGGGGGAGCTTGGTCGTGGAGTGTTTTGAACGTGAATACCAGGAGTTTAAACAGGATACGTTTGGGAAGGGGAAGCCAGTGAAGAGAGAAGAGGAGAGGCTGCACATGGTGAAAGCGACAGGCAGAGTGAATGACCTTGGCAGCGGAGTTTTGGATTGCGATAAGGGGGGACAGGTGAGAGCGAGGGAAGCCAGCAAGGAGGAGGTTGCAGTAATCGAGATGAGAGAGAACCATGGCATGAACAAGGGTTTTAACCGAGGAGGTAGAGAGAAAGGGGTGGATCTGAGCAATGTTATGAAGGGCGAATCGGCAGGATTTGGCAACAGTCAATGTAAGGTTTGAAAGAGAGGTGCGTGTCGAAGATAAAGCCCAAGCAACGGGCTTGGAGAACAGGATGGATGGTGACTCCATCGATGCAGATATGCAGGTTAGAGGGAGAGGAAGAGGCGGGAGGAAAAATGAGAAGTTCGGTCTTGGCCATGTTGAGCTTGAGTTGACATCGGGACATCCAGGTGGAGATATCAGAGAGGCAGTTGATGAAGCGTGAGCGGACAGAAGAGGAGAGAGAGGGGTAGAAAGATAGAGTTGGGTGTGATCAGCGTAGAGATGATATTGGAATCCATGGGAAGAAATAATTTTGGCAAGGGACAGGGTGTAAATAGAGAAGAGGAGAGGGCCAAGGACAGAGCCTTGGGTGACCCCAACCGAAAGGGGGAGGGAGGAGGCAGTCGACTCAGGGAGCAAGACTTTAAAGGAGTGGTCAGAGAGGTAGGAGGAGGACCAGTCAAAGACAGAGTCGCGGAAGCCCAAAGTGTAAAGCGAGTCCAATAGGAGCGAGTGGTCGACAGTGTCAAAGGCAGCAGAGAGATCAAGGAGGACAAGAATGGAGTAGTGGTGCTTAGATTTAGTGACAAGTAGATCATTGGTGATCTTGGCCAGGGCAGTTTCAGTAGAGTGGAGGGGGTGGAAGTCGGATTGGAGAGGGTCCAGGGAGGAGT
>QEPC01001041.1:9609069-9621665 GCA_003113815.1 Sphenodon punctatus | reverse complement strand
GAGTCAGGGGAGGAGGAGGAGAAAATGGAGGGGAGGAGGGGGGATAGAGAGGAGGCAAACTCCATGGGGGTAAAAGCTTGCATATTGCGGAAGGGGCGTGGAAAGGGGGAGGAGGAGGGGGATTGGTGGGAGAGGCTGAAGGAGGCGAGGAAGTGATCAGAATTAGGGCAGGGATCGAAGGAGAGGTCAGCAAGAGAGCAGTTTTGTGAGAAGATGAGGTCAAGGGAGTGACCGTCAGTATGGGTGGGGGAATCGGTCTAGAGACGGAGATCAAAGGAGGAGGTCAGGGAGAGAAAGCGGGAGATAGATGGCATGGAAGGTGAGTCGATGTGAATAGCCATGGGGCATGCAAAACCACCACTAAGCATTGCCCTGCTAACTTTTAGAAATAAAATGTAACTACTGTTTATGCAGTAACTGTTTATGAGTAACTCTCAGCTGTAGCTGAGAGAAATTAGCGGACAAAGCACTTATTCTCTTTTTCTTCCAGGTTGTTTGCTTTGTCTGTTTGACAGAACTTTATTGTCAGTTGCACTATATAATCCTGTACTATTAGTCACTTCTACTGTTTCATGAAGTGACTGTGGAAGGAAAGTTGTTAAACAGGAAAAAATGTGAAGATAACTAAATTTCAGCTCCTCTGTATTTCTGTGAGTCTCAAAAAGTATTTTCTTAAGAAAATAATGTTTATATTAATTAAATAACTTCAAACTTGCAGTGATTAACAGGAGGAGTCAACAGTGTCTCCAGTCCTCAGGGCTTTGCTACAAATATAATAAAATGTGGGCTGGCTGGCTTTTAAATTTTCACAGGCCACCATCTCGAATTTCTCTGTGAGGTTGATGGTCAACTGCCCTCAACCAAGATAGCAAGCTTTTTCTACAAGCTGTTTATGTGGAAGTGAGTGTTCTTCATATACATGGTTTTAAATGGGACTAAAGGCAGGTTTACTCTGCTAGACTTTATAGTAGGTGTGGGCAAAGTTCCCAAGCTCAAGAGCTGCATACCAAACTTTTCATATTATCCAAAGCCACAAGCTGCATCGCATTGATCATGGCTTTCCCCGGCTTGGCTTCTCTAGGGATGTGCAAACAGAACTGAGTTCAGAAATTCGGTTTGGTTTGAAAATCGAATTAAGTTCGAAAGTTCAGTTCGGTCGACCGAACTATTTGAGTTCAGTCAAATTCCAAACCGAGTTCGTACATTCAAAACCGTGGATTTTTTGGCCTTCCGAACTGGTTCGAATTCGACTGAACAGTTCGGTCGAATTCGAGTTCAGTTCGAAAGTTCGGTTCGGTTGACTGAACTATTTGAGTTCAGTCTGAATTCCGAACTGTGTTCGCACATCCCTAGGCTTCTCCCCAGTACCTCCCGACCCATCACATTAAAGCTTTGACTCCCAGGCAATCTGGTGGGTTCAGGCAGCAGCAATAGTAGCACAGGGCCTGCTCCCTTCTGCTTCCACAGCCCCCAGGAGATTCCAGCACCTAAAATGCATCTAACTTCTCTTGCTCCTGAGGGAACCATGTGGACACGCCCCAGGCAGTCACTTCTAGTAAGAACCACAGTACAGGTGCCCAAGAGCTTCATATGGTTCCCAATCCACCATTTCCCCACCTCTGATCTGTTGGAACTGAGATGGACAGAACAAAGAGGTGACTGCCTGAGAAAGAGGCTGAGTGAATGAGAATGGAACTGGAGAAGGTGGGGTAATGGAGTGTGACCAAGATTAAAGTTGGACTAGGGTTTAGGATTTTAACCTGAGACTCCAGAGACTTGGATTAATTCAATGTTCTGCTAGACACCTCTGATGTTGGTCGAATAACTTAAGTCTTCTGTATTTCAGCTTCTTAGGATAACATCACTCCCCTTACCTCACAGGTATTTTATCTTGAAATTCAAAGTTGTGAGGTGCTCAGTTAACCGTGATAATGGTAGTTGTATTGGGAATGTGGGATGTAAGAAATAATCTGGGGCTGAAGTTTGGAATGATGGGGTGTGGGTGATGTACTGAAGGGGAGCTTGAGGTGAATGGACAAAGCGGAAAGAAAATGTCATGGTCAGAAACTATAGTGGAAAATGTGGGGTCATTATAATGCGTGAATGTGGTAGGATCAGCACAGGACACTAGGGAAGGAGAGGATAGAAATGGAATATGAAGGGGAAGGAAGCTAGGAAGGGAGGGAGGCAGAAAGGGGAAACAACAATACATTGGGCGCTTTCACACATTACACATTTCTGCATTTTTAAAATTTCCCTTAGTCTGTTTGGGGCACATGGGAATGTTCCAATCCACATGTTTTGGACTAAAAATGCTTTTGTAAGATCTGCATGGCCAGGCCCCCACATCCTACTTTTACAAGGATAGGTGTTTTAACACCCACAAATCTAGAACGTGTGAAGGGCAAGAAAAATATGCATATAAAAATGCACCTAATTGTGCATGTGGGAATGGAAAAATGTACTTGAATTGGTGGATCAGTCCTCCAGCAGCCGCTGTCCAGCCCAGTGGCTTCTTGTTAATTCCATCTCCTTTTAATTTCACCCACTCTGCAGCCCAGTGGCTTCTTAATTTCAGCCTTGTTACTTTTAACCACTCTCCAGGCCAGTGGCTTCTTGTTAATTTAATCCCCAGGTTGTGCTGTTCCAAACTAGCGCTGCCCAGGCTCTCCAGTACTTCCTATAGGAGCTTCCAAATGTGGGAATGACTATTTTCTAGGACTGAAACTTAGTACTCGGGATTACTCAGTTTTCACCAAGTAACCCAGTACTTGAATTGAGTAACTTGATTCATTTTTCCGAGTACGGAGTAACCGATGAATTGGTCTCAGGATTTGTTACTCGGCAACTCCTCAATCAAGGAATGTGTGGCAGAGGGCAGTAGGGGGCAAGGAAGAGGAAGGAAAAGGGGCAGGGAAGGAGAGGCAGGGAAAAGCCGAGGGAGTCAGCATGCTGCTGTGGAGTGCTCTGGGAGCATAAAACAGTTGCTTCACTCCACAACAACATGCTAGCTGCCTCTGCTGCCCCCTGTCCCCACCCCCTTCCCTTCCCTTCCACTTCTTAGGGGGCAGCAAACTCACCAGAAAGGGGAAAGAGCCTGTGTGTAGCTGTGGAGTGCAGCTGCTGTTCTAATGCTCTCTAATGCTCTCTGGGAGCATGCTGGGAAATGTAGTCCAGCATGCTTCCCAAGAGTCAGGTGCAGCAAATGCAGCTGCTGTTCTAATGCTCTATGGGAGCATGATGGACTTCATTCCCCAGCATGCTTCTGGAGAGCATTAGAGAGCATGCCCAGAGAGCATTAGAACAGTGGCTGCACTACACAGCAGCATACCGATTTCCTCTGCTTTCTGGTGAGTTTTGCTGCTCCCTGCCCCCAACTCTCTTCCCTATCCTCTGCCTCCCTTCCTGCTGCACCTAAGTACTGAGTAAGTATTCACCGAGTTACTGAGGAGTAGCCTGAAAAATAGGTCCCGATCCTCAGAAACCCAGAGATACTCGAGAATATTTTTTTTACTACTTGGTTCAGCCATCCTCAGTTTTATTTGTGCAGAAATAAATACATGCCTATTATGAGTTATGCACAGACTATGCAACATGGGATTAAGAGGAATTAGAATCTAAAAGTGCTTTAAGAAATCTGCAGAAGAAAACAAAATCAACACTTAGATTAACATAGGAAAGCGCCCACTGATAAGGAACCAGGGATAGAGAAAGTTAAAATGACCACTTCTCCATGCCAGATGTTTATGAGAAGGTTTAAGAGAAGGTAAAGCAGAAGTTTCCAGAATCTGGGTTGGGACCCTGTAACCAGGATTTTGGGGTTCCCCTCTTTCTGGCAGTAACAATTCAGCACCACTCTCCCCCGAATGTGCCAGCCTGTACATTTATTTATATTTATTTATTTTTTTAAATTATGTAAATACTGTAATCTCTGTTTGTAAGTACTGTTTGTCACCTGTAATCGCAGGGTTCTGCAGTCATCAGAAAATAAAATGGGTTGGTCTCATCTTGGTGTATTCCCCAGTCAGTATCCAGTGCCAGTAGCCACTCAGGGTGTTTTCAGAGGAGATGGCACCCACCACCATCCTGTACTTCCTGTTCTCAGGGGGTGGGGTCAGCACCATCAATCTAGTCTGGGCCGGCTGCCAAACAAACATGATGATGACCCAGGCGGGGAGATGCATGGACATGCATCTGCCCTGCCCCCATGCTGCACAGAATGCCCCGCCTCCCCCCACCTGACAGGCAGCCATGGTGGCCAGTGGCTGCCAAGAAATGGTGGGAACCCCGACTGGGTTAAGTAAAGTGGCCATTCATCTGTAACAGTACACTTTACACCTGGTCGGACTGCTGTTCCCCAGGCGGTGTTAGTGCTTACCCTGGGTTGTGTCCTGGGGATGTTCTTGAGTCACAGCCTGGGCTACATGTCAACACTGCCTAGGGAACAGCCCAGGAGAACATCAAGTCATGCACTCAACTGTGAAGGTAGCCCACAATTTCACACGGAGAAAAGGAGGGAATTGTGGGTTATCATCACATCTGAAAACACCCACAAACACACACTTTATAATGAGAGTTTTGTTTATAAACTGAACAGATAATACAGATTCAGAGTACATACAGAGGGTGCATAATAAAACCAAACCAAAACAATTCACAATGTTAACTCAGCTTGGAAGTTTTCCTATCTAAGTTCTTACCTAAGTTCAGGTCTAGTTTTAGAAAGCAACTTGCTCTCTCTGCTATGCAATGCATGCAGACAGACTGGTTCAAAAATCGCATGATGAATGTTGCTTCTTTGGAGATTCTTCTCCAGGAACTCTCTCAAGGTCTTCCAGAGTCCCTTTAAATCTCTGAGGCCCTTCCTTTGTTACAGTCTCTGGTAAATTTCCACTACAGTGATGTTGGCATTAGCCAATTTTGCTTACTCACCAGGAATCAGGTAGGCTTCGTAAGGTATGTATAGCCCTTAATGTGCATTTCAACAGACAGCTTCCTCTCGCTAAGATTCAGTTATGTTGAATTGCCTTCCCATGCAATTTCACAAGCCCTTACCATAACTTTCATTCCAGCTTATTCAATCTCACTCACTCACTCACTCACTCACTCACTCACTCACTCACACATTACCCCAATCATTTAGACACCAAACACCCCCAGGTTACATCAAATGGCTCATTAATGCTGAGACCCTGTGTATTCATGTCATATTTGCAGCTCATAACCCCCATGACAGACCCAAGAGGAGTTGCATTATTTGTGGATGGGATCATGATCCCAATCTATATTTAGTACACTGCATGTCTTTGTTATTCTCTGGGGTTGCAGGATCATAGTTAAGTCTCAAAACAGAGTCACAAGCAAAAACTTTGGGAAACAGGAGTAAGGGAGGCCTCCCAGATAACTGGAAGGGGTGCATTTTGTATGTATGTACCTTTCAGGTGACTTTGACCCCCAAATACTCATCATCAGCATGAGTAGAGAGCTTTCCACTAAAGGTTCAAAGCCAGAACAATTACTAACAAGTGAAATGTGCATTATTTCATATTGGTGCTGGCGTTGTACCCTGACTCATAGGGTTGGGCGAACAGAACCGAGTTCAGAAATTCGGTTTGGTTTGGAAATTTGGTTTGGTTTGGAAGTTCGGTTTGGTTAGGAAGTTCGGTTCGGTCGACCGAACTATTCGAGTTTGGTCCAAACTCCAAACTTCCGAACAAAGTTTGGAAATTCAAATCTCATTGAACTAAATGGAATATTATCTTTTAGGGATGGGTGAACAGAGCCAAGTTCGGAAATTCGGTTCAGTTCGAAAATCGAGTTCGGTTCGGAAGTTTCGTTTGGTCGACCAAACTGGTCGAATTTGGTCCGAACTTCCGAAACACGCTTGCCCATCCCTACTGACTCATGCCTTCCAGAGAAAGTGCACATATGTTTCAACGCATGTGAATAGAGTTACTTTTGTGTTTCCCAGAACAACCATAAATCTACACTATTGCTACATTTATACACACTATGTCTAATATCACTATCGACAACAACATTATTTCCAACATTATTGCCTCCACAAGACAAGACACAGCCTGTAACATTTCCATACACAAAGAGAAACCATACACGTTCAGTTAAAACCCTTTAAAAAAATTTTTTAGAATAAGGAATCAAAGCAAGAAAGAACAAACACAAAAGCCCTCTGGATGAAAAACAACAGTTATTAATCAAATTGTAAGATCCTCCTTCTTGAACCTTCTCAGACTTAGAACCATGAAATGTCAGAGTTGGAAGGAACCTTGAGGTTTGTCTAGACTCCCCTGATTGAATGCAGGATGACTACAACTACTACTTACTTGAATTTAGTAAAAGAGAATCTGAGAGCATGAACCAACGCTGCAAGTCTGACAAATGCAAATGTAAATACCTTTCATCGCACCCACCTTAGGAAACGTTAGGGTTAAAGCATTTAATGAGGCAGGTGCTCTGTGGCTAGGGGAGCTCCTGCCTGGATGGCATACTGTTAAAGGTGTTTCCTGTATGATGTTGAGTCTCTAAGCAGGGCACCCCTCACCCCGTTTAAAGTGACTGCAGGCAATTGATAGGAAATCAATCCCAATGTCCTTGAGGTGGATGCCTCTATGAACAAACCCAACCTGTACAATACCAGCTGACTGCCAAGAATCTCATGTAGTATATACAAAAGAAAATATGCTATCACAACCACACACAGAAATATAACAAAAACAATATTTATTATTTATTATGTTCGTTATGAGACCTCCCAGGCTAGAAACCAGTAAAGTGGATTAGATAGATCTTAATAACAAACGCTGTAGGCACTTTCACACATGATGTGGGCAAGCATCAGGAGAGGGGGTGTGCATGCAAATCAGGCACATCTTTGATCAGGTCAGAATGCCAAGACCCACCTGACTGCAGCTGTTATGCATGTGTGCAAAGGAGACTGACCAAGCTGCAAAATCCAGCTCAGTCAATTGCCTTTGCAAATGTGTATAACAGCTGCAATCATATGCATCTCAGCATTCTGACCTGATCAAAGACGTGCCGGATTTGCATGCACGTCTCTCTCGATCTTCTAACGACGCTTGCCCACAGGTGTGAAAGTGCCTGTAATGTGTGTTGTTAAGCTCTATCTAATTCACTCTGTTTCTTGCCAGGTGTGAAAGTGTCCTACATTTACTCTTCCTTGCTATTTGGAATAACCTATAATAATTAAATAACACAGACCTCATACTGCTGTATCTAATTGATAATCACCAATCAAAAGAGGTAAAGGGGAATGAAAAAGGAACGAAAATACCATTCTCCAAAGGGTCCCACCCCCTTACCATTCCATCTTCAAGGAACATTAACCCAGGGTTGGCCATAGTAAACCTAATATATTCATAATCTACATAATTATTTCTTCCAAAAGAAATAGATTACAACAATTCAGGATCTCTCATAAGATAACCACTCTGGAATTTATAGTCATTCTCTTCAGCTCTGATTTTTATCACTAAGAACATAAGAATGTAAGTAAGCAGTAAGTTCAAATAGTTCAGGCTTTCTGTGAATTTTTTCTACTTTAGCAAGTGGTCTCCATACTTCTCAAATTATGGTTGTCAGGCTTTTTAGCACATCTTGTTCTTCACTGACTGATTTATTGCCATTCCCTTAGAGGCTTCATAACACCATAAAATATTTTGCTGTTGTAATCTTTCCCTTTCTTCAGCCAATTTCCAAGTGATCCGTGTGCCACTCAAACCTGTACTTAAGCTATATTAATTATACAGTCAATGTTCTTTGAGCCATGATTAAGACCCTTAAATTTAAACTCCTATTGTATCAATGAGCTTTGGATCAGGATGTAGGTGAAGGTATGCTGTGTTCAGGAGATTGCTAGCAAAGTGTCAATAGTGAGTGTTATCAAATGATATGATAGTCCGCTGGAGTCCATGTTCAGTCTGTGCAGCCTCCAATCACATGTTTAGGGCATCCAGCCTAATAAACAGGCCTGTATTTCATGTGCTTGTGGCAGTTTCCACCAGTGGCACTAGCGATCTCCCTCTCTGCTGCAGCCGCTACGCAGCTGAGGCTAATCAATCTCCCTCTCCCCAGCAGTCTCCCTTTGCGCCTCATAGCTGGGAAAGGGAGATCATTCTGTAGCACATGTCTCAGCTGAGATGTTGCTGCAGGGGAGGGACATTGCTACTGCTCCCACCTCTCAGCTGGCCAGGCACGCTAGGCAGGACTTCATGTGCTGGTGGACCTGGCTGCTGGCGAGACTGCAGGCAAACCTAATTGCCAAGACATGGACACCCATTAGCCCCGATTGGCTCACATGATGGGCCTGTAATGTCCCTGGATGCTGCCATGAGGGACCACATGGACGCCACATTGTGACGTTCCAAGCCCTGTGTGTGCCCTGCACGGTCCGACCCCTGGGAGCTATGGAGATGAAAACTTGCTGGTTAAGCACTGGAGAAGTATTGGAAATTGCCATAAAAGTGTTGTAAAACTGGTGTAAAACTTGTAAAAGTCCTGGAAAGTGACAAAAATACCGGAAAAAATGATAGAAGCATGGAATCTCCAGGAGCCGATGTAGTACTGATGGACACTTGCAAGCCCTGCCAAAAGACTTGGTATTACTCTTCATAACAGGAATACTTGCTCTTGTGTCAGCCCTAACTCCCAAGTTCATCCCAAACTATAGATTCCTCAAAGTTAGTACTTTCTTTCCTTCTGTTTACTCTCCCATCTCTAACAGACCAAGAGCCTTTCATCCCTTGCTATCCCAATAGTAGAGGGTTTCCTTGTTTATTTAGCAGCTCTTGGACAATATTCTCAGAGACCATGCTAGTGGGATCCTCTTCTACTAAGATATCTGCCCCATACATTTCTAACCATACTGGAGAACATCCACTCTCTCAGTCCAATTGTGTTAAGCCTTCCTCAAGTTCCAAACCACTCAAACTTTCCAGCTCAATCTCCCTGGCTACCTGAAACCTGGCCAACTCCTGTTCCTGGGCTACATTCTGTGCAATTACCTGTTCTCTGGATATTTTGACTGCCTCAATCTCCTTTTGGAGACAATCATTTTCTTTTACTATTATTTTATTGTCTTGAAATCCCCTTTCCAATGTTCTCCTGTAATTATGGACTCCCTTTTCTGACTACCTGTTCTTAAAGGTTTGGGTATCTCAGTTGGATTTTGGGCACTTTGTGCCCTGGTCCCCTAATTCCTGGGCAGTTGTACTATGGTCTATCTCCACTCTTTCCTCCCCATTCAAACCAAAGTGTTCTATTTCATTAGGAGTTTTACGGATGGGATCCCTCTTTTTTCCTGACAGTTTCCTACTGGGACATACCCACCTAAGGTGTCTGGGCTTTTGACATGCCCAGCACCATTTCTCTGGAACCCAAATGCAGCCACCCACATCCCCGCTTTAAAGCTTTCTTTGAAACCCCAGAGCCCTTAACGAGGAACACGTCCTCCTTAAGTGTCCCATATTGCCATAGGCAAAACACATTTTCAAAGTCCCAAACACAGGGAATCCCTAGCCCCTCTGTCCACTTTGATTTATTCTCCTGAGACTTAAGTCCCCTACAAGCCCCTAGCTATATCACAGTTGTCTTTCCAAAGAAGGTGGGAGCTCCTCTGCCATGTTAACCATGTAGGGTTGCTTCCAGGGAGTCCCTGGCCATTTCTCCTTTGTGGCCAGCCTCTGCAGCACCACATGCCATAACTGCTCTCTGAAGCTTTGGGACTCCTCCCATAGCCACTTCTGGACCTGCTTAGTCTCTTGCTCCACAAAGTCCAATATGTTCATATTGGACTGTTTTACACCTCAGCGACAGCCTCCCACCAGGAGCTGTTATGGGCACAATCCTCCTCTTTCATGTCCACTAGCTGTGTATGTAGTACTCTCACCCCCTATTCTGCAGATGCTTGATGGCACTGGCTAAGGTGTGCCCACATTCTTTACTAATTGTAACAGGGTATGCCTTTGAGAGGTATTAGCTGAATTCAGCCCTCCCAAAACCCAGACCCAGGTGGGATCCTTTGCTTCACAGAGTCTTATTACTCTGTGTATAGTCCAACACTAGAGCTCCAATCAGGTATCCAGAAAGTTGGGCAACCTATCAAATGTAGGGTGCCTGACTTGCCCCAGTTGCATTTGGGGATCAGTTGGTAACTTGGTACCCAAGCATGACCTGGAAGGCTACTTGACTCTCTAGGCTGACTCACCTCACTGCTGGGCTGCTGCTTCTCTAGTCTGGTCGCTGCTCTCTGCTCCTCCCCAGCTCAACTTTTTCTAAGTGGAGGTGGGGGGAGTGAGGCATAGGACTGAGATGAGAGCAAGTGTTCCCATCCTGAAGGGACCTTTCAGGAGTGCTTGTGAGTGTCTGTTGGTACTTCATCAGTTTCCAGTGATTCTGTGCTTGTGCCATTTTTTTCAGTGCTTCTCCAGTGCTTCTGCCTCCACTCCCTTGGTTTCCGTGGCACAGTCCTCAACTGGTTTTCTTCCTACCTCTCTGACTGATCCTTCAGTGTGTCTCTTGCTGGTGCCTCCTCTACTTCTCTTCCCCTCTCAGTTGGAGTTCCCCAAGGTTCCATCCTTGGCCCTCTTCTCTCCTCTCTATACACTCTGTCCCTAGGCAAACTCATCGAATCTCATAACTTCCATCCACTACCATCTGTATGCTGATGATACCAACTTTATTTCTCCACCCCCTCTGTCTCTCCCTCTATCCAGTAGGGATTGGACTTTCGGTTTAAACCGAGAGTGGCTGATAATGCCACTTTTGGTTTAAACTGAGAGATCTGAGATTTGGGCCCTCTTGGTGCCCAATTATAGCATCTCGGATCTTCCCATTGAAGTCAATGGGAAAACCTCCATATTGACTTCAATAAGAAGAGCCCTGACCCGCGGGGAAGCCACAGGCACCCACCCCACTCCTGGCTTCAGAGCGTGTGTGTGTGGATAATTACCCCTAACACCCCCACCTACCGGGGCTCAGTTTTACACCCCTCTTCCCTCCCTGGGGGAGGATGTAAAGCTTAATTTTCCAGCACTGTATCCTCGATGATCAGAGGCAAAGCTGCACAGCTTTATTTTCCCATGAGACAGAAGCTGTGTAGCATTTGCCTCCCAGAGTTTTTCTGCAGCCAAATGCTATGCATATAGCCCCATGAGAAAGTGGTCTGAGATTTCTCATTTCAGGCCGATCTTCATGCACCTAATAGGTCCCCCATTCCCAGAGGGACCCATATCAGGGGTGTGCATGGGTCCCGCAAGCACCTCAATTTTGGGTCCCCCTGGGAACAGCGGGCCCCTTAGGGGGGTGCATGCAGATGGGAAGAGGCCTCCTCGCTTCCCCTCTCCCCTCAGACAGAGCTGAGCAGGGAACTCTCCAACTGAGCAGCATGTGTGTTGGGAAGAAGCATGGAGCAGTGACCAGGTTTGGTGGAGCAGCAGCCCGGCAGTGAGATGAGGCAACTCAGGGAGCCATGGATGCCAGGCTTGACAGCCGTAGGCATCCCAGATGACCCAGTAATACCTGCATTTTCCAGTACCGGGTACCTGAAAATGTGGGTATTATCCACAGGTAGCACATGTTCTACCCACTGTAGAGTATCCAACATCAGTCACAGATTTATATACATACATCAATACAGTCTCTGGTACCAAATCAAACCCAGAGTCTCTGATGCCTCTCAGATTCTCCTGTTCCTGGCCAGATCCCACTCTACCTGAGCCAATTCATAAACATATTTTTATTTGCTTGCTTTCATGCTTGCTATTACAAGTATTCTTTATTACTTGTTTCCACCCCCAAAGAATACTATTGCTCATACAGCGACATACATATTTATAGTGTAGAGTGTGGTTGTTCTATTGGTCTTAAATGTAAAAGATGAAGACAAAGTAGTTCGGATCATATGTATGGAGACCGTAGTTGGTCCAATAAAACATATTTATAGAGACCTGCTGAATAGATTGGGGGTGTACCAGAAGACAAATGATTTGGCCTTCTTTTGTCCATGTGCAATTTCTGCTGTACATATCTAAACTTTATTTTCTGTGCTGGTAGAATGGGCAGGATTTATAAAGAGTTAAACAATTTATTTTACGCAAAACCTGCCTCCTATATAGAAAAGTGGGGTGTAGATTTGAAAATATGTTTTGATGATAAGAAAAAACAAATGGTATGGCGCCACATGCATAGCTGTGCCTCCTCCCTAGAGGTTAGAGAAACCCAGATAAAGGTAACTACCAGGTACTACCTGACGCCCTCAAGTTTAATACACTGTGACCCAGGGGGAACGGCTCTCTGTTGGAAGGGGTGTGGAGAGGTGGGGGATTACAAACATTGCTGGTGGGGCTACTGAAAAGTTCAAGCCCTATGGCGAAAGATCTGGCAGATAGCAAACAAGATTGCTGGGCTGGTGATCCCGTATAAACCAGAGATAGCCTTATTGGGATTGTATCTAGAGTCAAAGAGCCTCCAAAGACGTCAAGAGTCATGCAAAATACTTTTTCTAGCAGCTTTGAATATCATAGCCAAGCACTGGAAATCTGAAGAGGAACTTTCATTTG
>QEPC01001041.1:9588581-9604099 GCA_003113815.1 Sphenodon punctatus | reverse complement strand
CCCTTCGCGCCCCGGAACGGCTCCTGCGGTCTGCCGGGGGTGCCCTCCTGGAGGTCCCCCGTGTGAAGCGGGGGGCCACGATGGAGCGAGCATTCTCGGTGATAGGGCCACGGCTGTGGAACTCCCTTCCGGCGGAAGCTCGCCTGGCCCCAAGCCTTTTGACATTTCGGCGGAACTGTAAGACCTGGCTGTTTGCCCAGGCCTTTGGGAGGGAGGGAGGGGGAGGGTAATTTTAATCCCCTGCCCATTTATTTATTTATTATTGTCCCTAACCCTGTTTTTTGATGTTTTATATTTATATTTATATTTTAACTGTTTTAATTGTTTTTATTGTTGTAAGCTGCCCTGAGCTGCATTGCAGGAGGGGGCGGGATATAAGTCTGAAAAATAAATAAATAAATAAATAAGTCATTCACGGAATCATTGTCATTCACATCCAGAATCCGGCTGGCCGGTCAACAGACGTGCCGGCTGATTCCGGAGGGGGATCGGGTGAGGGGGCGGGGCTGCACGGCGCAACATGTGGTTGCACAGCCCTGACCCCCCGCGCTCCCCCGGCCACCTGCCCTCCGGGAGACGGGTGGGTGCAGCAGCCAATCCAGCCGCAGCGCCCTCCCGCCCCCCCGGGGTCTTGGCCACGGCCCAGAATCGGTGGCGGTAACAGTCAATACAGTCCGCCGATTCCGGGCTGTGGGGTGGTAACAGACATTACGTTACCACGGTCAACCATAGTGAACCCCACTGTGGCGGCTGCGGTACCATAACGTTTGTTGGGCCCAGAAGAGGTTCCCGCCTGGAGTTCACCCCTGGCGGGAATCTCATTGATCACGCTTCTGGAGCTCCGGGCGGCCGGAGGACTGGAAGCGTGGTCAAAGAGATTTCCACCAGGGGTGAACATCTGGGAATCTGTTTTGGGCCCACCAGACGCTACGGTACCGCAGCCACCACAGGGGGTTCACCATGGTTGACCGTGGATGGGTAACGTAATGTCTGAAATTACCCTGGGATAGTTAATATGTAAAACAATTGTTGATAAGAGTTAATTATATAATATTTGTGATTAACTATATACCACAAAATGAAGCCAAGAAACTAATTTAATTTACACCATCATCTTTACCCCTGCCCCTTTTCAACAGCCTGAAGGGCTGGAAAAGGGCAGGACCGGGCAGGAGCTTGGGTGTGCAAATGAACTCCCCTTGCTTTTGTTTTCCCTTCTCACACCCATGGGCAGGGCCATGCTGAAAATGAGTGAGAACACAGTAGCATCATCCCTTTCCCCCTGTGGCCCTGCCCCTCACAGACATCACAATGTTCTGTGAGGAGCAGGGCTACCCCCGTTCCATCGAGAGCAATCCAGGAAGAGCCTCGCTGTATGGTTCGGGTTCAATGCAGTCAGTCTCTAATCCACATTTGGCCTGAGCAGGGCTCTACCCCTTCTGCATGACTGCTAGCCACGAGATGCACTGCTATGTTAACAAAGTTATGTTCAAGAGAAGCCTCAGTTGCATTATCCTCCAGTAAGTCATAGCTTCCTTGGATTAGCCTGTAATTAGATGAAGTTGATGTAATGATGAAAATTCTTCAGCAAATGTATCTGGTTTTTTTTATATATCATATTTATTTTTGGAAAGTTTATCCTGCTGTCAAGGAAAATACTGATAATTGACAACTCAAAAAACTACAACTAGAAGTCTCTTCTGAAGGAAAGGTTAAATATAAAATATTTTGTTCCAACATGGCATGTTCCACTTAGGGAAAAAAAAAAAAAAAAAGACACAATTCTGTCACACTTTAGATATTTGCATTTTAAAAATGATTTTGGTGTTGGAATCACTTCAGATTACTCATTTGTCTTGTTGCTCTTCCTTTTAAAAAAATTTTTTTATTCTGAAGAGTATTTCCAGTGGCGTTAGTCATAAAGTTGGCTTTTATCAAACACAATATTATAAACGAGCACAAAAAAGTTTGTAAGGGAATTTTGTGCTAATTGACAAGTGAAATCATGCTATGGAGAATAAAGATGATCATAGTATAAAACAAGCTTTCTTTAGTAAATATAACTGAAGAATACATGTCCACAATCTTAAGCACACTTGCTCATGAGTAAATTCTGTTGAACTCAAATAGACCTGTTCATAAGTAAGTGTGTTTAGGATTGTTTCCCATGACTGTATATAATACTGGAAAGAATAGGAATGCTCATTCTATATAGATGAGTTAGCTCCAGCTCCAGCTAGTTTCTGTCTCAGGCTAAATTGTAGTTTGTTTTTCTGAACTCTTAGTTTTCCCTTGTGTGTTCTCTCACTGCCTCTTCTGAGAAATAGCTCTCTTCATGTGATAGCATTGCAGCTCAAATAAGCTGATCCCCCTCAATTAGAGCTGAAAGGAGTACCCCTCAAAATGGGTATACCCAGGGACCCGAATTGACTGCACCCAGAAATCTTAAATTCTGCAACCAGTGAAGCCAAATTCTGCAAATTCACCGCGAGCATTAATATTTGCATAATTAACTTGATTTGCATAATTATGCATGCTGGGAAGCAAATCTGCAACAGGTTTGACATAGAATCACAACTTTGCTAGTCAAACGCAACTCAAATCCTCTGGAATTTCAGCACCTCCCTCACACAAACATAGGGCCTTCAGACCCCACCCACCCACAATTCATCTCCCAGGGGCCTAGTTAGCCTCGGGTCATGGCCAGGATTGGCTAATGCTGCAAGGATTCTATGACGATTGGCTGATTCTGCGAGGATAGGCTGATTCTGCAAAAATCACTGCAAATTGCAGCAACGCAGTCAACTCGAGTCCCTGGGTATACCTGATGAATTTACAGTAACTAAGTCAACCCCATAACATCAGGTATTGATTGATACCTGATTATGACCCAGTTTGGGTACCTGATGTCCCAGAATGTTGACTTACTGTTTCCAATGTTTTAGTTATCTGACCTGATATACTGATCAGTAATCAGAAAAATAAACAAAAATAGTACCAGAAGTTACCAATTTTTCAGGTACTAGATCAATACTCGGTGTCAGTGCTCCCCTCCGGGGCCAGCCCCAGTGGGGGCATGAGCTCCGGAGAAGGACAGCACTCTTACCTCCTTCCCTTGAGATACAGCCAGACGCGGTGCCGCCGGCTGCAGGGCCTGCCGCGGTGCCGGGGGCTCCTTCCCCTGCGAGGCGGGTGCTGGCGGTGCCGCTTGACGCAGAGGACATTGGGGCTAGGCAGGTGAAGACCAGGTGAAGCCACGTCCCCCATATGCCATTCAGCGCGCCTCCAGGAGCGTGTGGGGGGTGGGGCCTCGGACAGAAAACCCAGCGCCGCAGTTCAGTCGGCGCTGGTGATTGATATGGAGAGACCGGCCAGAGAGCAAGCTAAGTGATTGATTGTGGATTCCTGTAGTAATACGTGCCTGAAGTCTTGGTTTCCTTGAACTAGTGAACGAGTGTTGGACCCCACCCCTGTGACTCCTTGAGTGTGTGTGGATAGTGCAAGCGTGTGGGTGAGTCCTTCCCAGTTTCCTTCCCCCCTCCTCCGTGTGCATCTCCCTTTCCCCTCCCCCCTGCGCCTGGGTTCCCCTTCCTGGTTTCCCCCCACAAGCTGCACATCATCTGCCCATCCCCCTTGTTGGTGTGGGTTATCAAAGGAGTGTGTGTGGAAATTGGCCTGAGGCTCCCTACAACCGCTTGGTGCCCTATGATGATAGGGATCTTGCCTCAGTGGGGCTTAGTGATCCACATACTGTCCTGACAGGCATTTATACCTCAATAGACTCCTCCCAAGCAAGGGCTCGGGTGTGTGACTTGCTAGTTGGTGTGCAAGGAAGTGGACCCTTGGACTCTAGGGACCTTCATTCCCCCTTCAATTCCCCCTACCCCCATGATACTCAGGTAACCTGTCAGATACCCAATGTGGTATCCAAAAATATGGTTATTACCCACAGGTACTTATTTAAGTACTCATTTCAGTTCTTTGATAGTCCCCTGGTTAAAAGTCCAGCTTAACAGAGCATTTAAAGATATGTGGTGTTTTTACACACACATTTCTCCTGGATATTTGCTGTTACATCTAGAACTTTCTGTGTGTCTAAATCACTCACCCAGATCTTAAACATCCGGATCTTTGAACTTCTGCGTGAAACTTCTCCCAGAACTTTGGTGTGTAAAAGGTTCTCCTGGTAAACTGCTTTGATCCAGGCAGCTGTGGTCACTTGGTTTCCATGGCAGCCCCTCATGTCTACAGCTGCGGCTACTTTAGGCTGCCTCAGGGCAGTGTTTGTGTGAAGAATGCATCCAGGAACTGCTTGTGGACTTGTAAACCCAGAAGATTGAAACATCCGGAACTTTAATGTGAGTCTAAAAATGTCCTTTATACGCATGAGGAATTCCATTCATTTTAACTAGGAGAGCTCTGTCCACAGAGGGTCAGTCTCTTCCTGAGTATCCTATCTCAGAAACCTGGCCCAGTTTCTTCCTTTGATCTAAAAGCACGAATCTACCTGAGTTTACTATTAAGGCATGCTGCAAGACACACACACACACACACACACACACACACACTGCAACCTCATTATAATAATTCTGTATTTGAAAGCAATGCTTCACAGAATGTAATAAGAACATAAGAAGTGCCATACTGGGTCAGACCAGCTGTCCATCTAGCCCAGCATCCTGTCTCCAACAGCTGCCAGCTCCAGTAGCTCAAGAGAAGTACATGTACAGGTCATGGAGGTGTGACCCATCTCCTGCTGGATGCTCCCAGCTACTAGTAGCCATGCGTTTAAGCCCCAACTAGCAGTCCTTTATGGCTCTCTCCTCAAAGAATTTATCTAATTTCCATTTAAAGCTAGTTATGCTGCTGGCGTTCACAGCTTTATCTGGCAATTATTTTTTCCTGTGTGCATCATCTTGCCCACATAATAGCATGTTGAACCTAATTATATTGTGATCAGTATTAGCAAGTGGCTTTGCCACCACTACTCCTTCCACTAGACTTCCATTAGACTCTCTGCTAGGGTTGCCACCTGTGGTGGTTTTTTACCTGACACTCCCATAGGCCCAAATGGAAGTGTCACGGAAAAAATAACTGAATGTGGCAACCAACCCTACCCTCTGCTCCAATAGCACAAGATCTAAAATAGCTTCTCCTCCTGTGGGTTCTAAGACAAGCTGCTCCAGAAAGCAGTTGTTTATGGTGTCTAGGAAATTAGTTTCTGCAACACATCCTGAGGAGACATTTTCCCATTCAATGTGGGGGTAGTTAAAATCCCCCATTATTATTGCACTCCCTACTTTTGTAGCCTTTCACAATTACTGTCAGCATCCTGGTTAGGGGTTGATAATATAGCCCCACAACTATCCTGTTTCCAACAGGGAATTTCTATCCATTGAGATTTCTGGGTAGAGTTTGTGTCATTTATCATTTTTATCATGTTTGACATCGTGGATCTTCTTAGCACCATTGAGCATGTTCTTCTCACCAGCTTCTTGCCGGCTCTGCTCTTCAGTTTGTGGGAAATCTTGAAAAACTTCGAAAATCACAAAGGTCATGGGAAGATCTCAAAAGTCATGGAGGGGGCAAAAGTCACTAAAAATATGACTTTTGTCACCACCACGACAAATTCTTAGCCCTAGTCATAGGTACCAACATGGACCACAACAACCAATTCCTCCCCAGCACTCACTAAAATTCTATCTGGATGTTGCATGAGGTCCACTACCCTCGTACCCAGCAGGCAATTGACCATGCGGTCCTCATGGCTGTCACAAAGCCAACTATCTATGGGTATTTTCAGACGTTACGTGGTCAATGTCAATCACAGTCAATTCCCTGTGGTGACTTGGACCACGTAATGTTTGTTGGGGGGAATGAATGTTCCCCCCCCAGATATTACCACGGCGGGGAATCACATTCACCATGCGAGCGGCCGCAGCAGCGGGACCGGAGGCCATCGCATGGTGAAGGCGATTCCCCGCCGTGGTGACCCTCGCCGTCACGTCTGGACGGCGGCCACAGCCCGGAATCCCCGCAGGGATTCCGGCCCGTGGCCATAGCGGGCGAGCGCTGCAGCGGTATTGGCTGCGGCGGCCGCCCATCTCCCCAGAGGGTGGGTGGCGGGGAGCGTGGAGGGGCGGGGCCATGCGGCCGCACGTTGTGCTGTGCGGGCCCGCCCCTCCCCGATTCCCCGCCGGGATCCCTTGGCACGTCTGTTAGGGCGTGATGGATCATCCCGGCGGGGAATGAATTCATTGATTTCGTGATGGGGCCAATCAGCCCTGTCACGTCTGAAAACGCCCTATATTCCTAATCATCAAATTGCCTGGCCACTACTACAGCGATCCAATTCCTGTCAGTTTGGGTCCTCTCCTCTGGAGAAATATCCTCAGTGTGAGAGGATACTGTGACATCATCTGAAAGGCAGATCCCAACTATGGGCTCATTTCCCACTATAGCAGCTTGATGCCCTCCTTCCCCAAGACCGTAATCCTCCAACACAGGACAGGGAATGTAAGAGCAGAGCTGGGACTGCTCTACTATGTCTCTATCTGTCTGACTCAGCTCATCCAGCTCAGCCACTCTAGAATGTGCAGTCACTCCAGAGACTGCACTCTTTCTCTGAGAGCCAGGAGCTCTTTGACCTGACTGCACATGTACAACCTCTCCCCATGAGGAAAATAATCATAAATGTTAACTGGGTGCAAAAGACTGGATAGCCCCCACCCTGCTGCAGGATTCCTATCTGCATCTCCCTATTTACTAGGGATGGGACTATCGGTATCGGATTAATCCGATAATGCTGATAATTGGTGATATTGGATTAATCCGATAATACTGATAATATCGGTATCAGTATATCGGTTTTTTAACATTGCCAATTTTTCGGATCTTTAACATTATGGCCATTTTTTAAATGGCCGCAATGTTAAAGATCCGAAAAATCGTCAATGTTAAAAAAAACGAGATACCGATACCGATAAATCTGATATTGGATTAATCTGATACCAATAAAACCGGTAATTGATAATTCGCCGATAGTCCTATCCCTACTATTTACCTTCCCCTTAACCAATTCATTTGTGGGAACAGATATGTGAATTACATCTGGGCATATGAAAATGTCATATTCATTTCAGCCATAGCCCAAAGCTTATTTACACGGCCACACTATCAGGGCTGCTTGCTGCAACAATAACAGATGATTATATAAACTTTATCCTGAAGTCAGAAACAGATTTTTTTTCAGATGAATCAGTGTTTCATATATTCATTTCAAACCTTAGAATGATAAAAAAAAAAAAAAGCACAAATCTAAGAAAACTACACAATGATACTAATTTTCAAATTTTGCTATAAAATTATTTCTTGCACAGATTTGCTTTCCGCAATATTGTGCTCGAGAGGAAAGGAAGGAGCAGAGCAAAATGAGGGCCACAGCAAGTCCTCAAGTCAGGCACATCACTGATCCCTTAATTCAGCGTGCATTTGTATGGAAAGGTAATTACCAGTGGGGAATTTCCTGGTCCACAGGTTTCCCACTAAATGTGCTTTTAGTACTAGAACCAAAACAGTAGAGGGCGTTTTCAGACAAGACACTCTCCACCCACCTTCCACCCACTATACATGTTATAGGGCAACACTGCAGCCCTGAAACATGTATAGTAGATGGGTGGAGAGTGGGTGAAGAGTGTCTTGTCTGGAAACGCCCAGAGTCCTTCAAAATTACATATGCTTGTACAACTGTAAGCTTCTTCTTGGTGCTCCCAACCCTGAGTTTTAGGAAAAGCCTCTAGGCCCTGAGGCCTAGGATGCACTTGGTTCTAAACCCTCTAGTTCTCCTGACTACTCAGTACCAAGGTATCTGCCTTGATGCCACAGAGCCTAGAACACATTTAGCTGTAGCCCAGCTTGTATAACTCACTTCCATCAGCTGGCCAGCAATCATCTTCCAGCTTCCAGCTGGGGCCAATTAACAGGGTTAATCAACCTTCCCCAAAGGGTCCAACCCTGCCAGCAGTTACCTTAGCTCATAGTCCTCCAACCTAATCCTGCAAGGACTTAAGGGCAATAAATTGACCCACTGTGTCAGATATCACTTCAGCAAGAAATGCTCTCTCTCTCTCTCTCCTGAGGTTAAGAATATATTGGGATTGGTATAATGAAAAAAGGGGAATGGCTTTCAAAAACAGGGAGAGAATAATCTAGTGTTACTGAAAAAAATAAACTATCAATGTGACCATATTAATTTAATAAAAAAATACAGTGACCCAGATCCTCAAAACATTGTCCTTCAGTGGGGCTTATGCCACCTCACACTTTTTAGGGTCTGAGCCCGTGTTAATGCATTTAGCTCAAGAAGAGGTTAAACCCTTTACAGTTGAAGGTCAGAATAAAATCTGAGTTGGAAAAAACCCCTGCTGCTGTTGCTTGTTAAATTGATGCACAGAAGCATTAAGAGATGCATCTTGCCAGTGGGAATAAGCCATATAAAAGAAGTTGACATATTGAGGGATGGGGGGGTTGAATGGGGGAGGGCTCTTTGTTCTGCTTAAGGGGGTGGGCTTTAGGTGCTTGCTTTGAAATAAGAAGGGAAAGATTCCTGTCAAACTGTTTCTGAATCTTTATTATCTTTTAAAGGCTAAGAGGAAAGCCCCCCGTTGCTTTGCTTTTGTATTAAAGGAGCCGTACCCTATTCCTCCCTAACCTGACTGGCATCCAAGTTACAGGTAGTGCAGTTAACTGCTTAACAGATAAGATCTGGTAAAGTAAAGCTAAACTTCACCCTGTTGTCACTTTTTGTCCCTGTCCTCTCTCCATGCATTATAAAATAGTCTTATGATAGTAAAACATATCTATATAATACACCTCTCTGCCTCCACCACAACAGGTATCTCTCTTTTATTCTCATTGGCACGGTACCTCATTTATGGCATGCTATAACCTGGGTGAAATCCTGACCTCACTTACATCAAGAAGGTCATGATTTCTCCCTAACATACCAAACTAAGTGTGTTTTTCTGGACCCTCACCTAAATATAGGCATATACATGCATATGAAATTCCTTTGAGATGTAAACATTTTTCTTTCCTTTTCTCAAGGTGACTGTTTGTGACCTCTTCCCTGGAAAAGTATATTTATGAATTTTGGAGACAAAGTACTCCAGATGATACTTTTTATTGGGAACCAACTATGGTTGATGAGAGTATGCAAGCTTTTAGGCTACAACAGGCTCCTTCCTCAAGCATGTAACAAGTTAGAACTATGGCCTGAAAGATACAAGACGGGTGTGTATATATAATGAAAGTAATCATTTGAAAGGGAGCTGTTAGGAGAACAATAAATCATTGGTGGTTTAAGCAATGAGTTTAAAAAAACATTGATGATGGTGTTAAAAACCAAGAATCAATTGATAAAGTAAATGTTGGCTGGGAACTAGCCAACATTTAAGGAGGAAATAGTAATTGGTTGCTTGAGGAAAAATCCTGTGTGGACCAGATCTTGTGTACCTTAGCCAACAAAAGTTGGTCCAACAAAACATAACATTTAACAACATAAGTAGTGCCATACGGGGTCAGATCAATGGTCCATCGAGCCCAGCATCCTATCTCTGACAGTGCCCAATCTCAGACACATAGGAGAAGTACCCAACAGGTCACTATGGGGCAATCTATTCCCTGCTGTTCACTCCCAGCTTCAAACAGTAAGAGGTTACATCCCCCATACTTACTAGGTTAGTAGCTTTTAACAGACATACCCTCCAAGAACTGATATAATCCTTTTTAAACCCAGCTATACTACTTGCCTTGACCCCATCTTCTGGGAACAAATTTCACAAGTTAATTATGTGTTGAGTGTGCAAGAGCAGGCAGCATCTCGTTTATTAACCCCCAAAGGATTAATTCAGCTTATCTGCAATGGCCTTATCCTCTCCCTTCACTCCCTGGTCATCTAATGGCCCAGCTGACTTTTAAGGCTTCTGCTTCTGATGTACTTGAAAAAGTTTTTATTGTTAGTTTTTGCATCTTTACCGAGTCACTCTTCAACTTCCCTCTTGGCCTGCCCTATTAATGTTTTATTCCTAATTTGGTGATGCTTATGCCTTTTCCTGTTTTCCTCATTAGGACTAGCTTTCCATTTTTTAAAGGACACCTTTTTGCTCCTTCACCTCACCATTTAGTCACACTGGCAAACGCTTGGTCCTCTTACTACCTTTTTTTTTACTTGTGGAATACATTTAATCTGAGTTTCCAAGATGGTGTTTTTAAATAGTCTCCATTCCTCTTGCAAAAATTTAATCCTCACAACTGCAGATCATCTCAGCTACTTTTGTGTCCATCTCTTACATTTGGAATTAATGTGGCAACCAACTTCCAACAGATCCTGATGTTTTAATAATTAGAGATTATTAGCTACCTCTAGAAAAGGAACTTATAATGGTGTTCATGTAAAGAAAGAGGGAGAAAGGATGAACATCAGTATGGTGAATGAAGCATAAATGGGGCCACATTCTTAGATAAATTATTCTACTTTCATACTCAGGGAAAGAGAGAGAGAATAATACTGTTTAAAAGCATGTGATCATGCCATTAAGACTGTTTGCAGTGGAGCTATGATGAAATCTGCCCTACTCTCTGCATTGAGGAAGAAAAGAGTAGGAGACAGAGGTTCCAAGGAAAAAAAAAATACCCCAGGATTGGGTTTTGTAATGGGGTGGAATCGACTGTTCAATCCATTTCATTTTGGGGTGTGTTATCACAATCAGTTAACCCAGTGCAAGAGTCTTGGAAGAGCACCCTAACACACTTTAGTCACTCTGTATTTCTCATGATCAGAGTGGTTAAAGCCTGGTTAAATTGGGGGTTTTGTCCCTCTTACCCAAACGATGGTTTGATGGTTAGTTATTCCAAAACATGAATGGAAGATGCATGCGATTACATCCCCTTAATGTAGTAACTATTCAGTAGCAGCAAGTAAAGGAGAGTGGGCTGTGGGATTGTGTTGCTCTACAAAACGTTATTGGTCACATTCCTAAGTATTGAGGAACTGTTAAGGAACCAAAGAGAAATCCTTATGTCTGGAAAAAGAAAAACCATGTAATAAAGTCCCCCATCCTGGCTCTGCTGGGGTTCGGGGGGAACCCACAAAGGATCACAGACATAGCTGAGGCTAAGAATAGAAGTGTTACATCACATTTTGCACAAGGCAGTAGTGGGACAGGGGAGGAAATGAGATCTTGAAAGAGGAATAAATAAATTACAGCCAGATTTTATAGAAAAACTGCCTAGACTGGAAGCTCCTTAGGAAAAATCCAGAGATGTGAGTTGTGGGCTGTTTTTAGATATAGGTGAAGAAAGAACTGTTATAAGGCAAGCCAAAGAACCAGTCAGGACTGATGATGACATGAAAACATGTGTTAGAGAATTTAAAAATGAAGTTAAGAGAATTACTAATTAGGTCTGAAAGCAAGAGAAACACAATGACATTTTCTGGTGCATCATTCAAGAGATGAGCAGGTGTGTGGCTGTGATTCAAACTCCACACGCCTTTCGGTTCAATTGGAAAATCTTATGCATAAAGTTGAACAATGTATATTGCATCTGTCAGGGGTGGCCAAATTTCCCAACCACAAAAGTCATTTACAAAAAACTTCACATGGTCGAGAGCCTCAAGATGCAAACATGAGCACACGAAAACCTCTCCTGCTTTGGGATTAGTTTTAGCTATAGGTGCTGGTGCTTTGTAGTCCTTGCTGCTGAGATTCTGGAGAACAGCTGCAATTCAACTTCCAAGACTTGGATCTAGTGATTATCCATAAGTATAGACAGACATAGGAACCAAAGAACCAGTCAGGATTTATGAGGACATGAAAACAGGTGTTAGAGAATTAAAAAATGAAGCTAAGGCAGTGCAGGGCTCAGACCAGTTTTGGGCAAAAGCCACACTTGAATTGTCCAAGAGTCTTATGCAGCTTCCTGAGGCAGAGTTTGGCCACCCCTGGCGTATATTTTGATTTTGTAGAGGAAGAGAAAGTCCTTGAGACAAACCTCTTTAATTACAAAGGCTAGTTATCTGATCTCCAGAGTTGCCAGTAGTGACAGTGTTCCATTGTGTAAGGGATAATGGATAACCTTTAGTATCCATACAGGACAGCACAGCCCTTGTGAGATCGAGACACTAACTTTGCAATGCTTCTTGGGTTCTGGCATGCAAGGCAGAGTGCAACAAGGCTTGTGTAGGTCATGGAGGATGGGTCTAGAGAATTCACTGCTCCACAGGTCCTTCCATCCTCCACACGGAGAAGGGGGCACTGAAGGGAGTTCCTATACTCCTGGACGTACCAAGCGGAGGAACAAACAGATATTTAATACAGTTAAAAAGGTGGCAAATTCAACAGCAATAAAATGAAATGCTCTTTTTATACAATGTGTATTTAGATGGTGTAATTTATTGTCAAAGCATGTCAGCAACACCGAGAATATAACAAGAATCCAAAAGATATGGGACATTTATTGGAACGGCAAAAAAAAAAAAATGCCAACAAAAACTTGCAAAGCAATAGTAAGTCACATGCTTCAGGGTTTAAAGCCTCATCTTCTACAGTTAAAGACGGGTATCTAGTCTGTGTGTTGGAGTGCAGGAGGCAGATTATCCAGCATGTGCCTATTGTGGGGGGGTTTGCAGCTTTTTCTGAAGCAATGGGTGCTGGATGTTATTGGCTTGGATGCGGGGCTAGATTAAGTATGCTTCCTATCTGGAATATTTATCCTTGGTTTAAAAAAACTCATTGGATCTATGGAAGTTTCAAGTCTATAGAAAAACTCTGCAGTCAGCTATGGACGAGGCAGGGTGAAGATTTCTTTCTCCCATTCCCTCCACTCTTGTTGAGCAAGACAGTGCACAGGCTTTGTGCTGCTGCCAGTGATTCATCCTCAGCGGAGAAGATGGGAAAATCATTTAAAATCGCTATATATGAAGGTGTGTATATAGATCAATTATCTATATACAGAGCTGAAAGCAATTTAAATTTTTAAAGTATGCAAAAATATATTAAAAGTATCCATGATTACTTGGCTAGAATATTGGTGAAAAAATGATTAGGGCTCCCATTCTCCAAGTGCTCCAGTAGAGCAAGCTCTGTTCTGTTCAATGAGGCTTGTGCTGGCTGGGTGCTTTGAGAATGCAGTAGCAGGTTAAGAGCTGGTGTCAGAAGACTGAAAACATTCTAGACCAGGGCAGAAGATGAACTCATGCAGGTTTGCAGAATTACACCTTCAGGATCAGGGAACATATTTCAGTTTAGGGGCTATCAACTAGAGTGATCTAATCTAAAAAATTTCCCCCTTCATACCAGTCTCTCACCCTCTGTTCTAAAGGACTGGAAATATGGACAGAGCATGACCAGCAAACGGACAGAGACTATGGCATCTCAAGTTACTCAGTGCTGTCAGTACTACAAAAACTAGTAGTGATTCTGTGGGTAAAAACAGATGTGACGGTGACCTACTCTGGCCCAGGATCCATTGGCATGTCTGTTTATGCACAACTGCCACCAGATGTTAGCCCGGGACTGCCCCAGGGTGGGTAGGCAGCTAGCCCGGGCTGCGTCCTCCAAAAAACTCCAAGGACAGAAGCTCAGGCTAAGGGCTGCCCACCAGGCCTATATGAGCTAGCACTTCTGTTCAGCCCCATCATACCTGCCTCAGGGCAGGGACCGCCATGGTCGAGCACCATGGCTGGTTGCCATGGCTGTGGGACACTGGGGGCAGGGCACAGGCAGGGAGGGCCATTCACACATTTGTTTAACCCTCGACCCTTCCCGTGCATGTGGGTGGTGGGACAGCACTTCAGCTGCAGGTATGTTTGTTTAGTGCCCATCCATAACCCAGGCCATGTTAACAGTAGTTTCTCAGGCTAGGGAGCTGCCCATCACCCACATGTCTGTTTTTACCCACTGTTTTATTTCAGTTACTGTATTTCTACAGAGGAGGAATATCCAGAAAAGAGACAAATTGTTTATGGAGTAACAAGGCCTAATTCTGGTCTTAGCACTTGATGTTGCTGAAAGGTTCTGACATCAGTGGGCTCTTGGGGTTGTCCAGTAGCATACATGATTGGAGCCATTCAGCCATGTAACCATGTACTAAATCAACTGGGTCAGACTGAGTGAAGCTGAAGAGAGAAAACAAGGAATATTTCTGCCATTCTTCTTTTGGGGAGAGAGGCTTAAGATGTATCTAGCTGGGGATTTATAAGAATACTGCTAACTGAGTAAGTAAGTAAGTAAATAATTTATTGTGTGGCAGATAGCCATTGCAAAAATATAAAATATAAAATGGAATATTATATATAAATACAAAAAAGGAACATGAAATATAAAATATAAAACAGTAATACAGAATCCACGTACAACCATCAACTAAGACTAAGACATCATCTCATATACAATTCATACAAAATTCCCAAAATTAAGAATTAAGAATCAACTCAATAATCTACAGTCAAATTCCTCCCGCAATGGTAATCAATTTAAACAAAAGGTATACACAAACAGAGTTGAATCAGCTCATGGCAAATACGCTTAAGTCTAGTTTTAATAACTATACCGCATCCTGCCTTCGGTCCTGGGAAGTTTTGATGGCAAATACTTGCCCCTAAAATTGGGCCACCTTCCCTGAAACTATGCTGGAGCGATCTTCCAAAAGAAACTTGAGATAGAACACCTTCGCCCTACCGGAAAAAGGAATTAGAAGTGGAGAAATCAGTCCGTTACGAGCCTTAGCAAAAAGAGGACACTCCAGAATAATATGCTCCAATGTCTCCACATGGGCAAGATGGCACTGGCATAGACGTTGGGCTAGTGGAATGCCCTTATATCGACCCTCCACTACTGCCAAAGGAAAGCAGTTGAACCTTGCTAGAAGCATCAGCCTCCTATTCTGTGGCCGTCTAAATAAAGGAATGGAACTGAGGAATCATTAGCACAGCGTAAATACATAGCCTGGGACCTGCATTCCTCTATTGCTGACCTCATATTCTGTCGTTCAATATCCACCAGTATCCTTAGTGCTAGTCTCTTTGCTGCACTGTAGCCCGATGGAGAGAGGAGCTCAGGGCTTAACCCCATGGTGTTTATCTTCTTCTTCACCTCCAATACCCAGCAGTTCTGTGGCCTGTCTTTAGTCACCAATAGTGATAAAGGAGCAGCCAGGCCAAAACGAAGACTAAGCCAATAGCCAATCGCAGATGACCAAATCCTTTCCTGTATAGGTTGGAGTCCACACTCCATAGTAAGAGCCATACTACTAGCCCCCGGTGGAGCAGACAGTAGGGCTCGTATAAACCCTATTTGTAATTTCCCTAAGTTCTTTGACTTCTCTTGATTCAATTCTAAAGAATTCATAGAGCAGTAATTCCCGAAAGCCTCCAGGGAACGTCTCAGACCCACTTGCAACCACAAAAGCAGGACTGTATCGTCGGCATAGAGCAGGCATGTTATGTTAGTATCCTCTAG
>QEPC01001041.1:9534367-9579609 GCA_003113815.1 Sphenodon punctatus | reverse complement strand
GGAGACAGGAAGCACTCGGCAGCGTGCACACCAGGGGCCAGTTTCAGATCACCGGCGCCGCCCAGCATGCGGCGCCGGTTTTTGTAGGGCAGGCCCCGCCCTGCCTGCGTGCCTCGAGGCGCTGGGAGCGCCGCACTGGACCAGGCCCCGCCCCCTGTGCCGACAGCGGCGGCGGCGGCCCTGGTTCTATTGCCGGAAGTGGATGCCTGAGCGGGGAATCCCCTTCAGCGCCGCTCGAGCGGGCCACGCCTCCGGGCTCTTCAGCGTCTGTCCGTGCATCTCGGGGTGGTGTGGGTGGCCCTGCGGGATGGGCGCCCCGGCGGCGATTGCGCCGGAGGCGCCTGAGACTGACAGGCTTGCACAGACGCAAACACATCCCATGCCTCAGCAGGCATCACCAGCTGGAATTGATCCCATAAGCACTGACCAGATGGGGCATTTCTTACCTCTAGCTCTGCCATTGCCTCTGAAAGGGCGGTGTCAAAGACGTGTTCAATGCAAGTGATTTTGTCCACAAAGTATGCTATAAACATGTCACAGCAGGTCCCGGAAGACTCCAGGTCCAGGTGGAGACAGGCTGGACTGACCAAAACCCTCACCACCCAGAAAAGCTCCACCAGATGTGACTTTGCAGATGCTATGAGTGTAGCAAAGAAACCCTTCTTTGCTGCCCTGCACATCCATGACATAGCCTTTCAAAAAACAGTCTGTGCCGCAATCGGTCATCTTCATCACGAATATGGCAGCATTGTTGTTCCAACTGCCTTCCCTCATGCTTCAGCTGCCCCAGGTCCTCCTTAAACCATAGGGACTTGCAATGTTGGAACATGGGGAGCAGATGCCTGGGGAGCCACCTGAATGATAGCCCTGTCCAACCAATCATTCCACAAGGTCACAAGGGCATTGATGGAGTGGTCACTGAGTTCTGAGGGTAAATCCCCAAGAGCAGCCTGGAACCCTAAGGTTCTGAGGGTGGACCATCCTAATTGGTCCTACACCCCTCAGATCATGTAGGCGCGCCAGGATGAAAGCCCGCAAGAGGTAATGATTCGACCATAACAAGGGTGAACCAACAACACTTCCTGAATTAGGGTCCAACACAAAGTGGTTTCTTTCTTTTGTTGGCATTTTGCCTAGACTCTCTGAAGATGATCCACAGTGCAATTCACAGGGCATTTGGAGCTGGTTGTAGTCCTGTCTACTTCAATAGAACTCATGCTGGTGCCAAGTGCTAGTTTAATGCCATGATAATCCTATTGCTCAAGTTCTTACAAAGTATGTAATTTTCAGATGGTGCTTTTAAACTTAGCATCTGGATGAAAGTTTACATTTTTGACTCTGTAAGCTTGCACATTTCCTTACTGCAGATGACTTGCATGCATTTACGAGAACAGAATTTAAATTAAATATCTGTGGAATGAATGCCTTCCTCACTCATTTTCCAGGATCTCAGGAAGAGCTAATGAAGACTCTTCAGATGTTTTGTAACAATTCTTACACATTACATATTATACTATATTTAACCCCATATTACGCTATATTTATACACTTTCTCATAATATTTTAGAAGTAGGGGCATCCAGTGAAAATAATAGGCAGCAGGGTTACAATAAGCAAAAGGAAGTGCTTTTTCATACAAACTCTAGAATCATTGTCATGAAAAGTTGTGGAGGCTAACAGTATGTCTTAGTTCTTTAAAAAAAGAAAGATCAAAGTCCATGAAGGATAGGGCTATCAATGAGTATTAGCAAAGTTGTCTGGGGGAATGAAACTTCAGACTTCTGGAAGCTGGGAGTGAATGATTGGAAACGAGTTGCTCTGTATATGCTTTTTCAGAAAAATCTGATGCTGGCTCAGGGACCAGAGACCAATCCCTCTGATTTAGATGGAGCACTGGTCTGATACAGTATGACAGTCCTTATGTTCTAGGAGTAAGGAATTTGTTGAGAAAAGTAAGGATATAATAGGGCTAGAACGATAACTACCAAAGCACACCAAGCATGGCCTCATGTCCAATCACCTGAGAACCTGAACTTCTTTTCCATTTCATGGTGACGGAAGATTTAAATTTGTTTTGGTTCAATTAGGAATAATATCATTGCAAACTTCTTTTTCTTGGAAAAAAAAACATCTCAAAAAATCCATCTCATTTTTCCTCAGGAGACTGTTTCATTGGGAAATTTTCCATCACCTCTAGTTACAAACTCCCTAAGAACGTTTAATTGTTTGGGACTTTGGGTTAAAATAAAAGTTGAATCTAATCCAGAACCAGGATGGTGTTTACTATGATTCTACACGATAGACATTTTAATGGTCACAAATACTCTGTTCATTCTCCACTAATTTCTTATCTTTTGTGTCAGTAGATCTATTAATATGGACAACACTGTTAAACAAAAGATCTTAATCTTTCCATATTTATCTTTTTTATTAAGTGTAACCTTCCCTGCGGGTGTCTTTGTTTAAGACAACAATTAATGGGGTCTATTAGTTTTGTAGAGACCCTGGCTCTCTTAGCTGTTGCATGCAGGAAACATCTGCCCCAAAGCATGAAAATACCAGACCATGAACACATTTCCACTACATTTTATAGTTTGCTGGCCTTCAAGTATTCTTTGTTTTCATTTTCTGGCTATGATTGTAAGTGGCTAAAAAATTATAATGGAAAAAGAATGTAAATGAGGGATTCCTGCCTTGTTTTGTTGCAACCAAATTAAACAAACCTATCTAGAATTTAACTTACTCTGGTGTTGAGCAGAACTTTTCAACTGTCTTCTTGGATGTGTCCACCTACAGCCAGGAAGCTGATCTGGCTACAGGCAGAAGGTCTAATTCACCTCCCAATGTCAATCAGGAGTTATGGAAAGGAGCCAAGTGGAGTTTATGACCAGCCCTCAGAGTTTCCTTCCCAGTTGGCTGCTCTGGGGGCTTAATGCTGGGTACCTAGAACCTATTAATGTCCAACTGCTCAAATTTTGGTTCAAGAATGTACAAAGACCACCACAGAGGCAGAGACAGAACTTAGTTCTCCTGTTTGGTATACACACTATCCCAAGGTCATTTGTAAACCTCTGCCTTGTTCTTTATAGAACAAATTCAGATAGGGGTTCTGCAGCCAGCAGCCTCCTTTGCTCCACAGCTCTCATTCATTCATAGGCAAAGCAATAAAGTGGTCCCAGTAAAACAACAGAGTGGTTCACACTTTATTGTAACTATATTCAAATCCCTCCTGAAAACCTACCTCTTCCACCATACTTTCTTTAGCTTGTCATCCTGTTAAGTCTGCTCCCTGATTTACTCAGAGTCCCTTTCTCCCCTGTAACTAAGGGTGATTTCAGACGTTACGCGGTCCTGATTCACCACAGTGGATTCCCGGTGGGGGTGAACCGAACAACCACCCCCGTGGTAAAAAAAAGCCCCGAACAGATGTAACAGGACCGGGACCATGGCAGGGAATTGGGCCGGCAGATCACGGGCTGGGGCAGCGCAACAGATGTGACGCCGATTCCCGGCTGTGGCCAAAACACCCAGAAGGCGCCAGGTCAGCCCATTCCGGCTGCTGCTGCTGCTGCTGCTGCTGTCCCTCCACCGCCTCCAGGTGCAGCATGACTGCCTCCTCCCCCGCCTGCACCTCTACCGCCACTGCCTCCTCCTCCACCTGCTCCTCCTCCCTTGCTCTCTCGCCCTCCACTCGCCTCTCCCTTCCGCCTCACTCCAACCCGCCCCGTCCCCCTGCTACTGTATGCCCTTTAAATCTCCCTCCGCTGCCTGTGTTGTTGCTGGTTGCCTGGCAGCGATGCTGCATGCTTTGTCCCCGGCTGGGAATCATTTCCTTTGATTCCGGCTGGTGGTTGCCGGCCAGACATTACTTTTTGTTGGTTTCCAAAAGCCTCCAGGGAAGCATGTCGAGCTGGTCTTTGCAAGTAACATGTCCAGGACACAACCACTGGGGAACCTGGGCTCTCCAGTGCTCCCAGACAATTCTTGTGACTTACAAAGACCACTTCCTGTGAGCTGTGGACCTGTTTGCTGCTATGTCTGGTGGCTGCCACCATTCATACTGACAGGGGCTCTGTGGCCTCCTGTTGCCATGGATCTATTTGGCTTGCCCTGCACGGAGCACTCTGGGTTTTCCAGCAGTGCTCTGTGAGTGGCCATGAGTGGGTGCTCTGAGGCTCACGGGACCATGCATCTGGTCACTCCACCTTCAGATGGGTGGTTGACTATGTGACTCCTGGGTGGCCATACAGGGTAGGATCTCATCGGAAAACACCCCCTCTGCTCCCCTCTCCTCTATCTCTGTCATCCTTCCTTTCCCCTCAGTCCATAACCTCAGGGTCATCTTTGATTCCTCTCTCCTTCTCTGCTCACATCCAAAACACTGCCAAAACGTGTTTGTTTCTTTATAATGTTGCCAAAATCCATCCTTTCATCTCTTCCCCCCCTTTGTTTTCCATCCCTTATCTCTCCTAGATTGTAAACACACTGGGGCAGGGACCTTGTCTATAATTAACAATGGTAACATGCCAGATACATTTCTGGTGCTATTTAAATACTTATTCATAATATAGGACTTTCAAACACTAATACAAATTTCAAATTACAAGACGATAGCGAGAGGCCCATGTTCACTGAGTTTCCCCCCAACTGAACATGGGTCCCTGAGTATAGCAGCAAACTGTTCCTGGATGGGAAAATACAATCAAGAGCAGTTTTTCTGGTTTGATTTAACTTTTCCTTCTTTTTCATTTAGAAACATTAACAAATTGGGAGAATAGGAAGATACTGTGCTAATTTTTGGAGGCTGCCTGCATCTGCTGCTGCTGATGGGAAGCCGAGCTTGCAAGAGGTTAAGCAAATATTTTCCCATCATCATTTAATTATTTTACATCATTGCTAAAACAAAGTTTGTTCTATTGTTTGAAATTAATGTATCCTTTTGGCTCAATATTAATGGCTTCATCATACGTAAATATCTTCTTCCTTTTATCTATTAAACTAAGTTGGAACAGATGCAGAAGCTAGGCCCTTAGGTGGTCTTGAAGACTAAAAATCCTCAGGTCCATTCAAAAGGTGAACAGGCATTTCCTAAGAATTGTTTTCCTTGGAGGGGGAAGGAAGTGATGGCTTCAGTAATGTATATTGCTGTGGGATCTACTTGCACTCTGCTTGATCAGACATGTGCTGCTGTTCCTCCGAAGCACTCGGAGAGGTCATTTGAAGGTCTTTTTCTATGTTTTAGTCTTGTGTCGGATAGTTTATTAGAATTGTCCATCTGCTGTAGGGCGGTATGGTGGACTCCCTCTGTAGTAAAGTGGTTATTAAGGGATGAACTTGGAATATTATGGGCTGGAGCCATACTTTACCCTTTCATACCACCAAACATTTTGAGTAGCCAAACAGGGATAAGCCCCACCCCCCCTTGGCCAATAAGCTCTGTTCCTTCTCACACTTCCAGACACATCTGCCAACATTCCAAGTGCTAAAAGCGTCAGAAGCGCTCCTGCTCATCATTCCACATAGCTTCTTATCATTCCATTGTCTCCCCATTATTCCCTCAAATGCCTTTCCTTGGAGGCAACCAGGAAAAAGGTGCCTGGAGCCTGAATACCAGTCTTTTTTTAAAAATTTTATTAAAGTAAAGTGGTTTTTATTGTTTGTTTGTTTGTTTGTTTTTTGTTTTGCAATTTACACTGTGTTTCATATACAAGAAAGTACAAAGATTAATCCCCAGTCCAACATCTGGGTGTAACTGTCTCAGCTCCAACCGATGCTGGGAAATAACTATAACCAGCGGTCAACTCTATTTATGGATGATGCTAGCTGTCCTTTACTTTCAGGGATAGTATTGATCAAATGTAAAAGTCAAACAGGTAAAATCATTCATCCGGTGTCAGCGGTCTGTCCTGAATAACCAGCAGACATGGAAGCCATCGAATTTGCAGGTCTCCGTATCTCCTCCCAAGTTTTGCTAACAGTCTCTCCATTGAGAAGATAAACATACTCTGTTCAACCATTCTCCTTCAGTAAGGGTGCGCTCTGTTTTCCAGTTTCTAGCAATTACATTAATAGCTGCCAAAATAAATATGACACAGGGGTCCCTGAATCTCTTCATTACTGACTGTTCCAGGAATCATCCCAGAAGAGCCGTCTCTGGGCGAAAAGGTATCGGGAATCCGATCATGGTTTCCATATAGCCCCATACCACCCACCAGAGGGATTGGATCTTATGGCAAGACCACCAACAGTGAAGACAGGAGCCCTCCTCTCCACATCCGCGCCAGCACAGCCTGATTTCCTTTATTAATGTACTTAAATTGTACCGGGGTCATATAATATCTCAGCATAAGTTTTACTTGTGGTTCCCTAGTCTCCAATGAGGTAGCTCAGGTGTTAAAATGGGCAATTATGTCTTTAGACTCTTTTTCACTGAATCTTCTACCCAAATCTCTTTCCCAAGTTCCAACATATTTTAAATGATTTTTATACCATAATGACTTTAATGTTTTGTAGATTCTACCTAAACCTATTGCTGACTGTCTTAATTAAGAAAATTTTAATGTTGTGTGGGGCTCTACTTTAATTTTTACTTTAAGTCTTTAATTTACTCTACTTTAAGTCTTTAATTTTCCCTGGTTGTGTAAAGGTGCTTTTCAATTGTAAATATTGATAGGCATCAACTTGTGTTTGCAATTGAGATTCCAAAGCCTCTTGCTTTATGAAGGAACTTTCTACAAACAACTGCTCTGCCCTAAAGTATTGTTTTTATGGAGTTTTGAACGTAGTCATGTCACTGTGTTCTGTTCAACCAGAACCCTTAAGTCTATGGGCAAGTATGGGAAGGCTGTAACTGAGCCTTTAATTCATTTAACAATGATTTTCCAATTGTGCCAAACTTCCCACGCAAATGGATATTCCTTCCAATTTGTCCCGTGTCAGATAGACAGGTCTTGAAATTATCGACCTGTAGGCTTGCTGCTTCCTGTTGGGGCCATTTTTGATGCACCGGGTTATGATACCAGGATTTAAGCGCACTGAGGACCGTTGCCTTATGGTATAGTCTCAGGTCTCGGACCCCTCAAGTTTAGCCCCCCTGCTTCTCTAAGTTTCATCAGCATCTCTTTCCTTATTCTAGTTTTTTTATGGGATTACACCACTTCCGAGAACAGCCTATCAATTTGGACCAAAAATTAATCAGGTAAGTGTACTGGCAATGGTATAATTGGGTACAACAACTTTGGTAGTGCTATCATCTTAAATAGATTAATTTTCCCTAGTCAACTGCAGGCCAGGTCCTTCCAAGTTGTTGCTTCTGCTCTGAACTTTTGTAATAGATCTGGAAAGTTCAATTTGTAAAGATTATAAAGGTTTTTGGTCAACTGAACTCCCAGGTATTTAATTTTGAGTTTTTGTTCTTCAAATGGAACCTTGTTTCTGATGGCTTGGATTTGCTCCTGGTCTGGGCCATAAATAAAAGTATGTGATTTTTCGTAGTTAATCTTATACCCTGAAATGTGACTAAACGAGTCAATTAAGTCTATTAGGGCTGGAACAGAGGTTAAGGGATCACTCATGAAGACCATCATGTCATCCGTGAACAGAGCCACTTTGTACTGTTTCCTTCCCATGTTCACCCCTCTGATTTTATCCTCCTGTCTGATAGCACAGGCTAGCCCCTCCAAGGCCAAGTCAGAAAGTAAGGGTGATAAAGGGCATCCCTGTCTAGTTCCTCTGGATAGCTTGAACAGCTCTGAGATATTATTATTGATAAGTATCCTGGAGACTGGGTTTTTATAAATTGCCTTTATTCTGTTCAAAAAGTTTCCTCTAAAGCCCATGGCTGCCATAATTTTGACCAGGTAGAGTGGCTCTACTCTGTCAAAGGCCTTGTCCGCATCTGCTGAGACCACCACCGCGGGGTGGCCTATTTTACTGAGATGGTGTATAATGTTTACTGCTTTGCGGATGTTGTCCGTTCCCAGACGCCCCGGGATAAAACCCACTTGGTCTGGATGCACCAACTCCCCAATAATTGCAGCCAAATGATTTGCAAGACATTTGGTGAAAATTTTATAGTCGCTATTTAACAGGGATATGGGCCTATAACTCCCACAGTGTTCTAAAGCACGGCCTTGTTTGGGGAGAACTATTAACTTAGCCTCGTAAAAAGTTGGGGGCATAGAGTATTCTTGCAAAATTTGATTAAAAGTATCTGTCAATAGAAGAGCCAACCCCCCCAGAAAGCATTGATACAATTCAATTCGCAGTCCATCGGGGCCTGCAGCTTTATTTTTGGGCATGGATTTAATAATTTCTATCATTTTCTCCACTCCTAACAGGGAATTTAAGAAACTATTCTGGGTGGCATTGAGTCTTGGAAGTTTGTATTTTTGCAAAAATGTGTCAATTTTGGATATTTGTGGGTTCATGGTGGTGTACAGTGTTGCATAAAAATGATAAAATTCCCCTTTAATTTTTTCTCTGTCTCTGGTTCTTTCTCCTGCAGTTTCTATTTCCATAATGTAATGTTTTTGTATTGCTTTATTTGCAAGTCTAGCCAGGGCCCTTCCTGATTTATTATTTTGATCAAAATACCTGCACCTAACTAGTTTCAGTTTCCTGGTTGTTTTGTTAATTTCCTCTGTGTTGATAGTCGTCCTTCGTTTTAATAGTTTTTTATGGAGCTTTTGGGAAGGGTTTTGTTTTAATTTAGCTTCTGCTACTCTTAACTGTTCGTGGAGTCCCTTCAAAGTTTCTCTTTTTAAAAAATAAATTGCTGACTTCAGGGCAATTATGTTACCTCGAATGACTGCTTTGGCAGCTTCTCATAGGATACTTGGTGAATTGACTGATCCCGTATTCAAATCAAAGTAATCCTTTATATTTTGCTTTAACTGCTCTTTGAAAAATTTATTTTGACATAGCATTCTGTCCATCTGCCATTGTGAGTATTCGGCTGGGGGGCCCTGGCTTCCCCAATGAAATATCGCTATCACACCATGATGGTCTGAAAGGGCTTGATGCAATATATAGACTTTCTTACAGTGACCTATCTCTTTTAGGGGGATTATTATGTGGTCAATCCTAGTAAATATCCTATGTGGGACTGAATAAAAAGTATAGTCTTGCTTCTGTGGGTTTTGCTGTCTCCATATATCGATTAGCCTGTTATCTTCCAGCATAGCCTTTATTTTATTTTGTCAATTATTTAGGGGCTTAAAGTTCGAGTGATCTTTTCATTAAAGTGGGATATTCATATCCCCCTGGATTATTATCTCTCGCTAGCATGATCTAAAATTTTGGGGATAAATTTCTGAAAAAAATTGAAGCGTGCCTTCATTGGGAGCGTAAACATTAACCAATGAGATGTCTATTCCGTTCAGAGTCCCAGTGACCATTAAAAATCTACCTTCTCTGTCGCTTACTATCTTTTTTATCCTGAAAGTGCATGTGGCCATTATTCCAATTAGAACTCCTGCCTTCTTTTTCAGGGCACAAGCTGCAAACAGTTCCCCAATTTTTTTATGTTTAATGCGGAACAGGTCTTTTTCTAATAAATGTATTTCCTGGAGGAAAAAACTATCACAACCTGTTTCCCAGAGCAGTTCTTTCACCCTCCTACGTTTCATAGGTTTATTAAACCTCCTTACATTTAAAGTAAATGTCTTTACTTTTTCATCCATCTTGAGCTAGTCTGGAGTTTATCACCTGGGCTACTGCTGTTTTTTCCTTAAAAGGGTTGACATACCACATATTTGGTCCTTTACCCCATTTAAAAGTCTTTTGATGTTTACCCTCATGTTTTTTATCTCTTTGGACTTTTTGTTATTTAGCTTGAGACCTTTTAGTTAAATTATTTCCTGATACCATCTGTATCTGTGCTTCCCCCTTCTCTTTTCTAGGATCAGAGTGACCATAAACTTTTAACTTAACATAACCCCCCGTTTCTCCCCCCCCCCAACTTTCTTCCCAGGCTGCATTTTACTCTTACTGTACTCTGCACTTAACTGGCTCTTACTATTTGCACCTGCTGAATCTTATGCTTTGTTGGGGGCCTGAACTGTAGGGTGTCGAAAAAATCTTTTTTCTCCCCCACCCCCCATCCCCTTTGTGCTGTCTGTGCCCGAAGGCTACGCTCTACGATCCTCCTGCGGGGGCCTAGTAGTCGTTTTCCCAATGATGTTCATCGCATTGCTTTTAAGTCAATGCAAATAATAAGGTAGCCCACACTCCCTCTCCACCCCTTTAGTCAACTGTGTAACTTAGTCTTATTTAAGTGATCTGACATTAAATTGAACTAAAGTAAAGAAAAACACTACTGTCCTTTTCCTGGTGCTCCACAGGATGTCTTATCAATTGTCCTCTGAGTGGCTCGGGCTACTGCTTTTAAGAAAAATCTCCAGGTCTGCTGGTTCCTGAAAAAACATTCGTTTACCCCTCGAAAATATGGACATTCTCACTGGAAATTGAAGCTGTGACTGTAGCTTCCTGTCATGCAGGACTGGGAAAAACTTTCCCCATCTCCTTCTTTTTGTCACCGTGGCAGCTGCATAATCTGTAAAGATTATTAACTGGTTGTTCTGATATTCCAGTTTTTGTTTACTGCGAGCCAGTCTTAGAATTCTCTCCTTGTCATGGAAATCATGAAATTTGACTATTACGGTGTGGGGGGTTTCACCCTCCTTGGGTCTCTGTCTAGCTGTTCTATGGACCCTTTCGATCTTTGCATTTTGTAGCTCAGGTGCTTTAGGGAAAAGGGTTCCCAACACCTCCCCTATTAATTCTCTCGGGTCTTTTCATTCCATACCCTCCCCTAAACCAGTGAATCTTAGATTTGACCTCCGGCACCGATTCTCAAGGTCCTCGGTCTTCTCTAGGAAGTAATCAATCGTCTCTTTCATCTTCTTGATCTGGTCTTCATTTTCTAATAAGTGATCTTCTACACTGGAGACTCTGTTCTCCAAATCTCCACTGTGTCCATTCTCTTCGAGAGCCCTTCTAACTTCTTTATATTTAAGTCACTTTTTGCATTTTATTTACCTTTTCAGTCAATTTTTCTCATGCCTGCACTACTGCTGCCAGATCTTTCCTAAGCACCGTCATCAGGGCTGTAAATTCGCTGTCTGGGTTTCTCTCTTCCTCAATGTTGGTCTGGCTGATTGCATCCGCCATCTTGGGAGACTCTGCTGCCACTACTGCCCTCAGGCCTGCTCTCGTTCTTGGTTGGCAAAATCACTCTATAGCATTCTGTTTTGGCTTTTTCCTTTTTCTACTTGCCCCTCGGGTCATTTAGTAGTTTAGTATGCTGCACCGTGCGTCTACAGCATTGATTTTTCACAGGTTTATCGGGATGTTGGAGTGGAACTCAGCCTCCCCACAGCTACTTGGTTTTGTGCGTGCTCAGAGCCCCGAATACCAGTCTTTTTGTTTTTCTCCTGAAATGTTATTTATTTTTAAAAATTTTATTTATTTATTTAAAAGCTTTATACCCTGCCCCTCTGCCACAGGCAACCCGGGGCAGCTAACAATATCACAGATAAACACAATAAAATACCATAAAACATAATAAAACATCAATTAAAAAGAGAGAATAAAAACCAACCCCCTCCCTCACCAACCCCCACCCCCCACCCACCCCTCACCCCTCTCCCTCACCAAATGTCTAACCTATCTTACAGGGTTGTTGTGAGGATTCAAAGTTGTGTTAAACTGTTGTATGTAAAGTGCTCCGAGTGCCATGGCAGGGGGGTGCTATATAAAAATAAAGATGATGATGATGAAATGCCTGACGGAACAGCCAGGTCTTACAACTCCTTCGGAAAGCTGGGAGGTCCGGGGCCAGATGGGCCCCCACTGGGAGAGAGTTTCAAAGACGTGGCCACCGAGAATGCCCTATTCTGTGTGGCCCCCCAGAAAACCTGGGGGACCTCCAGTGTGGAGGCTGGTCTAGGACCTGGGCTGGTCTAAGACCTGGGGAGCGAGGTGATCTCGCAAGTAGACAGGGCCCAGACTGTGTAAGGCTTTATAGGTAAAAACCAACACTATGAATCGAGCCCGGAAGACTCTTGGCAACCAGTGCAGAGACCAGAGCACTGGTGTAATGTGCTCCCGGAGGCCCAGTCCCACTAAGAGCTGGGCTGCCACATTTTGCACCAGCTGCAGCTTCCGAGCCATCACCATAGGTAGCCCAGATGATAAAAGCATGGATGATCGTGGCCAGGTCAGGAACCGAAACCAACTACTGATGCACCAGATGTAAATGGCGGAAGACACTCCTTGCCACAGCCTCCACCTGGAGATCCAGACAGGACTTCTCCCCTCCCCCTCCATCTGTGTCATCCTTCCTGTCCTCTCAGCCCATAACCTTGGGGTCATTTTTGATTTCTCTCTTTCCTTCTCAGCCCATATCCAAAACACTGTTAAAACTTGGTATTTCTGTCTTTATAACATTGCCAAAGTCCATCCCTTCCTGTCTGAACACAATATCAAACCCCTTATTCATTCTCTCATTGCCTTCCGCTTAGACTATTGTAGCCTGCTTCTTGCAGGCCTCTCATTCATCTCTACTACAGTCTATTCAAAATTCAGCTGCGAGACTCATCTGCCTTGCACACCGTTATGACCATGTAACCCTTCTCCTCAAGTCACTCCACTGGCAGTGGCTCCCCATCTGCTTCCGCATACAGTTCAAACTATTTCTGCTCACCTATAAATGTTTTCACCCGGCAGCCCCTCACTACTTCTCCTTCCTTATCCCAACCCCCACCCCGTCAACACTTCTACTTGTGACCTCCCTTCACTGGGAAAGATGCTCTTATTGTAACTATTCTGATTATGTTTGCTGCCACCTAGTGACCAACTTATAAATAGTTAGTCATTGTTATAAGCCCCAAGGCCTTCACTAAGCATGCTCACTAAGGAACAGAGCTGGGTATGATATCTAAGATGGAGACAGGCAGTGTGCTGTGTGAACCTGGCTTGAACTATTTTGTAGTGGGCTTCAATATACTACACTTCTTTGCGCCCTTCACCTCCCATCACCAACTTCCAAATCAATGCCTTTCACCTTACTGTACCAAATGCCTGGAACATTCTTCCTGAGGCGGTACATCAGGCCCCCTCCCAATACATATTCAAGGTCTGCCTGAAGGCCAGCCTCTTTGAGGTCACCTTTGATTCATGAACCCAGACGATATACATATCGTAACCGTGTAGATTTTAAGTAAAATATCTTAGTTTAAATAAATTAACTACTGAATAAACTGCATCCTGCATTCATGATTCATTTAATACCCCTTGTTTTTAACAGTCTGTGTCTTAACTAGATTGTAAGTTCCCTGGAGCAGGGACCATCCTTGATATGTGTACCTGTACAATGCTGTGTACAACTGGTAGTGCTATAGAAATGATAAATAGTAGTAGTAGTTTGACCCCCCCTGAAAGAGGGACAGTGGGACTTGGCACCAGTTGCAGATTGGTCAAAGCAAAGGGAATAACAGAGAACAACAATTTTGATTGGAAGCACTGGAGTGGAGGTTAAGGGGTGGGCTATTCACACAGCAAAATGCAGAAACAACAAACCCAGAAGTAAAACGGTACCCTCAGCAATGCAGTAAATGTCATGAACAGTACACAGTAAATGGTAAGTAGAATGTTGGTATCTTGTGGTATTGTGAGAATCAAGAAATCACATTGGTATCAGGAAATGGTCAGGAAATTGATCCTGGTTCCCAATTATGGTGACATTTTTTGTGGGCAACAACTTAACTGCTCGTTTCATCTCTAGATAGAACCAACCAGCTCTTCTTTTCTGAGCAGCAATCTCCTGCTGAAATTGGGATGCATTTGTGATAGCATTGGTTGCATCTGCTGAAAATGAACATGCAGCATTTATGATGGGGGGCAGAGGTGGAACTCATGGTGGTTACACAATCTCAGAAAATGCTGACATGCATGGAAGAGGGAGTGGGTCAGGCACTGCCACAGAGAGTTCTCAGAAAGGATGACCAGTTCCTATCTTGCTCCTGCTGGAGAGTAATAAGTAGAGCCAGTATGTTGCTTCATTGTGTAATGCACTAATTATGCTTGCTCCATATATGATGTATTGAGGGGTTATTCTGGAAAGTATCATTAACCATTTGATTAGCAATTCTGTACATTATTTGTGAGTTTCACAATAATTGTTCAGCATCTTTTAAGAACACATCTGACTTATTAAGGTGGAGAAACCAATGCTGGCAAAGTCTGCGAGCCTCAAACCACTCCTTCCAGAGAAGGCCCATTGAAGGTCATTGGGATTTATCTGGTAAAAGTGATCTGAGGATTGTAACCAAAGAAATCTGTCTTTTCTATTTACAGTCTGACAGCTGTAGACTTTTGTTATCGCAAGCAGCAGCAAACATTCTTGTCACCAGGTTTACCCAGTGGGCACTCTGGGATTTGACAAGACAGCTTCCCGAAGAGTCAAGAACATATTCTGGCATGCTGCCTCTGACACATGTGTTCATATTCCTTCTTTCAGTCAGAGAAACACTCAACTCCAACATTTTCTTGTAAAAAGAAATGAAGACAGGCATGCAGGGACTAGGAAGGGAATCCCAAACTTTGTTAGCCACTGAAATGGACAGAAATCATGTCTTTAAACAGGGATGTGCATAGAATTTTTTGTTTTAATTATTTCTTTAGTTTTCATTATTGAAATGTCATTTGTTTTCATATATATTTTCGTAATTATCTTTCGTTTTTGTTTGTACTTTCATTTTTGTCTTACTTTGGTTTCAATGGGAAATGCATTTATGGCTCTAACTTCGTCTTCCAGCCAATTTGGATTATATTTGGAAAGATTGTACCCTATACCCAAGGTATTATCCCTGCCAAATTTCAGAAAGACTGAATAAAGGGTCCCTATTTTATAAGCAATTTAAATTTTGTGATCTTAACAAAGGTTGTATCCCATTTTATGGCTGTAGCTTCTTTGTCATTCATGGGATTTGGATATGTTGTACCCCTCACTGAAGGTATTATCCGTGCCCAATTTCAGAATAATTGGATAAATGGTCCCAATTTTACAAGCCTACTTGCAGTCCTTCCCAGCCAGAATAATGAAAGAGAAACCCTGATGTTATTGTCGTTATTTATTTATTTATTTATTTAATTAATTAATTAATTAATTAATTAATTACATTTATTTGCCTCCCCCCTATGCCTAAGGCATCTTGGGGCGGCTTCCAAAATAAAAATGGAATAACGAAAATGGAAGAAGGCTAATTCATTTTCATTATTCTAATAACAAAAACAAAAGGCACATCCCTATAATGTAATGTTTATAAAAGGTCCTGGAATAAAAACTCTGGGAAATTAAATATTCTGTGGGGTTGGACATTTTTATACATGACAAAAATATCCAGAAGTATAATTCTTAATGCTGTCACACTTGGAAAATGATATAAAACCTCCATGTTTAAGAGTCAATGCCAAACTTGTAACTGCATGGGATTATAATGAGACATGCATGGCAGCAGATTAGATTATCCTATTTCTATTTAGGGGAGGAGGGACGCCTTGCATCTCCTATGAAGTATTGTGTGTTGGTCACTATCAGAGATGGAATACTTAACTGGATGGACTGCAACAGCAATTTATCTGATCCTACTGGTAGATAAAATATTTCACATCCATAATTTATGTATCTGTGGATCACATGTACATAACATATGACTTGAGCCAATATAATAAGTTTGGCCTTGTCTATGAACACGTGTTCTTATGCATCTGAATAATGGAAGCATGTGTGATGTTTGGTTCGTTCTTCTGAAAGTCTTGAAATACAGTTTGGGAGAGAGCATTCTTAGAGTTCCCCCCCCCCCCCACACACACATTGTGTGTAGAGAATCTGTGTCTCTTGGCATCTGGTACAGAAGGCCTCTTGCTGAGTAAATTAGCAACTCATGTGCCTCAAAAGGCAAAAGTGAGTTGATAAATAAGCTAGGTTCTTAAAGAGATATCATCCTCACAGCATGATGTAAGAGGGAGAGCTGTCCATACAGAGTCCATAAAACAACCCAAGAATTATAATCAATTAAAGTCTAATTGAGTCCAACATTTAGTCGAGATGGAGGCCACGCTAAGAAAAATGTGGCTTCACTTTCTGTGAATCACTGCTTGGAAGTCTGGAGATAGATGTGCCTACTTTCATTTGCTGAGGTGACAATAGGAAATACAAGAATAGACGTTACTGGCATATCCTGAGTAGCTACCACCCAGATAGTCTATTTTAGTTTTTACCCCAATTCGGAATGGAGGAAATTATTTTTTTTCAGGAGATGAAAATCCCATTCCTCAACCATCGCTAAAATAGAAAACATCAGAAACATTACTGCTAACAAACCAGAGAAAGGGGCAGAAGTGGACTGCAGGTGATTCATGATTTTGCTGTCTGTACAAAAGCAATGGGAAAGGTTATTAGAAGGGGCAGAAGTTCTGAACAAAATGTTCATTTTCAGCTATTAAAAAGTGATAGAAAATTGTTTTACATGACGTAATGTAATTATTTTGGCACACTGTTTTTATTAATCTCTGGGAAGTCAGAGGTGTGAAAAGAGGTTTTCATAGCAAAACTATAAGGCTGTGATTGGAGCTGGCAGTAGTAATTATGTTACTACTCCCAAATTAGTGATTTGTGGATCACAGCCCATGTTTTTCTGCTTTTCTGAATTTTCCTGTATGGTTTTAAAATTATTTAAGTTAACATTATAATTGAAGTTACATTCCTATGGCCCTTTTTACACAGGTGGTACCTACCCACGCATGAACACCCAGAAGTCCGGCCCATGTAAATCTCACGGCAGGTGGGTGTGCATGTGCACATGCATGCACCCCCACCCATCCCCCACGCATGGAGCAACCAGAGAAAATGACTGTCTACACCCTCCCCCCACCCACTGCACATGAACCGCAGTGCGCAACAACACCCCCCCCCCCCAAAGCAAGGGCCCATGTAAAAAGGGCGTGTATTTTACAAAAGAACAAAGAAAAAAGGTTGTTCTGAAACTCAGTCCTCGGTCTTCCCTGGAAAGCCCTGAGTTTCACTGTACTTGACTTGGTTTTCCGAACTGTGAAGTTTCAAGGAATGTCCCCCGAAACTTTGGAACTCAGAAAACCCTTGGCCGAATACAGGGAAGGGTCCGGAGGCCGGCGCTTGGCCCCTGCTTCCCCTTCTCTGGCACCTGTGGGCCAAGGAGAGAATAGGCCAATGGGGACCAGGGAAGGGGGGAGGGGGCCTAGCAGGGGCTATGGGGAGGAGGCCTAGCAGGGGCTATGGGGTGGGGGATAGAGTACTCATCCTCCAGAGGAGCTCCAGCAACATGTGGCTTTCTCCAGACCAGGTAAGTTTGGAGGGCAAAAAAGCTGAGCATGCTCAGAAGGGCAAAATGGCCCCTTCTGTGCATGCTTAGACCTTTCCAAGATGGCTCTGGCAGCATCAGCACACTGCAGGTGCTGTCTTGGAAAGGTGCATGCTCAGAAGGGGCCATTCAGCCTTTCTGAGCATGCTCAGCTCCCCCCCCCTCCCAATTTACCCGGTTCAGAAGAAGCCATGCATTGCTGGAGCCTCTCCGAAGGGTGAGTACTCCATCCCCTCAGTCCCTGTTAGGCCCCCACCACCTCTTCCCTGGCCCATTCCCTCCCCCCATTCCCTCTGGCCCTCTCCTTGGCTCCCAACGTCAGCAACTACTCATGAGTATTTGCCAAGAGTCCTTGGCTTGGGTTGGTCCTCGGAACTCGGGCGCATACTCATGAGTAGTTTTTTCACTACTCAATTCAGCCCTAAAAAAAGATAATACTAAGAATGAGGTCTATGTAAAAGTCAGCTCGCAAAATAGATGGAAATGTGCAAATCTCAGCAGTTTCCATTTGTGTTGGAATGACAGCCCAGTGTTTTACTTTGCCTTCATCAATACCACAAATTCAGCATAATTCAACCACAAAACTATATCTCTGACCAGGTTTGCTGAAAGCTTCATTATATTTTAGCAGAGCTTTCAGTGAACCTGGGCTGAGTCTCAAATTTGAAACATAATCTGAAGGCAAGCAAGAGTTGCATTTTTTTTATTCGTAATGAGCATTTTGTGTAGTTCCAGTAATAGACTCCAGAGATTACTTTCAAAGTCTGTTACACTCCGTTATGTACATTCTCACAGGTTTTACGCACAGTTGAATATTTATTCAATACAGTAATAACTGGAACACCAGGCCATCGACTGGACGGCTCCCAGATGTCCGGTCCCTGAGCACAGGTGATGCAGGGCCCCATGGTTCATGGAGGCCCTGCATCAGCTGAAGCAGAAGGGGAGGCAGTTAGAGCGATGGTGATGCTGTATTTGTACTGAAGCTGACTGATTGTGGCATAGAGCTGCGTTAAAGGCCTATGCTGTGGCTATGCAGAGAGCAAAGAGCAGTTATTTATTATTATTATTATTATTATTAGCTTTTTTATAGCACCAGCGATGCTTTGCTACCATCATATCACCTGAAAATCTGCGTCCAGCTGAGCTTTCCCAGGTGGTGAAGGGACTGGTCAGTCCGGCCTCTCTTTGCCTGGAACTGGAATCTACTGTGACATGTTTATTGACTATTTTGTGGACAAAATCGCTCCTATCCACCTTGATTTCGACACTGCTCTTGATACAGTAGGTGTACCTGCATTCACAGTTATGAATGTCCTGTCTGGTCTAGTTTTGTGGGATACCTGCTTCAGCACTGATATGGTGGAGATGCCGGGGGTTGTGAGGGCCACAACTTGTGAACTTAATCCTTACCTGTCCCTGTCTCTTATACACATCTAGATGTGTATAAGAGACAGGTCATGGGGTGCCTGAAGGAAGCTGTGGTGCAGCCTTTGCTCAAGAAGCCATCTCTTGACATTGATTTCCTTGCCAGTTAGCGGCCAGTCTCTAACCTTCCCTTTTTAGAGAAAGTTATTGGACAGGTAGTGGTGGCTCCAGGGGCATCTGGACCACATTGGTTTCCTTGATCCCTCACAGTCCAGCTTTCATCTGGGCTATGGCACTGAGACTGCGCTAGTGGCCTTGGTCAACAATCTGTCGGGAGTTGGATGGAGGTCGATCCACTCTTCTGATTTTGTTAGATCTTTCAGTGGCTTTTGACATGGTTGACCCTGAGTTACTGGTGACCTGCCTGTGGAACTGTGCTGGAGTGGGCGGAACTGTTCTTGAATGGTTCCATTATTTCCTGGCTAGAAGAACTCAGTATGTGGTTCTGGGAGATTGTACATAATTCTCCTGGGATCTCATGTGTTGAGTTCCGCAGGGATCTATTCTGTCCCTTCTCCTGCTCAATGTGTACATGCAGCCTTTGGGCGAGATTGTGAGAGGATTTGAGGTTCAGTGTCATCAGTATGCTGATGACACCCAACTTTACCTCTTGTTTTCATCTGACCCAGGCCTGGCAATCTCAGTGTTTGCCTGGCTGTGGTGGGGGATTGGATTGGAGGGCAAGCTGTCTAAAGCTGAATCCTAACAAGATGGAGGTGATGTTGGTGGGAAGGGCTGAGGGAGTAGAGACCTCCATAACTGATGTGGTGCATCCCTCAGGTTCAGAATCTGGGAGTGCTCCTCAATGCACAGCTCCGCCTGGATGCCCAGGTGGCAGCTGTGGTGAGGAGTGTGTTTGGTAAATTACCTCTGGTTTGACATCTTCGGCCTTACATCTCAGGGTCCGATCTTGCCACCGTCATTCATGCGTTAATCACCTTGTGATTGGACTACTGCAATGCACTCTATGTGGGGCCCCCATGGTGACGACCCAGAGGCTGCAGCTGGTGCAGAATGTAGCAGCTCACCTCCTGGTGGGGAAGAGTCGTCAGGAGCACATAACACCTGTGCTCTGTTCTCTGCACTGGTTGCCTATAGTTTTCTCAGCTCGATTCAAGTTGTTGGCAGGATCCCCAAACATTACCTTTAAAGTCATATACAGCTTCGGCCCCACTTACCTGTGGGACCACTTCATCCCTTGTGTCCTGAATCCGTCCCTGCAGTTGGCCAGGGTCATCCTCTTGGAGGTCCCCTGGGTATCCCAGGTGGCGACATTTGAGAGGGCGTTCTCGGTGGCTGCACTGTGATTGTGGAACTCCCTCCCGGTAGTGATTTGCCTCTCTCTGGATCTCTCCTCCTTCCGTTGACAATGCAAGACCTGGCTGTTTTGCCAGGCATTTAGTGAGGGGGATGGGTAGTAGGTGGGAGTTTTTCTTTTGGGGTTAAGGAATACTTGTTTTTCTTCGGGCCTCAGTTGTTTTTATGTTTTTTAATTGATGTTTTATATTGGACTATGTTTTATATTTTTGTATTATTTTATTATGGGATGTTTGCCACTCCGAGCTGCAATTGGACAAGAGGGGATGGGTTATAAATACTGGATAAATAAATAAAATAAATAACATTATGAAACAATTAATTTACCTGTGATGGTTACTAGTTTAACTGGATTGGTGCCGGATATCTGAAATGTGATATTCTGTGACTAGGAATTGCAGGATTCATAGTTGAAGCTCTGATCTATAGTACCACAAATGGAAATCCTATCTATCCTGATTACTTGTGAGGCTTTCCATCATTGTAGTTGCTGAGACATTAGGGTACAGGCTAGGTTTAAGTGGCTTACCAACATTATACAAAATGTCCAAGGATGAGTCTTGTAACTCCTCCTTCTAAGGGCTTGCAGTGGTGCTTTTCATTGCTTGCAGCTTGTTCAGTGTGGAAGCTTACCGGTTTGGGCATCCGTGATCACATACACCTGCCCTGCTTTTTCTACATTGGCTGTCTGTAAAGTGGTGGATTGAATTTAAAATTGTGCTGTTCGTTTTTAGGGCCCTGAACTGTACAGGCCCTGGCTATATTTGAGACCTGCTCCTGAAGCTTCACCCTGATGGGTATCTACACTCGGAAACCACCCGCTGTTTGGGGATCCTGCCATCGCATCTTAGGTCAGCAGGTGATCGGTTCTTTGCTGTGGTGGGCCCCTAGGTGTAGAATTCGCTCCCCGCAGGTATCTGTAAGCACCTGAAGACTTTATTCTCCAGGTGCTTTTAGGACCCACTCCTGGTTCCCCTTAATGTAGTCCGTTTTCCCTCTTTTCCTTCTTTTAAATAGTTTTACATTGATTTTTAAAATTATTATTATTATATAGCGCCAATGATGTAACTTGCACTTTACAAAAAATAAGATGACTGTAAAGCACTCCAAGTGCCATTTAAGGCAAGAGAGTGTTAAAAATATAACAATTATTATTACTATTTGAACTGAACCAAGGTCTAAGGCTGTTTTTGCATGGATGCCCACCCCAATGCAGCTGGGGGTGTGGGCGGGTGGTCGGTGTGGGTGTCTGTGCAAATGCTGCAACAGTAGGTGGGGGGGTGGCTGTGCGTCTATGCAAACAGCACGAGCGGTGTGTGGGGTGTGTGTGCACTCCCGCACAACACCCACCTCCACCCATCATCCACCCACAGAGCCATCCGGCAAACTGGAGGAAGCTCCATGGGTGGAGGTGGGTGTGTGCCCGAAGAAAAGGCCATACACTCACCTCCACCCACCGCCGGCACACACCCATCCCCCCACCCACCGCGTCCATGCAAACACAGCCTATTTTCCAGTCCAGTACTTTATTCAATAGACTACCTGCACCCTATTCCCCCTCCTCTATATATTGGATACAAATGATAAAAGGCAAGTTCCTTCATTTTTAACATGTATTTTTATTCTAGCTTGAAATTGGTTATTTAGGGGCTGATCAAGAACCACAGAAGCCAATGGGAGTATTGCCATTGATGTCTGCCCCAATCCTAAATACAGTTGCTCATGAGTAAGGCTCATTGTAATCAATGCAAGCATGTTTAGAATTGGGCCCATCAGTGGGAGCAATATCCTGCCTAAATAGGATAGGGCTAGGTTGGGTGGGGTTTTGTTTTATATTTATATTTTTATGGCTTCCCCCTTAAAGTGGTTTATATTTGTATTTTGTGTTTTATTTTATTTTTTATTTTTGTCTTAAATTGTAAGCCACCCTGAGCAGCTTTGCAGAAGGGGCAGGGTATAAAATTGTATAATAAATAAATAAATAAAATAAATATTGCTTGTTACCAACAAGTGGAAAAGATTTTATGATGTACGCGTTGGCCATGTGGCTGCTCCTGAAACAGGCTTCTATATTCCCAATTTGAAATATGATCTATAGGACCCAGCTTTCAAACAGTCTAACACCAGTTACTATGGCTAACAGCTTTTAAGCTTTCAAACTGGAGCAATAATTTTGATTGTGGCCCTACGGATATAAACCAGACATAAAATGTAGCAATAGATTACCCTTGAACAGCCATCTGAGACGTAGGGCATTTTCACACAAGACACTCTCCACCCACCCACTATACATGTTGGGCTACAATGTTGCCCTATGGGTGCCCTGTAACGTGTATAGTGGGTGGGTAGTGGGTGGAGACAGTGTGTCTTACGTGAAAATGCCTTTAGAAGTGTGCTGCAATGTACAGAAGATGTTACAACGGAAGAACCTTTTTATGAATGACCTACAGCATGTGAGATTTTTCTCTTTGTCATCTTTATGAAACATGTGCAGACTTGCTGTGTAAATCAGTAATAGAACATAATGGGGTATCTTCATGCTTTAGAGCATTCTAAGAGGCAAACTGACAACACTTGAAGAGATGCAGAATGTGCTAACTATTGCTGTTCTCTGGTGCAATTCTACCATGTACTTCCATGTTCCTGACTTTCTTTTCTCATGAATATAATTAAATGTATTCATGCAGCTTTCCCACAAGATACTAAAACAGCTTTGTCTTACGTCTGTATTAGAAAGCATTCCCTTAGACCTGGCTAATAAACCCAGAAAAATGCTGCTGTTTCAACACGTTTTTGTAAATATGAACACATATGAAATGAGCTATTAATAGGGTTGACTAGAACCAAGCAGACTATGGTGTAGTATGAAAGAAGACTTGCCCCTCCTGAGTTTGACACACTGGGCATTAATACTGGGGCTTAATACTTAGGATCCTCCACAGTGGAGGTTACTTGGGGGTACAACGGAGCTACACAGGCTGATCCAGGCTAGAGAGATAAGGGTGGGGGCAAAAAAAGGCTGGAGCTTATTGCCTAACCTGGCTAGGTAGAACAGAAAAGTTTACCCTGAGCTGAGCAACCCAAGCTGTGACTGAAGTGCATGTTTTACGTTTTTCTGATGACTTGTATTACATTAAGTTGGACTGCTTAAATGGGTCCCTGTAAAAAAGCCATTAATAAGGAAGTTGTCTCTGTTTGGTATAGATAAAGTTTATATTGTTTGTTTTTGCTGAATTAGACTGTGAACTTGTAGAGGTACGCGTGGGAATCACACACGTGTAATCATAGGGGGATAATTAGCAGGGCTGACGAGGGAGGAGACTTAAATTGGCCGTATAGGAAGAAGCTGAAAAATAAAATCCTGACACGTTACGTGAACATCAGTCCAGTGGAAGTTGGTGATCTTTTAGGTTGGTGGGGCAGAGGGCAGGGCAATACGTTACTATGGAATACACAATGAATAGGAAAAGCACAGTGAATACGTGTCCAAAGATTGCACGATGTTGGTGTCATACAATAGTGAGCAAAAAATGCAAATCTCTGTGGGCAAATCAAAAAGGGGAGACCAACATTTGCTCCTGTAGGCCAGGGGCTAGAAAAGAAAATGGACTTAAACCCTTGATCTACCAATCTTAGGTAAGGGAACATTACACACGTGTGATTTCTTTCACTTTTAATAATCCACAACTGGAATCCACAACTAGAAAGAAAAAACCTGTACAGGTGTGTAAAAAAAACCCTGTACAGGTGTACCTCTGTCAGGTGTGTAAGGAAAGCTTCAGGGAAAGTTGGGGGACTCAATACAGTGCTTTGCTTTATTTCTTTATTATTATTGGCTAAGGCAATCTTCCTGGACAGGGTGATTGTCTGGGAAGGGGGGTCCATTGTGAACTACAGGGAGTCCCTTAGCCTTTTGTCCCTCCCCTGGACTGAACCTTGCAGCCAAGCTGGGTGAGGTAATTTTTCCTGTTGCCTCACCAGTCCTGCAGGTGCAGTGTAGCCCAGGGGAAACTTCCCCTTCCCACCTCTGCTGCTGTCTGCTTAACCATGCAAGGATGCACATGTGCAGAAGAATCTTTTGTACATGCACCCACTTTCATTAAGGCAATGCAGAACATCGGCAGCAGCAGTGGGGACTGGAGAGCCCAGGGGGGGGAAACAGGGCACTGCCTCTTTCTGCCAAAAGGACCCACTGCCCCTGCAACGGTCAATAACAGACAAAAACCCAGACTGCTGAGCTGACACCCTTTTCATAAATAGAGGGCTCCTGTGTGTCAGAGAGTAATGCCATCACAAAACTCCTCACACACAAGTTTTGGCTGTTTGCCCCCATTATAGGTGTGTGTGTGTGAGGGGGGGGGGAAACTTATGTGAGGCAAATTCATGGCAGGGAAACTCATGTGAAGCTCCACTCATGGGTATGGGGGGGCGGGGCATAAAAGCATCATCAGGCGATTCTTGCGTTGATTTCACTCATGGATGAAAGGGCTGGATTCTGAGCCGTGATTTTTTTTTCTCTTCCATGAATTTGGTTCACGTAAGTTCCCCCTCTGATGTTATGTGGGCAAGCAGCCCTTATGTCTGATAAAGAGAAATTTAACATACAAGTAGTGTCCCCAGGGAGTGTAAGAGGAAATGCCAAAGAAGTGGTCAGAAGAAACAGGAGAATGAATTAAGCAGCAGTTCATAAATCTCAAGAGTAAAAAAAGATGAGATAAGTGGTATGATTAATTACACACAATATGCAAAAGATAGTACAATATGCAAAGGACAAATGGACAGCGAAGAGCTCTCAGATTTTGCCAAGATCAAGCAATTACATCCCTTGCTAAATGCATTTTTATTGGAGTGCCTGTCTAACTACTTTCTCACAGCCAGTAGTTCTTGCTTTTCAGATGGCCAGAAAAGAAATGCATGATAGGAAAGTAAACATTTTTCCTTAGGGGTCAATCATGCAGTGTAAACTGCAAACAATAAGGAAAACAATATTAAGATGTGATCTGTTGTTTGTTTGCCACATTAAATGCAGATGCCAGTTTTAGTTAGCTAGATTAAAAGTTGCCATATTATGAAGTGATATTCTCTCCCATTTTTAATATTTCTTCCTTTGGCACCTTTTGGCAGGAATAAATAAGATCATTGTAGCAACCTAATAGGAAAAGGCTGAAAAATGAGTAAGATCACGTAGAAGAAAAAACCTGATTAGAAGTCTTTACCTTTTTATGCAAGCTGAATTTAGATGGTAGGATCTATTTAACACTTACCTCCAACCAGAGGTTCAGAAGAATTTCAAAAGTGAGAAGTGACAGGATGGCGCTGGGCTGTAGAGTTCATCAGGGTTCCAATGAGCCACACCACTCCAACTAGTTTCCACCACCAAGTGCAGATTTAGTTACAGTGCAAAGGACCAAACATAATGCCAACAGCCAGTCCACGAAACTCGTCCTGGTCAGTACCTTCAATAGCTTCTTGCTGCAGAACTTCTTCACGAGCCAGACGCAGACTGACCCTTCAGTAGAGTCTTCTATGCTTTATATCCCTAGCAGGGGCGTGGCCTGTTGCTGCAGCTCACTCCTTCAAAGGGACAGTCACATCCAGTTATCACCAGGGCTTATCCGGCCCTATTTCTGTAACCACTTATGTCACATGAGAACAGGATGCCACATTTCCATGAAGTGCTTAGACAGAGGGATGTGTTCTCCCACATTTGTTTTCAGTTAGTTTTCAAGCTAATGCTTCTTGTTGTTAACTGGGATTTGAGTTGCATTTGTATCTAGCTATCCAACCAGAAACTGAGCTTCTGCTCACAGCAGTACCATAATTTTCACTGTCAGGACTGTTTAGTTTCAAATTCTCCAGTAAGCACATGTCTTAGCTATTCAAGTTGAGAAAAGAAAAAGTGTATATTCTGTTTACAGGGACTTACATTTTGCTTCCACATTTTCCATTCAAGATATCTGGATAAAAGTACAAGCTTCTGAACAGTTAATCATACAAAACTTGTACTTTCTATAGATTAAAAAATCTTCTCAGATATTATGTATGGAATTTATTATATTTATGCACATATATTTAATTTGCTATCCCTTTTAAATCAACGATTTGGTATTTCTTCCTTTGTGGGAAAATGTCATATTTGACTTTTTCTCCTCTGTTTCATAAAAGAGCTAATTGAAACTACTTTAAAGGAAAAATTAAAACTATAACCCAACCATACTGGATGTCATTTCAGGAAGATTGTTGATCTGAGATTTTTTTAAAAAAAAAACAAAACGATTCATGGAAACACTGTGGATATTATGGTGAAAGAAAGCCTACTCATCTGCAAAATATGCATGGTTTGGGGAGAAATTTACTGTCATTGTCACGCAACACATATGGAAGTTGTTACCATTGTCTCAGCCTATATACCAAAATACTGGATCAAAACTATTCTTTTTTTATCTCTACTGACTTCAGTAGATACTATCAGGAATGTCTCTAGCTCATTGTATTTGAAGTTGCTACTTTACTTTCCACTTCAGGGAGAAACAGAAAAAGTTGAGAAACTCCCATCAAGCCTTTCCTCCCACCTCTTCAGGACCAATGGGTGTTTTCAAACAAGTGCCTCCCCACCTAGTACCCACTGTGAACCCAGTGGTTAAGCAGTGAATACTGGATGGGTACTGGGTGGGTAATGCATTTGTCTGAAAACAACCGTTGTACTTTCTGCAGGGCGTTCCATGCTTGTGCGGTGAGCCAGGTCAGGAGAAGATGCTTGAAATAAGCACAAAATGTTAGTTCTGACATCTAAACACTTAGGAATGTATCACAAGTTGTCAGGGAAAATCCAGACTGGTGTAGAAGATCAAAATAAGGGTTCCTGTAACAGACCACCCCTAAGTATGTATGGGATCAGATCCAGAATGTAAGCTGGGCTGCTTTCATGCATTACTGGGGAGGAAGGGAAACTTCTGTGAATGCTATCATGACTTTGTTCTCATGGGAATTAGCATACGTGGGAATGCGCTAGTCTGCTTTTATCCCATCAGAACACCCATCATTATAAAAGCTACATTGGGGGAACTGGTTGTGCATGAGTGTTCTCTCAGGAAATAAGCGGAATAGGGCATTCCTGCATGCTCTAAGTCCTGCGAGAACAGAGCCGCAATTGCATCCATGGACATTTCCCTGCCTCCCCAGTAACGTGTGAAAGTGGCCCTACTATCAGTGTTTGTTGGCACTTAAGAACAACAAGTTACCCTCATTCATTCTTCATATCTCTGCCAGAAAGCCCAACGTAGATGAAAAAGGACCAAAAAACTCCCTTAAATTTGGCAGAAAACCACCAATTTCAACTGCCTAGGCTAAAATGGGAAAAACACTGACTTTATTTCAGCATGCTGTTCCCAAACTGAACAAGGCCACATATCATTAAGACACATTTCCAATATGTTGTGTCTTGACGTCCAAGAAAAAATAATTGGCACATGCTTTTCGGTATAATATTAATTTTAAAAAACCAGTGTGCAGCATAAAAATACTGTGAATTAAAATCCAGCCTGAAGCTAATGCTACTAGTCTGGAACATTATGGAGACTGGGGGTGATTTCAGACATTACGCGGTCCCGATTCACCACAGTGGATTCCCGGCGGGGGTGAACAGATTAACCACCCCCCGTGGTCAAGGAAAGCCCCGAACAGACATGACGGGACCGGGACCACAGCAGGGAATCGGACCACCACCCGGGGCAGCGCAACAGACATTACGCCGATCCCGGGCCAGGCCATGGTCAAAGCACCATGGCGGCTCGTTCCGGCTGCTGTCGTGTGCCCTTTAAATCTCCCTCCCCGGTCTGCGTTGTTGCTGGTTGCCTGGCAGCAATGCTGCATGCTTTGTCCCCGGCTGGGAATCATTGTCTTTGGTTCCGGCTGGTGGCTGCCGTTCAGACATTACTTTTTTTTATTTCCCGTTGGGAATCTCTTTGACCACGCTTTTGGAGATGGTCCGGGCCAGAGCTCCGGAAGCATAGGGTGATTTCAGACGTTACAAGATCACAGTCAACCACGCTCAATTTCACGTGGTGGCTGTGATCGCGTAACGTCTGTTGGGGGAAATGGATGTTTCCCCCCAGATGTTACCACGGCATGGGATTGCATTCAACACGTGAGTGGCCGAAGCGGTGGGACCGGAGGCCGCTGCATGTCGAATGCAATCCCATGCCAGGGTGAACCCCGGCGTCTCGTCTGGTCGGGCGCCACGGCCCGGGATCACCGGTGGGACCCCGGGACGTGGCGAATCCGGACCGACGCGGCGGCTGCATTGGCCCCGCCGCCTGCCCGTCTCCCCAGAGGGCAGGCAGCGGGGAGCGTGGAGGGGGCGGGGCCGTGTGGCTGCACATTGCGCCGCACGGCCCCGCCCCCTCCCCAATTCCCCGCCGGGATCCCCCCGCACGTCTGTTACGGCGTGACGGGGTGATCCCGGCGGGGAAGAAATTGGGTGATTTCGGTAAGGGGTCAATGGACCCCGTAACATCTGAAGTCACCCATGGTTGATTTTGACCCCATGTGGGTATTGACTGTGGTGAACATCTGGCAGCCGCCGAACAGACATGCAGGTCGCTTTGGCCCCGCCATGGAATTGACCGTGGTTCACTGTGGTTGAGCATGATCTCGTAATGTCTGAAATCACCCAGAGGTATCAATACTCTCTTGGACCTCTTTTAGATGAGACAAATTTGCGCATGATTGGTAAAAAAATGCAAGTGTTTTCATGCTCATATAAACACCTAAACCATTTTAAATGCATATTTGCTATGATCGTGTAAAAGCCAAACCGTCTTGAATGTGTTTTTTAAATAATGCACATTTTTTTAAAACCGGTTTTGGCATCCCTCGGTCATCAAAGGGGCTCAAAACCGGTTTTAAAAAATGCACATTATTTAAAAACCACATTCAAAATGGTTTTGACTTTTACACGATCATGGCAAAAAAGCATTTAAAATGGTTTAGGTGTTTAAACGAGCATGAAAACACGTGTATTTTTTTTACCAAACATGCGCAAATTTGTCTCGTCTAAAAGCGGCCTTGGACTGAACTGTGATTTATGTAATATGAAAACAATAGCAACATGATTAGAAAAAGAAATGTAAAAACAAAGGAAAAAACACAGAAAGGTGCACATGCCTTCTCAAGGTTTCTGAGGCCAATTCCACGTCCCATGCACAGGGGGAATCATGTGCATCCCCTGTTATCAGGGATTGTGCTTCGTGGGACTCGTACAGGTCAGGGCTTGGGATTGCAGCTATTTGTCTGAAAAGTAATACAGAAAACCAGAGCTAAAATGGGTAGTGGATTTTTATATTCAAATATATTATTTGTATTTTTGGATAGCTATCCAAATATCTGTAGAACCTCTGAAAAACAAAATAGGTATTCACATATCTATTCATTTGGATATTCCATTTTGGTTACTTAGTTTTTGTTATTTTATTTGTCAGTATTTTGGTTACTTTATTTCAGCTGCTGAAATCTGGATTCATCCCTACAATGGATACCTATTTCAGATATTTCAGTTCAGTTATGAGTTTTGGTATTTCACTTACCATAAATATCACCACAAGTCTCCAATAGTATGCAGCACCAAAGATCAAGTACCTCATGGGGGATGATACATACAAACAGTATATAATGTGGTAATTAAGCTCGTAAACCAATCAGAATATGCTAACTATGCACATAGGACTATGTGATTCTTGATCATTGGTGCTGCATGTTATTTGAGTCTTTCATATCAGACTAAGGGCGTTTTTAGATGAGCATCAAATATTGTGGATTAGTACTTATTGCGCATTGAAACCATTATTATTTTAAACTTATCTTGATTTTGATTTATTTTAATCTCGATTTAATGTTTAGACGTGTGTGTGTTATCACGGATTTACAATTAATCCACATTTAAAGTAAACCGCTTTTAATGTTTTCATGAGCAGAAATGCAGATTAAAGCACTATTTAAATTCGCATTAACTGTTTAAACATTAAAAACATGTTTTAATCTGTGAGTTTGTGAAACTGGTTTGTAATATGTGTGAACTTGGACAATACTATTATCAACCCACCCTGTTTTCTATTTTCAAAGGTTTCTTATGTATGTGTGTGACATTTTACATATTGAACAAGTCCATTTTAAATGAGGTAATTGGTTTCTAGATAGTTTTTCAGTATTATATTATAGGAGGTTTTGTTTTATAAACAAATTAATTGTCTTTATCATTGTTTAGATACTCCTGACGAAGAGCTCGTCTCAAAACGCATTGGGTTTCATGTTTTGATCTCGCAGCCGAGCTATTTTAGCTATTTAAAAAAAAATATATTGGAATTGTGTATGTATATATGGAATATATTATATAATTATTTTGATCTGTTTTATAGTAAATTATTGCATTTATTTGCGGTAGCTTTGTCTATTGTCTTTTGGTTTTGTGCTACTGGATGGTTCTCTGTTAATGTTAGTAGTGTCTGTTCAAAAACAGTTAGTTTTTCTGTCATATTAAACAGCAGAACCAAATTAAAACCCTTCAAGGTTTTTTTACAAGAAGATACCCTTTCTTCATATCCCTACCAGGAGATAAAAAAGGTTCCCATAGCTTGCTGTCATGGGCTCCAAAGATCCTTCCCTGTCCAGACCTCATTGTTCTAGAACAGGAGTGGCCTCCAACCTGACCCTAAAGCCTGGTAGGGATCAGGGAATTTGATTTGCCCAGAGATGGTTACATAGGCACAGGTCTGGGTTAAAGAACCAGGGCAATCTAAGACCAGGATCACCACAGTAGCACAACGTTTGCCATTGTCACCATCACATAGGACAGTTGGATTACATGGTCTGGAACAATAATGCTGTCAGCATCTCCCACCAATGACAATGCTGGATGGAAACCCACCACCATTGCTTTGGCCATAAGATCCTGCATCTTGAAAACAGAAATAAAGCCCACAATATCTTCCATATTAGCCAGATCATCCTCAGTACCTGTCCTTTCACTTGATGACTGTGTCACCATTCCCATCCCAAGACTCAATGCAAGCTTCCTGCCCTCAGGAGTCTTTTCCACACTCAAAATGGGGGTCTAGTCTCTGTACAATGTAAAAAGACTAGTAAACTTGACGTCCGTGCCGGACATGGAAAGTTTGGAAACTATAATTAAGAACAGAATTGCTAGGTATGTTGATAAATATGGCTTAATAGGGAAGAGTCAACATGGATTTAGCAGAGGTAAGTCATGCCACTCTCATCTGTTGGAATTCTTTGAGGGTGTAAATAAGCATGAGGACAAGGGAGACCTGGTAGATATAGTGTACCTGGATTTCCAGAAAGCATTTGATAAAGTCCAACATAAAAGACTCTTGAGAAAATTAAAAAGTCATGGGATAGGAGGTAGTGTCTTACTATGGATCGGTAACTGGTTAAAGGATAGGAAGCAAAGAGGAGGACTAACTTGTCAATTTTTACAATGGAGAGACATTAAAAAGTGGTGTGCCCCAGGGATCTGTATTGGGACCGGTGCTGTTGAATGTATTCGTTAATGAACTGGAAAAGGGCATTAAGAGTGAGGTGATCAAATTTGCAGATGACACCAAGTTATTCAAGGTAGTTAAAACACAAGCAGACTGTGAGGAACTGCAACAGGATCTTACAAGATTGGGTGCCTGGACATCTACGTGGCAGATGAGATTTAATGTGGACAAGTGCAAAGTGATGCACATAGGGAAAAATAACCCGAACTATGAGTACACAATGCTGGGTACTAAGCTAGGAGTTACCACTCAGGAAAAGGATCTGGGAATGATTGTGGACAATACACTGAAATCCTCAGCCCAGTGTGCAGCAGCAGTCAAAAAAACAAACAGAATATTAGGAGTTAGTCGCAAAGGGATAGAGAATAAAACTGAGGATGCCTCTATACAAATTGATGGTGTGACTGCACCTGGAATATTGTGTACAGTTCTGGTCACCCCATCTCAAAAAAGTCATAGCTGAAGTAGAAAAGGTACAGAGAAGGGCAACGAGAATGACAAAGGCTTCCTTACAAAGAGAGGCTTGACAAGCTTGGTCTCTTCAGCTTAGAGAAAGAGTAGACTGAGAGGAGACATGATAGAGGTTTATAAAATCTTGAGTGATGTGGAACAAGTAGATAGGGAATGGTTATATGGTACCTCTCAAATAGTACTAGAACTAGGGGACACTCCATAAAACTAGCTGCCAGTAGATTTAAAACAAATAAAATGAAGTACTTTTTTACTCAACACATGATTAACTTATGGAATTTATTGCCAGAGGACATTGTCAAGGCCAGGAGTATAGCTGAGTTTAAAAAAGGACTTGATACGTTCTTGGCGAGTAGGTCCATTAATGGCTATTAACCAAGTAGTTTACAGGATGAACTTATTGTTGGGAACTGGGAGTGAACAATGGGGAATGGATTGGTCATTGTGACTGTTGGTTCTTCTTCCATGCAATTGATATTGGCCACTGTCAGAGGACAGGATGCTGGGCTTGATGGACCATTGGTCTGACTTAGTATAGCACTACGTATGTTGTTATGTTATGAATAGCACATAGCTGCTCCTTGCAGATAGCTGCTGTTACATGTAGATAAGCCAGCTGTTCCATATCTAGTCAATGGTTATCCAAGATACCATTGCACCAAAGGTCAGCTTCTGGGCAACAGCTGATGGGAGGGGAATATCAAGTAGCTGAGAAAGTATTCAATGGCAGAAATGTATGTAAACTAGCCACATGCCCTGGATGATGTAAGTGATTTCAACACTCGATGGATTCCTACATATTTATCATTACAGGGACACATGTTCACTGGTGACAATGGGGAATATGCAGTGAACTTGGGTCCCTCATTACATCTGGTAATACCCATTGTCAATTAAGAAGCTGACCTTTTATGTTACTAATCTTTTTATGTACTTTTAAAAGATAAATATATTTCGTTAAATAAAATAGTTGAATAGCATGCTGTATCACAGTTATACACTACCACTGTCCCATACAAGGACTCCCTTGAATATTAAATGGCACCAGGGATTTAATACCAGTGGATTGGAGCACACAGTCCATTTTCACAACCCTGCCATGCNCATTGGGTTTCATGTTTTGATCTCGCAGCCGAGCTATTTTAGCTATTTAAAAAAAAATATATTGGAATTGTGTATGTATATATGGAATATATTATATAATTATTTTGATCTGTTTTATAGTAAATTATTGCATTTATTTGCGGTAGCTTTGTCTATTGTCTTTTGGTTTTGTGCTACTGGATGGTTCTCTGTTAATGTTAGTAGTGTCTGTTCAAAAACAGTTAGTTTTTCTGTCATATTAAACAGCAGAACCAAATTAAAACCCTTCAAGGTTTATTTACAAGAAGATACCCTTTCTTCATATCCCTACCAGGAGATAAAAAAGGTTCCCATAGCTTGCTGTCATGGGCTCCAAAGATCCTTCCCTGTCCAGACCTCATTGTTCTAGAACAGGAGTGGCCTCCAACCTGACCCTAAAGCCTGGTAGGGATCAGGGAATTTGATTTGCCCAGAGATGGTTACATAGGCACAGGTCTGGGTTAAAGAACCAGGGCAATCTAAGACCAGGATCACCACAGTAGCACAACGTTTGCCATTGTCACCATCACATAGGACAGTTGGATTACATGGTCTGGAACAATAATGCTGTCAGCATCTCCCACCAATGACAATGCTGGATGGAAACCCACCACCATTGCTTTGGCCATAAGATCCTGCATCTTGAAAACAGAAATAAAGCCCACAATATCTTCCATATTAGCCAGATCATCCTCAGTACCTGTCCTTTCACTTGATGACTGTGTCACCATTCCCATCCCAAGACTCAATGCAAGCTTCCTGCCCTCAGGAGTCTTTTCCACACTCAAAATGGGGGTCTAGTCTCTGTACAATGTAAAAAGACTAGTAAACTTGACGTCCGTGCCGGACATGGAAAGTTTGGAAACTATAATTAAGAACAGAATTGCTAGGTATGTTGATAAATATGGCTTAATAGGGAAGAGTCAACATGGATTTAGCAGAGGTAAGTCATGCCACTCTCATCTGTTGGAATTCTTTGAGGGTGTAAATAAGCATGAGGACAAGGGAGACCTGGTAGATATAGTGTACCTGGATTTCCAGAAAGCATTTGATAAAGTCCAACATAAAAGACTCTTGAGAAAATTAAAAAGTCATGGGATAGGAGGTAGTGTCTTACTATGGATCGGTAACTGGTTAAAGGATAGGAAGCAAAGAGGAGGACTAACTTGTCAATTTTTACAATGGAGAGACATTAAAAAGTGGTGTGCCCCAGGGATCTGTATTGGGACCGGTGCTGTTGAATGTATTCGTTAATGAACTGGAAAAGGGCATTAAGAGTGAGGTGATCAAATTTGCAGATGACACCAAGTTATTCAAGGTAGTTAAAACACAAGCAGACTGTGAGGAACTGCAACAGGATCTTACAAGATTGGGTGCCTGGACATCTACGTGGCAGATGAGATTTAATGTGGACAAGTGCAAAGTGATGCACATAGGGAAAAATAACCCGAACTATGAGTACACAATGCTGGGTACTAAGCTAGGAGTTACCACTCAGGAAAAGGATCTGGGAATGATTGTGGACAATACACTGAAATCCTCAGCCCAGTGTGCAGCAGCAGTCAAAAAAACAAACAGAATATTAGGAGTTAGTCGCAAAGGGATAGAGAATAAAACTGAGGATGCCTCTATACAAATTGATGGTGTGACTGCACCTGGAATATTGTGTACAGTTCTGGTCACCCCATCTCAAAAAAGTCATAGCTGAAGTAGAAAAGGTACAGAGAAGGGCAACGAGAATGACAAAGGCTTCCTTACAAAGAGAGGCTTGACAAGCTTGGTCTCTTCAGCTTAGAGAAAGAGTAGACTGAGAGGAGACATGATAGAGGTTTATAAAATCTTGAGTGATGTGGAACAAGTAGATAGGGAATGGTTATATGGTACCTCTCAAATAGTACTAGAACTAGGGGACACTCCATAAAACTAGCTGCCAGTAGATTTAAAACAAATAAAATGAAGTACTTTTTTACTCAACACATGATTAACTTATGGAATTTATTGCCAGAGGACATTGTCAAGGCCAGGAGTATAGCTGAGTTTAAAAAAGGACTTGATACGTTCTTGGCGAGTAGGTCCATTAATGGCTATTAACCAAGTAGTTTACAGGATGAACTTATTGTTGGGAACTGGGAGTGAACAATGGGGAATGGATTGGTCATTGTGACTGTTGGTTCTTCTTCCATGCAATTGATATTGGCCACTGTCAGAGGACAGGATGCTGGGCTTGATGGACCATTGGTCTGACTTAGTATAGCACTACGTATGTTGTTATGTTATGAATAGCACATAGCTGCTCCTTGCAGATAGCTGCTGTTACATGTAGATAAGCCAGCTGTTCCATATCTAGTCAATGGTTATCCAAGATACCATTGCACCAAAGGTCAGCTTCTGGGCAACAGCTGATGGGAGGGGAATATCAAGTAGCTGAGAAAGTATTCAATGGCAGAAATGTATGTAAACTAGCCACATGCCCTGGATGATGTAAGTGATTTCAACACTCGATGGATTCCTACATATTTATCATTACAGGGACACATGTTCACTGGTGACAATGGGGAATATGCAGTGAACTTGGGTCCCTCATTACATCTGGTAATACCCATTGTCAATTAAGAAGCTGACCTTTTATGTTACTAATCTTTTTATGTACTTTTAAAAGATAAATATATTTCGTTAAATAAAATAGTTGAATAGCATGCTGTATCACAGTTATACACTACCACTGTCCCATACAAGGACTCCCTTGAATATTAAATGGCACCAGGGATTTAATACCAGTGGATTGGAGCACACAGTCCATTTTCACAACCCTGCCATGCTATTTTATGTGGACTCATTTTATGTAGATGTCCTTCATTGTGACCTCAATGTGTCCTTTTTATAGAGCTGTATATACATATTTGTCTTTCTTCTGGTACACTAAGTCTCCAGGAATTTGCCTAGCCCTGTCTGGATGTATATTGCTTAAACTAATCTGTTTTTCTTTAACATTCTGTCTCCTTATAAAAAATACCCATGCCCCCAAAACTTCCTCATGTCTTTCTTCACAAGAAAGTGAAGACGGGACCTGGTGTAGTCCTAGTGGATAAGTTGTTGAACTTAAGAGACCAGGGTTCAAATCCTGTGTTAACCATGGACTCACTTGGTGACCAAGTCACCATCTCTGAGCCTCAATTCCCTTTCTGTAAAATGGGAAGAATAATGACCCTCCTTGCTGGGTTTTTATGAGGGGGAACTAGATAAGGATTGCAAAGCACCTTGAACAAAAAGTGCTATCTAAAAATGACAAACAAAATAGCAAGGATATATAGGGATTGCTATACAGGATCAGATTACTGATTCTCACCTAGTGCAGCATTCTGTGTGTAGCCAGGATCAGCTGCTTAAGAAGAAAGAGAAATAAGGAAAGTTTCTACTTAGGGTATTTTCAGACGTTACAAGATCACAGTGAACCACAGTCAATTCCCTGTGGTGGCTGTGACCGCGTAACGTCTGATGGGGGGAACGCATGTTCCCCCCCAGATGTTACCATGGCGGGGAATCACTTTCGCCATGTGAGCGGCCAAAGCGGTGGGACCGGTGGTCATCGCGTGGCAAAGGCGATTCCCCATCGTGGTGAACCCCGCCGTCACTTCTGAACGGCGGTCACGGCCCGGAATCCCCACAGGGATTCCGGCCTGTGGCCAATTTGGGTGAGCGCTGTGGCCGCATTGGCTGCGGAGACCGCCCGTCTCCCCAGAGGGCGGGCGGTGGGGAGCGTGGAGGGGGCGGGGCCATGCGGCCGTACGTTGCGCTGCGCTGCGCGGCCCCGCCCCCTCCCCGATTCCCCACCGGGATCCCCCAGCACATCTGTTAGGGCGTTATGGGGTCATCCCGGTGGGGGATCAATGTATTGATTTCATGACGGGGCCAATCGACCCCGTCACATCTGAAAATACCCTTAGTCGGTGGCTGGTTTTAGGTACTTAATGATGGAAAGTTTCTATCCCTCTGACATTTTAGGCCTATAACTATATGGTATCCATAAAAATAATGCNCAAAGTGATGCACATAGGGAAAAATAACCCGAACTATGAGTACACAATGCTGGGTACTAAGCTAGGAGTTACCACTCAGGAAAAGGATCTGGGAATGATTGTGGACAATACACTGAAATCCTCAGCCCAGTGTGCAGCAGCAGTCAAAAAAACAAACAGAATATTAGGAGTTAGTCGCAAAGGGATAGAGAATAAAACTGAGGATGCCTCTATACAAATTGATGGTGTGACTGCACCTGGAATATTGTGTACAGTTCTGGTCACCCCATCTCAAAAAAGTCATAGCTGAAGTAGAAAAGGTACAGAGAAGGGCAACGAGAATGACAAAGGCTTCCTTACAAAGAGAGGCTTGACAAGCTTGGTCTCTTCAGCTTAGAGAAAGAGTAGACTGAGAGGAGACATGATAGAGGTTTATAAAATCTTGAGTGATGTGGAACAAGTAGATAGGGAATGGTTATATGGTACCTCTCAAATAGTACTAGAACTAGGGGACACTCCATAAAACTAGCTGCCAGTAGATTTAAAACAAATAAAATGAAGTACTTTTTTACTCAACACATGATTAACTTATGGAATTTATTGCCAGAGGACATTGTCAAGGCCAGGAGTATAGCTGAGTTTAAAAAAGGACTTGATACGTTATTGGCGAGTAGGTCCATTAATGGCTATTAACCAAGTAGTTTACAGGATGAACTTATTGTTGGGAACTGGGAGTGAACAATGGGGAATGGATTGGTCATTGTGACTGTTGGTTCTTCTTCCATGCAATTGATATTGGCCACTGTCAGAGGACAGGATGCTGGGCTTGATGGACCATTGGTCTGACTTAGTATAGCACTACGTATGTTGTTATGTTATGAATAGCACATAGCTGCTCCTTGCAGATAGCTGCTGTTACATGTAGATAAGCCAGCTGTTCCATATCTAGTCAATGGTTATCCAAGATACCATTGCACCAAAGGTCAGCTTCTGGGCAACAGCTGATGGGAGGGGAATATCAAGTAGCTGAGAAAGTATTCAATGGCAGAAATGTATGTAAACTAGCCACATGCCCTGGATGATGTAAGTGATTTCAACACTCGATGGATTCCTACATATTTATCATTACAGGGACACATGTTCACTGGTGACAATGGGGAATATGCAGTGAACTTGGGTCCCTCATTACATCTGGTAATACCCATTGTCAATTAAGAAGCTGACCTTTTATGTTACTAATCTTTTTATGTACTTTTAAAAGATAAATATATTTCGTTAAATAAAATAGTTGAATAGCATGCTGTATCACAGTTATACACTACCACTGTCCCATACAAGGACTCCCTTGAATATTAAATGGCACCAGGGATTTAATACCAGTGGATTGGAGCACACAGTCCATTTTCACAACCCTGCCATGCTATTTTATGTGGACTCATTTTATGTAGATGTCCTTCATTGTGACCTCAATGTGTCCTTTTTATAGAGCTGTATATACATATTTGTCTTTCTTCTGGTACACTAAGTCTCCAGGAATTTGCCTAGCCCTGTCTGGATGTATATTGCTTAAACTAATCTGTTTTTCTTTAACATTCTGTCTCCTTATAAAAAATACCCATGCCCCCAAAACTTCCTCATGTCTTTCTTCACAAGAAAGTGAAGACGGGACCTGGTGTAGTCCTAGTGGATAAGTTGTTGAACTTAAGAGACCAGGGTTCAAATCCTGTGTTAACCATGGACTCACTTGGTGACCAAGTCACCATCTCTGAGCCTCAATTCCCTTTCTGTAAAATGGGAAGAATAATGACCCTCCTTGCTGGGTTTTTATGAGGGGGAACTAGATAAGGATTGCAAAGCACCTTGAACAAAAAGTGCTATCTAAAAATGACAAACAAAATAGCAAGGATATATAGGGATTGCTATACAGGATCAGATTACTGATTCTCACCTAGTTCAGCATTCTGTGTGTAGCCAGGATCAGCTGCTTAAGAAGAAAGAGAAATAAGGAAAGTTTCTACTTAGGGTATTTTCAGACGTTACAAGATCACAGTGAACCACAGTCAATTCCCTGTGGTGGCTGTGACCGCGTAACGTCTGATGGGGGGAACGCATGTTCCCCCCCAGATGTTACCATGGCGGGGAATCACTTTCGCCATGTGAGCGGCCAAAGCGGTGGGACCGGTGGTCATCGCGTGGCAAAGGCGATTCCCCATCGTGGTGAACCCCGCCGTCACTTCTGAACGGCGGTCACGGCCCGGAATCCCCACAGGGATTCCGGCCTGTGGCCAATTTGGGTGAGCGCTGTGGCCGCATTGGCCGCGGAGACCGCCCGTCTCCCCAGAGGGCGGGCGGTGGGGAGCGTGGAGGGGGCGGGGCCATGCGGCCGTACGTTGCGCTGCGCTGCGCTGCGCGGCCCCGCCCCCTCCCCGATTCCCCACCGGGATCCCCCAGCACATCTGTTAGGGCGTTATGGGGTCATCCCGGTGGGGGATCAATGTATTGATTTCATGACGGGGCCAATCGACCCCGTCACATCTGAAAATACCCTTAGTCGGTGGCTGGTTTTAGGTACTTAATGATGGAAAGTTTCTATCCCTCTGACATTTTAGGCCTATAACTATATGGTATCCATAAAAATAATGCCCAATCCTTTTTTGAATCCTATTAATTTCTCATCCAAAGACATATGTACTTAGTGACAATGAGCTTGACTCGATGACTGTTATGTAAAAATTAATTTAAACTTGTAATGTTGCTTATGAAAGTAATGGGATGAAAGCAACATTGCATATGAAAGCAATAGTATTAGCAATAATACTAATATTTAAGATGTTTGTGTATTAAGATGTTTATGTATTTGTTTCCCCATCCCATTCTTTAACCATGACTTTTATATTGCTTATGAAAGGGAAAATGGGAGCACTCATATGTCCTTTTACACATGCAAAATATGTTGCATACCCAGGGGTTATGGAATCTGCTGTTGGCAGAAGGCCCACACAATTTGGTACCTGGAGAGGAAGGCCCTCCCCCAGTACTTTGTTGCTGGGTGGGCACCTGAGCAGGCATCTAGGCAAACCCACCCCCCAGTTCAGTGCAGAGTAGTGCTGAAACTCATTCCTCAGAAAACTTTAGAATTCACCAAGAATTCTGGTCTTTGGTTTGGAATTTCTGGGTTCTGAAGTTCCGAGGTACCTGGATTGGTATGGCACGGCATAGCAAGGTTTGGCCTGTCCTGTCCATAGGACCTATGCTGGGCCATGGGGGTTATGTTTTCTACCATGCCATGCTTTATAATAATAATAATAATAATAAATTAATAATAAATGGGCGCCACATTGCTGCTGCCTGGTGCTTGGTTCGACCGATGAGGCAGAGCGATCTCTCTGCCTGGCTCCACTACCCATTTGCCTGGTCTGTTCAAGTTACCAGCACCACACCAGTGCCATGCCTTCTAAAAAAATAAGCGTGTGCCACTGCTGTTTGCATTGCTTGGCACCAAGAGGTCAGAGGGATCTCTCTGCATGGCTCCCCTTGCCTGGGCTATTCAAGTTACCAGCACCACAGATCACACCAATGCCATGCCTTAAAAAAAAATAAGAGTGTGCCACTGCTGTTCACACTGCTTGGCACCATGAGGCCAGAGGGATCTGTCTGCCCAGCTCCACTTCCCCTCCCCTTCACATTCACCACGCAAACGGAGGTCCTGCCCGGACCATCCCTGATTGCGTGGTGAATGCAGTTCACCCCCGTGAGCAAGGGGATCATCACGTCTGTCCCCCTGCCACAGCCCGGAATCAGTGGCGGGATTCCAGGCCATGGTCACTGCGGGTTGGAGCTGTCTCCCAGGAGGGCAGGCAGTGAGGGAGCATGGGGAGGTGGGGCCATGCAGCCAAACATTGTACTGCACAGCCCCGCCCCCTCCCCAATTCCCCGCCTGGATCAGCCAGCACGTCTGTTGGATGTGCCAGTTTGATCCCGGCGGGGGATCAAAGGATGATTCCGTGGCGGGGCCAATACAGGCCCCGCCACATCTGAAAATACCCTTTCTTGTGGGTGTTATAATTTTGACTGGTGGGCTGGTTGGCTTTTGATGGGATTTTTCCATACAGTTGTACTGTGTTGTGGGATTGTTTTGTTGTCATCTTTCTTACTAAGGCTGTGGCATGGCACAGAAGTTCTGAAGTTCGGAGTATTTCCAAGGTCGGGAATTCTGATTTCCAAATTCTGGGTCCTCAGAAAAAGTTCCAACATACAGCCAAGTACCCGGATTGAGTACCTGTAACTTTGGAAATCAGCCCAAGTACCAGAAAGTACTATTTGGTACAGCCCTAGTGTGGAAGCAGCGCCATCTCCTGCGTGAAAATGTGAGCATATGGTTCCCCCTCCCAACCCTGCAGGAGATGGAGAACCACAAAAAGTTGCACACTTCAGGAGCAGCATCCCTGGCTGGGTCAGGTCAGGGCACAGAATAAACGTGACCCCAACTGAGCTTGCCAGTGAACCTTCCCCCCCCAACATGACAGGCAGCCACGGTGGCTGGCCACGGTGACCCCTGCTCCCCGGCGGGAGATGGGGCTACAAATAGACTCTCTGGCCTGCTATGGCCCACCCCACATTTGCCCTCCTTGGCGGCCCTTGGCCTGGGCTCTGGGCCTGAGATCATCTGGGGGAGCACATTCAGGCCAACCACCTACCCGGGCTGGGGCAGCAGTGGACCCACATCTGGTGATCCAGAAATACACATGACTGTACGTTTCTGGCCTAGGCGGGCATAGCAGGTCCACATCATGTCTATTATCACCCCAAATTACTGTGAGGTCTGAGGAAGTGTGGTTCTCTTCGGGTGCACTCTGCTCTCATGTTCTCAGTTATTCATTGACACTCATATGGTTTCTGTTATGGATACCATGACTTGATTTAGGACAATGGTTCCCTAAACTTTGCTTATGTGACCTCTTGTGAGTCCTCCAGGGATTAACAAAGACATGCGAAAAACATAAAATATCATTGTGCTCATGACCCCACTTAGGAAACCTATGATCCCCAGCAGGATAGTATTTTTCTACCTTTTTAAAAGGTACAAAATCTAATTTACCTCAGAACAATCATGGACTCAAGAGGTTTCAGTAAGTCTGAGAAATCTCAGATCCTTTTCAAACGGGCCACAGTGCAGGGTGGATGGGTGTGCACCATGGTGGGTGTGCAGCATGTGGGTGGCCGTTACACGGACACACACCCATCTCCACACATGGAGCCCTTGCTGTTTTGTCCGATGGCTCTGTGTGTGGGTGATGGGTGGAGGTGGGTGGATATGGGTGGAGCATGGGAGCATGCACTCACCCCCACTCACCTGCCATGGAAGTCACACAGGTGCCCCCACCCATTCCCACATGTGAGTGGTGGAGGGGGAGGGACTCTTATGTAAAATGGGTCTCAGTCTCCAATTGGGGTAGGGAACACAGGAGAACAAGCCACAGATCTGTTGATCACTCAGGATCTCAGGGACATGATCCTGGGTTCCTGAGAGAGAAACTTGGATATGCTGCCATTCTGGCACGGCCGGGAAACTGCCACATTGGGAACTCCCTCCAGTTCCCTCATTGGCTGCTGATGACCTGTGCTATGATTGGACATGACTCACTATATAATTTTCTGGGTTCTCAAAGCTTACAGGGGAAGAGAGGCAATGTCATCTTATGCTTCTCCCCATTAGCCACCGGCCTGCTGAACAACCAGATGGTATGCTAGGCAGTTGTTACAGAGGCCTTGCCTCCTGATCCCGCACTGCTCCTTGTCCCATGCAGACCTACCTTTTGGTTCCATTCTGGTCCCCTGCCTTACCTGCGCTGGCCTGCTCCTTAGTTCCTGCTCCAGTTCTTACCTCCCCTGTCACCACACCTTCTCTTTCTGCAGCCTGTATCTCAGATAGGCCCTCCTGGTTTCATAACCTTGCACAGCTGTCAACCACATTTTACATGACTTCTCTCACCACAGCTGGAGGATTGCAGTCTAATTGTTGATGTGATCAGTTTTTCCTTTCCTAATCTTTCCAATGGTTAACTACTCTCAGGCTCTGCTCCTCAAAGCACTCCACCAGCCCAAGATCCATTGAAACTTATGGGACTTGGCTGGTGCAGCGCTTTTAGGACTGGAGCTTTAAAGATTTTAAAAATGGGTTTTATCGGCACACACAAAATTACTAATATTATTTAAGATGTTTGTGTATTAAGATGTTTCTGTATTTCTTTCCCCGTCACATTCTGTAAATGACTTGTTTGCATCATTTGTGGTATTCAAAGTCCATGGAAGTCATTAGTAGTAATCAGTTTGAATAAAACAAATTTAGAAAGTTTGCAGAGTGTGTGTATGTATGTATGAGTCAAGTCTCTAGTCATTGTCCTCAAAAGTTATTTAGAACTTGTCCTACTATGTAAATTAAATTAATGTTGAACATTTCATTTCAGAGAAGCTACAGAGCCCATTGTATGTGGAAGTTTGTTACCTATAAATCAGATTTTTCATGTACCTTAAAAACCATCCCACTGAAATAACTATTTCATCTCACATAAATGAAGGCAGCATTCACCCATTCTGGAAATTTGATTATTGAACGAGATACTGCAATACACTGAGTGTTTCTATGGGGATGGAAGAAAGAATTGTGCAAGGCCAAAACAACTAAAAGGAAAGAAAGAGAAAAACAAAGGCCTGATCTTAATTTGTTCTATTATCTTCTGAACAATTGTTTAATTAAAACATCTGTTAAAAATTTGCAAAATTAGTTTACTTGGGAAAAGTGTATCGGCCATGTAGACAATTTTCCATTGAGCTAATTGTGAAAAGCTTTTTGAGGGCAAGACAATTTGTCATTATTTTAAACTAAAATGGAACAACAGGTAAGCGTGAGTCAAAACACTTGGAGACAAGATGGCTAGCTAAGGGGAAACACTCTCCTCAAAAAGTCTTAAGATGGCAGCAGATCAGTTTAATCAGGGTGTTCTCTGTTTGAAGCAAAGCGGCAGGTTAAGCATGCAGACAAAAGGGAAAGGAAGTGAACTATGCTGTGGAATTTCAGTAGATTTACATAGTCAAAAGGCCTCAAAAAGCTTGCCGTTCCTCAAATCTGTCACTAAGATTTAGGGCCTGCCTTAAGCCAGACCAGTAGGAGTGATAAGCCAAGTCCTGAGGTTGGAGGGGCCCACACAAGGAGGTCAATCCATTTCCACAACATGTTCCACTTCTGGACTGGAATTCTGGGGTGGCTGCTCCCTGCGAGACCCTGCTTTCCAATCACCTCACCTACTGGTGTGGGGGAGTGCCAGACAGGCAATTGTTAAAGGGGTGGAGCCATGGAGAACAGGGTCAGGTGGGGTCCACATTTTATTTTCGCCCTGGTCTCCACAAATCCTAAAGCTAGCTCCGCTAAGATCTTCCTATTTGCAGCCTATTTTATCTGGAACTTAGAAGATATATTTATGAGAGAAAATGAAGGATTCCTATTTTATCTCTTGAAAAATGAAATTACTTTTAGGCATCTAGGGGAGGGCCTGCAACTAAGCTCATTAAAATCAATGGACAGACTTCCATTGATCTCAATTGGCTGAACATCAGGATATGCTTGTCCTCCTTGATCTCTCTGCTGCCTTCGATACTGTTGAGCACTCACTCTTGCTGGATTCCCTTCACTCCCTTGGCTTTTGTGGCTCTGTCTCCTGGTTCTCCTCCTACCTCTCTGACCGCTCCTTTAATGTGTCTCTCTCCAACTCCACCTCCTCCTCCTTCCCCCTCTCAGTTGGTGTTCCTCAAGGCTCTGTTCTTGGCCCTCTCCTCTTCTCGATCTATACCTCATCCTTAGGCAAACTCATTGCCTCCCATGGCTTCCAATACCACCTCTATGCTGATGACACTCAACTCTATCTCTCTACTCC
>QEPC01001041.1:9456685-9531928 GCA_003113815.1 Sphenodon punctatus | reverse complement strand
GAGAGGAAGGATTGTGAGGGAAGATAAGGAGTTCAGTTTTCGCCATGTTCAGTTTGAGTTGGCGTTGAGACATCCAGGCATATCAGAGAGGCAGTTGGTGAGACGAACTTGAACAGAGGGGGAGAGGGAAGGAGTGGAGAGAGAGAGTTGCATGTTGTCAGTGTATAGGTAGTATTGGAAACCATGGGAGGCAATGAGTTTGCCTAGGGAATGGGTGCAGATAGAGAAGAGGAGAGGGCCAAGGACAGAGCCTTGAGGAACCCCGACCGAGAGGGGCAGGAAGGAGGAGGGGGAGGAGTTAGGAAGAGATACATTGAAGGAGCGGTCAGAAAGGTAGGAGGAGAACCAGTTGAGGACAGAGTCCCGGAATCCCAGGGAGTGAAGCGATTTAAGCAGGAGCGAGTGGTCAACAGTGTCAAAGGCAGCAGAGAGATCAAGGAGGAGAAGAATAGAGTAAAGGCAGTTGTATTTAGCCACAAGAGGATCATTGGTGATTTAGCCAGAGTGGTTTCAGTGGAGTGGAGGGGGCAGAAGCCAGATTGAAGGGGGTCATGGGAGGAGTTGAAGGAGAGGAGGTCGAGGCAACGGGAGTAGACAACCTGTTCAAGCAGTTTGGAAGCAAAAGGGGGGAGCGAGGGTTCAGAGGGAGTCAAAATGGACTTTTTGAGGATGGGGGAGACAGTGGCGTATTTAAAGGCAAAGAGGAAGGAGCTGGTTGAGATGGAGAGGTTGATGATGTGCAGGAGGGGAGGGGCGATGGTGGAAGCAATGGAGGTCAGGAGGCTGGAAGGAATGGGGTCCAGGGGGCAAGTGGAGGGGTTGGAGGAAGATAGCAGGGAAAAGATTTCCTTAAGGGAGGTGGGAGGGAGGGAGGACAGGAGAGAGATGGGGGGAGTAGTAGGGGGAGAGAACGTGGAAGCGATATCCAGGAGTATCTTGTCAATTTTAGAGGTGAAAAAGAGAGCAAGATCCTGAGTGGAGAGAGAAGAGGGAGGAGGAAGACGGGGGTTTGAGAAGGGAGTCACAGGTGGAAAAAAGGCGACGAGGGTCCTGGGAGGAGGATTCAATGCGTGAGACATAGTATTGTTGTCTAGCGAGGGAGATAGCAGAGTTTAGCGATGAGAGGCAGAATTTGAAGTGGAGGAAGTCAGCATGGTAGTGGGATTTGCGCCAGAGGCATTCAGCAGCCTGGGTACAGGAGTGGAGATAGCGAATGGTGGGGGTGAGCCAAGGGTGAGGGTTACGGGAGCAAGACGGGTGGAAGGAGAGGGGGGCAAGGGAATTGAGGGTGGAGGTGAGAGAGGAGTTGAAGGTGGAGATGGCAGAATCGAGGGAGGAGGAGGAGAGGAAAGGGAGGAGGCAAAGTCCTGGGGCACAATGGCCTGCAGATCGCAGAAGGGACGGGAAGATGAGGAAGAGGAGGGGAAGCAGTGGGAGAGGTTGAAGGAGGCAAGGAAATGGTCAGATATGAGATGGGGCTCGAAGGAGAGATCGGAGACAGAGCGGTTCATAGAGAACACAAAATCAAGAGAGTGACCATCAGTGTGGGTGGGAGAACTAGTCCAGAGATGGAGACTGAAGCAGGAGGCTAAAGAGAGGAAGCGGGCGATGCAAGGCTGAGAGGGTGCATCAACATGAATGAAGTCGCCAAGGATGAGTGTGGGGATGTCCTCAGAGAGGAATAGGGTGAGCCAGGACTCGAACTCGGAAAGAAAAGAGGAGAGGGAGCCGGGACGGTGGTAGAAATCCACAAACAGAGGTGGAGAGGGGAGTAGAGGCATACGGAGTGAGCCTCAAAGCAGGGGAAAGAGAGAGAGGGGGGAGAGGGGAGTGGTTGAAACTGGCAAGAAGAGGCAAGGAGGATGTCATAATGCCTCTATACAAATCAATGGTGTGACTGCACCTTGAATATTGTGTGGAGTTCTGGTCGGCCCATCTGAAAAAGACATAACGGAACTAGAAAAGCTACAGAGAAGGGCAACAAAAATGATCCAGGGTGTGGAACAGCACCCGTATGAGAAGAGGCTTGATAGGTTGGGGCTCTTCAGCTTGGAAAAGAGATGCCTGAGAAGAGATATGATAGAGGTCTATAAAATCATGAGTGGTGTGGAACTTGTGAACAGGGAATGGTTATTTACTAGTACTAAAACTAGGGGACACTCCATGAAACTCACAGGTGGCAGAGTAAAAACAAACAAAAGAAAGTATTTTTTCACTCAGCGTACAAGTAGATTGTGGAATTTACTGCCAGAGGAGGTGGTCAAGGCAAGCAGTATAGCTGAGGTTAAAAGAGGTTTGGACAAGTTTCTGGAAGATAGTTCCATTAGCAGCTGTTAGCCAGATAGGATTGGGGAACAAAACCCTTTACTGCCGGGAGCATGGGCATGACCCACAGGGAATGGATAGCCTGGTGACCTGTTGGGTGCTTCTCCCAGGCCCCCATGATTGGCCACTGTCCGAGACAGGATGCTGGGCTCGATGGACCGTTGGTCTGACCCAGTATGGCACTTCTTATGTTCTTATATGTTTGGAAGAAACATTTCCTACTCAGTGGGCAGGTTATTAACCGCCAAACGGATCGGATGATTGCATCCTCTTCTGTGATTTCCCCACTTTATAAATATTTTATCCCCGCTAGAGGTGGGACTAATTATCTGGAAGCACTATCTGATATAACACTTAGAAGATCATTTACTGCCCTCCGCACGCAAATGATGAAATCTGCTATTTTGGAAGGTCGATATCTGGGAATAACTTATTTGGATCATATTTGCACTTGTGGATTGGGGATTGAAGATGCCTTCCATTATTTGTTCTCTTGCCCTCTGTATAACACCCCTAGAAGACAACTATTCCAGAGGATTCATTTGAACCAAGAAGTTCCTCTAATAAGGAATTTGGTTTTTCTTCTAGGTGATAAAGATGATAATAGATCATATCATGTTGCTTTTTTTGCTAAAAGAGCTGCTAAGTTATGGGCAACTGGAACTACGGGTAGTAGTTTGGACCATCTTCAACTAGACCCAGAATTAGAATGATCATCTGCTTTGATTTTGTTCTGATCTGGGTAATCAGATATTTGGGGTAAAATCAAGGAGGCAAGTGTCTTTAATTTGTTTACTGGTAAATGTTGTGTGATGATCTGTGATATTGTGGTTTTGGAGGAGATGAGTATGGCTTGCCAGTAATTAGGAAAGAATGTATCTGGGGGGCTTAGAGTGTGGAATGTTATTGGTTTATGTTTTGTTATTTGATGTTGTTGTTTTATATGTATGGGTTTGGAGTATTGGTATAAACCTTGCTATAATATGGTTGTATATTGTCATGACTATGTGTCAGTACAATTAATAAACAGAAACAGGTTATGTTTTAATATATTATTCTTGTCACTTTGTTTCACATTATGCAGAAACCCAGATGAAAGGTATTTTAGCTCAATCTAATATTATTTTATTTATTTATTTATTTAAACTTTTTTCAATTTCAATTTCAATTTATTGGTGGCGTGACCAACAGGCCATTGCCAAGGCAGTATAAAACATATCACAATATAAGAGAAGTGCAAAATGCACAATTAATATTTAAAACATATATAAAATCCATAATCAACAATAAAAATATACCACAGAACCTTCAACAGTCAGCTTAGATCACACACTAGAACAGGCAGGTCTTAAAATTGAGAAACTGCTCCCTCTTCTTAAAAACCTGCACCAGAAATTTAGTAATTGCAATTGTAACATCTGGGAGAGAGTCAGACAAAAATAGTCTAAGAAGGTCCAAGTTAACTCTCCCAGGGAACCTTGACAAATAAGGCATTACATATTGGGACCGTATTTCCTGATATAGTTGGAAATCAAATAGGACAGGGCAACCATTTCAGCTTCTAAATAATCAAAACTGAAAAGGGCACAAACGCTGACAGAAGGGAATGGCCTGATGACGCCCTTCCCGGATCTTTGTAGGTAGCGCATTAAGTCGAGCTAAAAGATATAATTTAGCTTGCGTAGAGGTAAGATGGAGATGCCAATAGGTAGCCATTTTCCCTTCAAGAGGGGCCACTGCTAGAAAAGGTCCCACTGAGGGAAAAGGTCCCACCGAGGGAAGCGTGTAGATCTGCGTAGTGGCAGGCTTTCCCACATTAAAGGTTTTGTGGATTTCTGGAAAAAGGTGTAGTCTTGTCTACAGGCATAAGAAGGATCTCTTCCAGACCATGAAGTGAAGGGATGTAAAACCCAGATGAAAGATGCAGACACTGTATTGACAGAAGAGGTTGGGAATGTCGTGGTAGGACCATCTTCTTTTTGGGTGTTGTCAGTACGTCTGAGTATAAGGGCTGCCAGGATCATTCTACCAGAATGACACTTGCTCTACTTTGCAGGAACAAGTGCATGATAAGCCTTTGAAGAATCTGAACTTTTCATATATGGTTCAGCACAATGCGTAATGCTTCCCTGTAGTACTTTTTCTATTCTAGCCACAAGAAATATATCGGGGTGTGGGCATGTGACTGAAAATATTCCCTGTGTTGGATATTGTAACATTGTCTCAGGAATAATATCTTTAATTTTGTGTAAACAATCACCACTGCCACTCATCTGCTGCTGTGGTGCGCTAGCTATCATATGCCTCACTGAGAGAGGAATCAAATCAACATGGAAATCTGATGAAATCTTCTGATTGTTTTTAAACAGTGACAACGTGACAAAGAAAGGTTCTACATTTGTTGTGGGACCCTCTTCATTTTCAGCAACACAGCTTTGCAGATTGAAAGATAAATCGTTACACTTCACTAGAATCTTTTACCCAAACTTCTCTTCAAAAGGTTTCACTTCTGGTTCAATACCGGAGAAGTCACGTTTCCGTGCATCCGGATCCAAGGCAAAGAGTTTAACACTTTCACTTTTAAATTTGATGTCTGCATCTCTGGAGCCCTTGTGTCACAGGGGTAGGGGAAGAGAGTGAGAGCCCAAAGGGAGGAGGGGGAAGGGGACAGGGGGAACGGGCGGCTTCCTCTGGCAAAGAAATATCTATTGAGGTATATCAATCCCTCAGGGTGTTGTGTGGGCTGCTTTCCCTCCAATTCAGAGGGCAACCCGACTCATCATAGGGAAGAAAGAGAGGAAGCCAATTGCCCCCCAAAAGGGTGAAAGACACAAAGGGATTTCCCAGCTGCTCAGGAGAATATACAGGAACGCGGGCATCGTGAGGGTCAGTGATAAGGGGGAAGGGGGAGGCAGTCCTGGGGAAGGGAGTAAAGAGCGAAGGGTCACAGGGAAGAGGAAACAGTGAGGGGGATAGGACTTGCGCTCAGGGGAGGGAGTCTTGTAAGGAGAGAGCGGGGAGGAGTAGGTTAGGGAGCGAAGGAACTAAGGAACCCAAACACCCGGATTTCAATTCAAATACTCAGAAACACAGAAACTAGGACTTAACAAGACAAACACACAAGCACTCTTACCACCAATTCACTCTGCGAAGGACGGGGGGGAAACACAGGAAGTATTCACTCAAATCTTGCACTTGATCAAGGATTCAGACAGGACAGAATATACAAAGCACCAGGGGGCCAGCCTCTCAAAATGATTACTGGCAGTGGCTCCTGGCCCCGTCAGTGTATTATATAGCTGCAGCCCCAAAGAGGATTGGTGTGCTCAGGGCGGGGCCCCAATCCGCCGCTGAGCCTAACACTGCGTGCGGCGTGCTTTGTGTCTGGGCGGGGCCCGGATTCTCCTGCAATCATGGAGAGGCCCCGCCCCCGACAGCGGCGAACCCAGCGCTCCCAGCTTCCCTTCGCATCGGGACGTTGCCAGGCAACCACACGCCGGCCGGCCCCTACCGCCAGGGTGCCGTGAGCCCTGACACCTTGACAATTTCAGGATGGTAACTATCTAAAGTGGATGATGAGCTTTCCATCTTGTTTTGTTCATCGTCATCATGAGATTCTCCATTTCTTTTTTCTTACATTGCTGCTTCAAAATTTAACTGCAGAATTTTGTTTTGGGTAGAAATCCATTCTTCCATTTCCACTTCACAGTCTGCTGCCAAAAGATAACTGTTCTTATCCTGCATTTTGAGCTCAAAAGCAAAGCGCCTGACTTTGTTGTTCTGCACCACTCCTATACAAGAATCCAGAAATACTGATCCTTTTGGCTCTTTAGATATTTTCTCATCTTTGTAGAAATTGAGATTATATGATCCATCACCAAGCTGGATTAAGTGGAAAAATCTTCTTTTAAATGACCTCATGGTCACACTGATTGCACTGTTCATGTTGCCTTTGTACAGCCATCCTTGTTTGTTATTTCCGCCCCCCCCCCCTTCTGAGATCCTAGAGATGCTGCATCCTCATCTTTATCTGCTTCTTCATCAACTTCATACACGTGAACTGGAAGTTTTTCTGATTTGGTCTCCTTGCTTGGAAGCTGTCAAAACTCTCCTGAGTAGGCTTTATATTTATAGTTAACAACATGCCAGTCTGAGTTGTATGTTTTGATGCATTCAGTTACAAATAAGCTTTGTGCTTCCTTCTCCGTGTTTCCAGGAACAGTGGAACATACGTATCGACCCTGACTTTTCAGTATTGTTGTCTGAAAGTCATCATAAGGAAAAAGCAGCATCTCACGCAAAACATCATTCAATAATTGCGTTTTCTTCTGAACAATAACATTTTAATAGTCTATTGGCTCAATTAGCTTTGGCTTTGCCACAAACACTGAGCCTCAGAGATGCTCTGCTGCAACTCGGCGGCAGTGCCTGGCTTGCTCAGCACCCGGGTGAACTTCTGAGTCTCCGGAGGGGGGGAGGGAGGGCAGCAGCAGCTGAGAGGAGGAGGAGGACATCATCGTACTCAACCCCCACAGCCCTGCCCGGACCCCGGCACCCTCACTCCGCTGCCTGCCAGCTCCAAACCCACATGCCCAGGGGCGCTGCTGCTGCTCTCTCTCGGTCAGTGTCGCAGCTGGTGCTCCGGCCCGGCTCACAGTGCTGCTGCTTGAGCTCCTGTCAGGTAGCCCCTCCCCCACTCATCCCATGGTCCCAGCGTGCGTCGCGCTCCCACCCCCTATTTAAACTTTATATTTAAACTTTGGTGCTTTCCAAAAGGGTCAGAGCAACTTACAATTTATTTTATTATTATTATTATTATTATTATTATAAATTTTTATGCCACCCTTCCTAGAAGGCTCATGGCAGTTCACAAATCCATAAAAATTAACACCAATAAAAGTCACACAATAAAACCACCCTCCACACAACCCTCCCCCAAAACCCAACCAACCCCATCTATCCCTGCCTGCCAAACGCTCTTTCAAATAAACAAAGTTTTGCACCACCTACAGAAGATGCCCAGGCCCAAGCAAACCTCCCAGGGAAGAGAGTTCCACAAAATGGGGGCAGCAACTGAAAATGCCCTACCACGCACCCCTGCCCCACAAACAAGGGTAACAGACAGAATCTGCAGGAGGGTGCCCCCGACTGACCGTAGGGGCCACAAAGGGACATGGTAGAATGCGCAGTCCTTCAGATATGTGGACCCAGAGCATTTAGGGCTTTAAAGGTCAAAATCAACACCTTGAATTGTGCCCAGAAAACTATAGGCAGCCAGTGCAGACTTTGGCGCACCAGTGTAATATGATCCCAGCGACTTGTCCCCCAAAGGAGCCAAGTCACTGCATTCTGCAGCTTCTGAACAGTCATCAGGGGCAGTCACATGTAGAGTGCATTGCAGTAATCTAGCCTCGAGGTGGTGAAAGCATGGATGACAGTGGCCAGATCTGAATCAGAAAGAAAAGGCCACAGCCTGCTCACCGTTCTCTTAATCAAGGCCTTGTGGTCTCTCAATCTGTGGGCCCAGATTCTGGCATTTCCCCCATGATAGGGAAGTGGATTCTAAAACTTTAGTTCACAGATCTCTGTGAGCACATAAATAGATATCAGTGAGTCACAACAAGTACATATTGATATGTGGGAGAGAGGAGGGTCTCCCAAGAAAGTGAGGGGCTTCAGGGCATCCCTGAGTGGTTCTTGGTAATTGGAAAATGTCTTGTTTGAGAAAAGTTTATGAACACCTGTGAATTAGTGTCGAGCACAAAACTGACTGTGTAAAATATATAATATAAAAATGTCAGCACTGTGAGTCTTATCAAAGGTCGGGAGTTCATGGAGTTCATCATTAGAATAAACAAGATAGTTGGCAATTTTTCATATTTACACAGCTGAGGGAAGACTGGAACATGTAATCAAGAACTGGGAAATTCCTGCTCAATTAGCACATAGGAACTATAGATCCTAGCACATGGAATGGTCATGGGCTTGATGTTATGGGCTAGACCCTCCTCATCCCTCATGATCTCCACTGGCAGTGAGTCTGTTTTTTTCAGTAGTCCAAGTGATTTCAGTCAGAGTGACAAGAGATCCACCTAAGCTATTTGGGAAGGATCTGCAGCAGCGTATACCACACAACTGCACAAACATGGTGCACAACTGCACATGGCTCCAAGGATACTGGGCTGTGTTGTAACGGCACCATCTGCACATATGATAACTATGCTCTTGCATGATTTGCTCAGATGTGTTTCTTCAGGCAACTTCTAGGTGATCCGTATGCCACATTGCCACCTAAAACGTATAACGTGTTTTGGTTGGAAGTTTGTTAGTTTTATATTTCTGCCTGGGTCACTGGCTTAAATGTTAGGAAACTAAGCAGAGGGTGATTGAACTGAATGGCAGTAACCAAACTTGAAAAGAACCGTTTAATACATTTCATCTTCTGCAGCTGAAGAATGTTTGTTGTAATTGGCCTGCATGATGAGAGCTGTAGAAGGATCCAAAATAAAGAAAGAAGGTAAATTAGGCTGAAATGACAAGGATGAATGGATAGACTTTTTAAAGGCTGTGCAGAATTATCAAGTCAAGAGTGCAAATTTTGTTCTCAATACTGTACGTTGGAAAATATTTATGTATCTGTGAGAAGACTTCTAAAGGCAGATCAAATACTTGAGCTGCTTATACATGAAGAGCAGGTACCTGAGGCGGTATACTCTCTACTGAGCAGTTATATAATATATACTGCTTGGTGCACTAACTAGTAATTAATTTCTTTTATGGTGCTTTGGGTTGTTCTTATCTGTGAGTGTAACATCATAAGCTATATCTTTTATTGACATGAATGAGTGGAATGTGACACTAATGCAGACCTTACTTTTGCACAAAAACAAAATACAACTTTGCAGTTAATTTGGAATGAAGTTATAGCTCCAGTGACAAAGAGTTGTTAACTCCACAATGAGCTGGAAACTACTGTAAAGCAGAATGTTTCAACAAATACACACACACAACATGCACACACACACAACACATACACACAGGTGTGCACACACTTTAATGTGGAGTTAATATGATTTACTCCATAGTTAAGTAGAGTTACATTTTGTGCATAAAAGGCCATAGTCTGTTTGTTGGGATTGGAACCTGCCTGCCTTTCTGTAAAAACACAAAATATAAACACTTCCCAATCCCAATTTAGATGAATTAACTGACTGTGGAAAGTGGAGCTAAAAGTACCAATTTCCCCTAACCCCTATGGAGGGCATACAGCTGCTTTCATGAAGACATTTCTTCATGCTAATTTTATTTTCATGCTAGTTAGTGGCATGTGGGAATGCAGTCTTTTGTGTCAGTTGTGCAGATTCAGGGAATTGTAATTGTTTGAGGCAGGACAACCTAAACCTACCTTTACAATGACCAGTGTTGTTGTGTTGAGAAATTCCAAAGGTGTGAATGCATGTCTGATAGTGAATATTGTGCCTGCTGGAAATCTGGAATGTTTGAATGATGCGGAGAATTATAAAGATGTGTCAGGTCCTCCGCTCACCATTTTAACTAATGAGAGACAGAACGGAAGGCAACAACAGGAAGGAGAAAGTGCTGTGACTCTCTGCACCTCATCCCCCGTCGATGGTCTGCTATTCATGTGGCCCGGAATGAACAACAATGGTTCATACAAAAGAGACAGCCACAGAGAACTTGCTTTCTTTTTTTATTTTTAAATAATAACTCAAATTTCCATGGTCGGCCTTCTGCAATCGCTTTCCTCCTCTCTCCCCGCACTGGCACTTGTCAAACAGGAAATGAACTGCAATAGCCTAGAATAAAAGTTGCCGTGGAAGGCAAGGCATGCAGGGATAGGGGTAGCGGGGAGGGGCTGGTTTGCGATTGCGCTGAAGCAGTGATGCAGTTCCCCGTCCATGTGAAAATGGACAAGTGATTACAATAGCCAATTTTCTGATATCAGGATCGTGTGAGAGGCACAAAATTACGTTGTGTGAAGGGTTCCCCCTAATTTACTCAAGTGACCTAAAAATCACACTAGGACAGTACTAGCACTAAAAAAGTCCACATGTGAAAGCAGCCATAGTCGGATGGTAGCGCATAAGGTGTGATCTTATAAAGTAAGAACTCTGCAATGGCCATTGGCCATGCAAATAAACTTTGATTTGATTTGAAGTAAGAACTCCGTCAAGCTTACTTCTATCATCCTGCTCCTAGCAAAATACTCCAGGAGAAGATGGATGGATGGATAAAAATGTTATCATATCCTGGAAGTTAAGGGATCTATAATATGGTGAAAGAAAGAGAGGAAATAAAATACCAAAACTGATGATTCTTTGTGGACAATAGCCTTCTAATACTTGGTTCTCCAGTTAATATCTGCATAACATAACAAATTACATACTAGGCCGACCATGCTCCATCTAGCTCAACATGCTCTCTTTGACAGTGGCCAGCTAAAGTTGCTTCAGGAAATATCAGTAGGGATGTGCGAACGTGGTTTGGAAGTTTGGAGTTCGGACCAAACTCGAATAGTTCGGTCGACTGAACCGAACTTTCGAACCGAACTCGAATTCGACCGAACTCTTCGGTCAAATCCGAACCAGTTCGGAAGGCCAAAAAACCCGGCTTTGAATGTACGAACTCAGTTCGGAAGTTTGGAATTTGACCGAACTCGAATAGTTCGGTCGACCTAACGGAACTTTCGAACTAAACTCGATTTTCGAACTGAACCGAACCTAATTTCCAAAATCGGTTCTGTTCGCACATCCCTAAATATTAGTAATATCACAAAACCATAATGTTGTGATATTAAAGGATATAATCCGGATCCTGGATCAGCCCCTGCAGTCGGCTGGGGGCGCCCTCCTCGAGGTCTCCAAAGTTTCTCGGGTGTCAAGCTTGCGGAGGGCATTCTCTGTGGCTGCACCGTGGCTGTGGAACTCCCTACTGTCGGAGGTCTGCCTGACCACCGACCTCCCCTCTTTCCATAGACAATGTAAGACCTGGGTGTTCTGCTGTGCCTTTCCCGAGGGAGATGCATTGGGTGGGTTGGGTTAGGGGTTTTAAACTGTGTTATTGATGTTTTTAAATCTGTTTTAATACTTGTTAGCCATCCTGAGATGCTTTTAGCAGGAGTGGGCAGCATACAAATTTTATAATAAATAAAAAAATAAATTATCATAAATAATGGAGTGTTCCATTTCCTGCTGTTCATTGCCAGTCCCTGTCTAACTTGACTAATAGCCATTTATTTATTTGGATTTTTTATTTAATCCTACCCTACCCCTTATGCTCAAGGTGGCTTACATTTCTTTAACTTATTAACTCTAACATTGACTAACAATCCTCACAACATCCCTGTGAGGTAGGTTAGGCTGAGAGAGCTTTGACTGATCCAAGGTAACCCAGTGAGTTTATGGCTAAGGTGAGACTTGAACCATGGGGATTCCCCTACCCTCTAGGTCAAGTACTGTACTCTTAATCACTACACCACACTGACTCTGGGGCTTTAGGGACCTGCCCTCTAAGAAATTACCCAGTCCTTTTTTTGAAACTAGTTATGCTATTGTTCTTCACAACATCCTTTGGCAATGGGTTTCACAAATCGATTGTATATTGTGTAAAAAACAACACATCCTTTTGTTTCCCTAAAATCTTCTGCCAGATAATTTCATAGGGTGACCCCTAATTCTATGATTCTGAGATGTTACCTGTTCTATGATTCTGCACCACTTGTGATATTAAATTCCATCCAGAAAATAAACAGGAGCCCATATTGAAAGTTAGCATTAGGTGAGCATCCTCAGACAAAGGGACCAGCAAAGTCTCACACATTGCTTTTGATAATTTCTCCCAACCCCAAGTATTACTACTCTTTTCTCTAAATTGGACCTTGACCAGCCTGCCCTTATTAAGCTGCCAGTTCCATTCAAACAATGGAGTGTTTGACTAAGGCAGCTGAGATAGAAATAGATACCATCAGCATACTGAAGGCATTTCAGTCCAAACCATCCTGGCTCTCTTTCCATTCTCCCAGCCTTATAATAACACCATGAACTGAAAGCATGAGGAGAGAAAAAAATAATCTTGTCGAGTCCTGTAGAGAATGTAAGGATCTTTGGAATGGACAAGTAGTTACTCAGTATTGTTTTTCAAAACCTCCCAGAAGGCTTAAGTGACTCCTTAACTACTTCTAATGACTGCAACTATATCACCAAAATGGCATCCACATTCAGTCGTAACAAAGGCAAATGAGCTAGGGGTCTGCATGTCATTTTTGTTATTACAGTAATGGTAATATAAATTGTCATTTTCATTACTGTTATTGCAATAACGAAAAAAAATAATACTATTACTAATAATAATAATAACAAAAATAGAAATGAAAATTACTTTTTGTTTTTGAAATAAAAAGAAAAAATGGAAAAACATATTTCTGGCTATAACAATTTATATTCTTATTCAATTCTGATGAAACCTTGGGAGATTGTACCCCCAGTAGAGAGCACTGTGTGTACAAATGTTCAGAAAGGTTGGATAAAGGGAACCAATTTTAGAAGCACTTGAATGTTGTGATTTTAAAGAAAAGCTGCATACACATTAATGACTATAAGATCTTTATCTTCCATCAACTTTGCAAGAACCCTGTGAATAATATGTCCCTCCACAAGCTTAACATTCCTGCCAATTTTCAGAAAGATTGGGTAAAGGGTCCTAATGGTACTAACCTAATGGTTTCATTAACTTGAAAATACATTTCCAGCTGTAACATTTTTATATTCCATCCTGTTTATTATTATTATTATTATTATTATTAGCATTAGCATTAGCATTAGCATTAGCATTAGCATTAGCATTTATATAGCACCAAGTACATCGCTGACACTATATAAATTCTAATAATAATGATAATTTACAAAGAGTAAGATAGACATGGTCCCTACTCGAGAGCTTACAATCTGGAGACAGGGGGAGAGGGAACAGAGGGAGAGACAAGGGATGCAACATTCATGAGGATGCGAGAGCTCAGGTACACGTTCTTGGCTTGGTTACAGAGAATTGGGAGTTTGCAGATAACTGGTGGGGGATAATTCTGGGTGGGTATGATTAGCAGGAGCTAGGAAGGGCGGAGGGGAAGAGGTGGGTTTTGAGGAGGGACTTGAAAGTGTGGAGGGTGAGAGTCAGGCAGACGAGGGCAGGGAGGGAGTTCCAGGCGTGCGGGGCAGCGAGGGAGAAGGGACAAAGGCGATTGGGGGAGCAGGGGAGGCGTGGGAGGGTGAGGGAGGGAATGGAAGAGAAGCGAAGGGCTCGGACAGGGGTTCAGAGGGAGATCAGGGCAGAGAAGTACGGGGGAGTGAGGTTGTGAAGGGCTTTGTAGGTGAAAACGAGGAGCTTCTGCAGAATACGCTCAGGAAGAGGGAGCCAGTAGAGAAAGGAGAGGAGAGGAGAGGCTGCACGCGGTCAAAGCGACAGGCTAGGTAGATGATCCTGGCAGCAGAGTTTTGAACAGAGATAAGGGAAGAAAGGTGGGAGCGGGGAAGGCCGGCGAGGAGGAGGTTACAATAGTTGAGGCATGAGATGACTAGGGCATGGATGAGAGTTTTGGCAGAGGAGACAGACAGAAAAGGGCGGATCTTAGCAATGTTGTGGAGGGAGAAGTGGCAGGATTTGGCCATGGAGTCAATGTAGGGTTTGAAGGTAAGGTGCAAGTCAAAGATGAAGCCCAAGCTGCGGTCTTGGGGGACGGGGAGAATGAAGACCCCTTCAATGGTAATTGATAGGGAAGAGGGAGAGGAAGGGTTGGGAGGGAAGATCAGGAGTTTTTCGTCATGTTCAGTTTGAGTTGGCGTTGAAACATCCAGGCGGAGATATCAGAGAGACAGTTAGTGAGATGAGCTTGAACAGAGGGGGACATTTTACAGGAATGTATCACATACCTTGCCTGTCATCTCTACCAAACTACAGCACAATTTGATAAAGGGAACCAATTTTATAAGCAATTTAAGTTGTCCCCTTGAAGACCATTATTCAGATAAATAGCAGCACATGCAGTGCCAGTTAGAATCAGGCACCTTCATGGCAGGGGGAGGGAGGCTGTAGGAGGGAGAATGTGGAGCAACCCAAAATACTGACAGACACATTCACTAACCAATTACTGCATGCTTCCAGCTTTACAGGACCAATTGGTGGTGGCTTTGAGGTGGGCATAGGGGGCGGTCCTCAGGCAGGCATAGAAGGGGCATAATTGGGACATTGAGGATAGCATCCCAGAAATCAGGAGACATAGTTTACACATCCAGGCTGGCTAGTTATCATCACAATCACATCCTGCAGCACTGTGACTGAGGACATAAGAGAATCTCTATTGGCTCTTTCCTAAACAGATGCTTCTGACTTCCCAGTAACAAGTGGGGGAGAGATTTTGGGATGGTCACAGCACAGAATGATGTTATTTGGTTGATATTTATGCTGGCCAATTGGAATCACAAAGCAGATCTTATACCACAGTGACACATAAGAGAATCTCTGGCATAGGCTCCTTCTCTGCATATGCTGTTCAAGCATATAACATTGTGACTCTTTATCACATCTTTCTTATCTTTGGCAGAGATGATCATGGAAGTGTGATATATAGCCCTGCCAAATTTCATGTACACTAATTGGACTACAAAGACATTACAGTCAGACATACATTTGTAAGTTAATTACTTATACCACCAGGACCCTTTATCCAATCCTTTTGAAAGTTGTCAGAAATAGTAAATATGGGAAGGGGTGTAAACTTGCCAAGTTTCATTTACATTAAATGTGAGATAAAGAAGTTACAGCTAGGAATGTATATGAAGAATTTTGCAAAATAATATAATTCAACTGCTTATGAAATTGGATTCCTTTATCCAATCTTTTGGGAATTTGGTACACTTAATGCCATCCATTGGAGGTACAATCTTTCCATGTTACAGACAAATATAATGAAAAACAAAAAGGTTACAGCCAAAAATGTGTTTTCTGTTGAAACTAATGGAAAACAAAAACAGAAGCAAAAACAAAAATGAAAATGACAGATTTAAATAACAAAAACAAAAACAAAAAATGACATGGGACCCTGGTGCACACCTCTAGAAATTACAGATATGAAAGCAAGGATACTTCAAGCCTGTTCCGCCTTTTCACTCTGATCTCTCTGCGCTGCTGTAAGAGTGTGAGTAAGGAGCAGGCTTGCCATCTTCCTCTATCCTCAAAGAGAGGTCATTGACTATGGCATCCATGCACTCTTTGCACTATTCATCTTTCCAGGACTGAAGCCATTATGGCCAAGGAAACCAGAGGATCCAATGGATTGCAAGAGTTATCATGATGCAACAATGGCAAAGCCAGATTCAGACCAGGACAACAATTAACAGGACTGCCTTAGCAAGAAATTTATTTCAAGAAAAAGGCCTTCTTAAACAAACTGGCAGTCTCCCTTCCCAAAAAGAGGCACCTGTAATCTCCCTCAGATGCCATACGGGCCTTCTTAAATAGTCTTTGAATGCTGTTTATTTTTACATGGCACATTTCATGGAAGAAAAACAGCCGTGAAGTCATCCGTGCTCAGCCTCTCAGACACTTCGGCAGTGGTTTGAGAATGTGTGATTAAGTTTCCTTTGTCCTTTTAATGGAAAAAGAATAACTTCATGAAGTATGAACTCATTGTTCTTTCCTGCCCATACCTCCAGAATTAGGGGGGAGAAAATGGGTTTTTCCTAGGCCAGCTTTGTTATAGTAAAGCATGGTAGCAAATGGAAAGTGTTTTCTGTCCTGGACTTAATAAAGACATCTTTGACCAGCTGCAGATCTTTATCAGCATAAGAATATTCCTGGTATCCTTCCATTGCCATATTGAAAAAACATAAAATTCTTTATATTAACCAGTGAAAGCATAAAAGGCTTTCTGGCAAAGACGAGTCAGCTATAATCACGTGGCCATTTAATTCTATTACACTAATAGAGTGAATCTGGCTTCTGCTCTGGAAAAAAAATGTGCTGCTTTATCTTTTACACAACGTTATAGAGACTGTGACTAATCTGATTGCTTTCTCTCAGCATGCTGTGTTATAGATCCATCAGACCCATGCAAAGAACAAAAATCAGAAGTCCTAAATAAAACACCATTTTCAGATAGAAATTGACCAAGAACAGTGGGTTGTTAACGGGGTATTTTCAGACGGCAGCATTCGCCCCGTCCAAGAACCACTCTTCAGATTCCCCACTGGAATCAGCCCGTCATGTCCAACAGATGTACCTGCTGATCCCAGCGGGGAATTGGGGAGGGGCGGGGCCGCGCGGGACAACGTGCGGCCACATGGCCCCGCCCCTCCCACTCTCCCCCGCCGTCCGCCCTCTGGGGAGACGGGCGTGCACCATGGCCATTGCAGCTGCAGCGCCCGCCCGAATTGACCACGGACCAGAATCCCGCTGGGGATTCCGGGCCATGGTTTCCGTCCAGACGAGATGGGCCCCTTCATTGTGGCGGGGAATCACATTAACCACGCGATCGGTGCCGGCCCCATCGGTTTCTCCGATCGTGTGGTGAATGTGATTCCCTGCCGCGATTGACCGTGGTTAACATCTGGGGGGGAACTTCTGGTTCCCCAACAGACATTATGAGGCCATTCCCCACCATAGGGTATTGACTGTGGTTGAGCTTGGTTTCGTAACGTCTGAAAATACCCAAGGAAGTTCCCAGATAGCATTGTTTTTTTTGTTTTTTTAATCTTGCTGGATTCAAGTTAAACAAACATTTACAGTAGGTTGGATTCAGGGAGGGCCTATCCTCTGAACAAACATGGCAGATTCCCAAGGTTGCATAATAAGAAGGGTGCCATTTCTAGAGCTGATTTTAGTGACTGTTTTTGCACAGACGCCCCCCACCTCCACTGGGTGAATGGGCAGGTGTGTGGTGGTGGGGATGTCTGTGCAAATGACGTGGTGGTGGGTGAGGGGGATGGGTGTGGTCAGTGAAAACAGCACAGGTGGTGGATGTGTGCACTCCCACGCAACACCCATCTCCACCCATCACCCAACCACAGAGTCATCTGGCAAACTGGAGGAGGCTCTGTGGGTGGAGATGGGGGAGTTGGGTTTATTCTCATGGAAAAGGCCCTCCACTCACCTCCACCCACCGCCGGTGTACACCCATCCCCCCCACATGCCACATCTGTTCAAAAACAGTCAGTGACTGCAGAGTCTAAGACTTGGTTGTTTCTGTATTAACTGGATTAGTCCTTAGTTTCAATAGGGTTTGGAGGAACATGGGGGATGTTTGACCTGTCTGCTCTTTTTTCCCCCCCTTGGTTCCGTTATTCAATTTTAGTCATGGGGTCTATGTATGGGGGGAAGGCACAGTGATGGTGCACCCCCTAGGGAATCACTGACAATGCCCCCCCAGCCGCTGAGGCCCCGAGTCACCCGAGTGACGTGACTGCCAGTGCCGCCGGGGAAAAAAATAAGTCACACCGGCCTGAGCCTGGGCTTGTGTGCGGAGCCAGCTCGAAGAACCTTGTTTGAGGGTCTTCAAGCTGGCTCAGAACATTGTCACTGGTTTGTGTGCATGTGCACACAAACCAGTGACTCACACACCACCACTCCTGAAAAATTCCTAAGGGTCAAAAGGGTCAGGGTCAAAAGGGAGGCGTTTTCTCCCTTTATGTGGAATGGGCGGCTAGAAGTGCTGTCCATCCTGCATAAAGGGACCCCACCCCACAATGAAATAGTGCTGGCAGGGGGAACTATTTCATTGTGGGGACTGGGCAGGGGGAAACTCCATACCTGGGCACCCTATACAGGCGTCCGGGTATGGGGGGGAGGCTGGGAGCTGCCGCACATGCAGCTCCCAGCCTCCCCCTCCTCCTCCCTGAGTCCCTCCCTTCCGAGTCCCTCCCTCCCTGTGTCAAGTCAAGTTTGACTCAACTGGGAGGGAGGGAGGGGACTCGAGCCAGCTGTGCCTCAAGCAGCGCATGCGGAAGCAACAGGAGGCTCGGCTCCTGCTGCTCCCGTGCATGCTGCTTCAAGCCCGGGGCTGGAGGACTCTGAGGGAGGCTGAGGTGAGGAGGAGGTGAGGTGATGATGACATGGAGAACCGAGCTGGCCCGCGGTGAGTAAATTGCGGGGGGCTTGGGNTGCGCCCGCCTCACCGCAAGCCCCATTGGCTCCGTGCAGCCTAGCCCGTGGCCAATCGCAGACTGCGAAGCCAGTGGTCTCAGGCGAAAAGGGATGGTGATTGGGCAGGCTGGCTGCTACTCCAAGCCTCTCCACCCCTGGTGCCTGGAAGTCTGCTCCTCAGCTGACTCCCCCTCCCTTTCACGTTTTGCCTTCCAGTGACACGTTTTTGCCACCCGAACTCACCCAAACACGATCCGAACTGACCGAACTGTTCAGTCATTTTGACATTTGGAATTGAGTTTGGTTCAGTCAGTTCGTGTTTGGATTCGGTCGTCCGAACAGGCCGAGTTCAGGCCAAACTCCGAACTTCTGAACCGCGTTCGCCCATCCCTACCCTTCACAATGGGAACACTTGCTCTCGTCTCAGCCCTAGTCAATTGTAATCTGGTTAATCAGATATCCACAGAATAGTAAACCAGATATCATTTGGTGTTTGAGCAGATACCATGGATACCACTATACCCAGCCAGATACCAGATAGTGACGGTTACTCGTTTCAACAGTAGAAATGAGGTCTGGGCTTGTCATTTCTGATTGTTGTCAGTGGTCACATCTCACAGCCACTCAGACTCTTTTCATTCTCCTCCGCTGGGAAGCTGGTTAGCCTGAAAAGGGGCAGCGGGGCCTGTTAACCCCTTAAGGAAAGTTTGGCTTTGAAGACTGGAATGAGGATCTCTGCTTCTAAGAACTCCTGAGGTAATTTTTTTATTACTTCTTGCCATTACTGTAATAATATAGCCCTATGGATATAGGTTGGAAAAATATAGCAGTGGAAGGCTGAAGCTTGTCTCTAAGAATTACTGCAATGCTTACTGTTCTAATAATTACAGTATTACTGAAGTAGTAATTATTTTTAAAGGAAGATAAATCTACTGCTCTTGACATGTAACCAGCTGTAAAATTACAGCTTTGTTAACACTCTATAAGCAGAGAAGGAACTCCATTAAACCTCTGTCTCTCCCCCTCTCTCTCTCTCTCTCTCTCTTATTTAATACAAAGTTAGCCTCAGAATTTAAGCACTAACAAAAACATCTTTTTAAAAAAAAACGAACATGAAATCTTAAAGATGTTCGCTTGATTTAAAATAAGAGTATTTGATCCAGCTTCCCCGAAGTCAGATAAAGATCTATTTTCTGGGGTTTACTCCAAACAGATTATTTTTTTCCACCAGAGTGAGATATTGGGTGTTTTTACACACACATTTCTCCTCTATGTTTGCTGTTACATCCTGTACTTTCTGTCTAAATCACTCACCCAGATCTTAAACTTCTGGCTCTTTGAACTCCTGCATAAAACTTCTCCCAGAACTTTTGTGTGTAAAAAGTTCTCCTGGTAAACTGCTTTGCTCCAGTCAGCTGTGGGCACTTGGTTTCCATGGCAGCCCCTCATGTCTACAGCTGCGGCTATTTTAGGCTGCCTCCGGGCAGTGTCTGTGTGAAGTATGCATCCAGGAACTACCCCAGGGCAGTGTGTGTGTGTGTGTGTGTGTGTGTGTGTGTGTGTGAAATACATCTGGAACTTACTTGTGGGCTTGTAAACCCAGAAGTTTGAAACATACGGAACTTTAACGTGTGTGTAAAAATGCCCAATGAGTATTTCATGTGAAAGTTTGTTAAATGCGTTACTAAAATCAATAAATATTATGTCCACACAGCCTCCACCTCATCTGCTAAACTAGTTACTCTGTCAATGAAAGAGATCTTTAATGACTTGTGTTGTGGAACTTGTGTTTCTGGATAATTTCCCAAATATTGGTTTGTTTTACCTATGCTGTATTATAAGCAATTTCTTGCAAAAGTGCAGAATTGGGTAGAAAAATGGGGCATTTTACCCTAGGCAGTAAAACAAGTAAGAGTGGTGTCAAATGGATCTTCATAAATTCCACTCCAATCCAATCATGGGTGGGGAACACATTCTCCACAGCTTTGGGTGTGGAGGATGACAATAGCTCTGTCTTCTATTAAATTTGTACTTGGGAAGGGAGGAAGGGGGACGGGGCTTCACTCACCCACACAGCAGAATGTGGGAGCACTACCTTACAGGGTAATTTCAGACGTTACGCGCATGAAGCGTCAACATATGGAGCAAAAATATCTTAGAGAAGTCTCTGACCAAAAGAATATTCATAGATTTTGGCAAATAATTAATGGATCACTTATTACCTCTAGGACCTCTTGGTCTTTCCCTATTCCGCCAAATACCTGGGAAAGTCACTTTAGCCATCTTTATCAGGGTCTGTGTGACTGTGATCCCATCTACTGAATTGGCATTTCTTCCACAATGGCCCCCTGTAACAGCCAAGGAGGTGAATGAACTGGTAAAATCATTTAAATCCGGTAAAGCTTCCGGCCCTGACTCATTGCAAATTGAGCTTATCAAGGCTAAAACAGATTGGTGGATACCAGTGTTGACAGTTCTGTTTAACACCATTAATATCACAGGGATTATTCCCACTGGATGGGGTAGGGCAATTGTCATACCAATCTATAAGAAAGGGCCCCCTATGGATCCATCGAATTATAGATGTAAAATATATGCAAGACTGCTTCTTACTAAGCTTGAAATTTGGCTAGCCCAGAATAGAATTATTTATCCAGAGCAGGCCGGTTTTCAACAGGGCAGGACTACTATTGACCAAAGTTTTCTACTTTACTATCTTACTGAAAAATACCAGGAACTGAACAAGAAGATCTATGTGGCCTTCTTAGACCTTAAGGCAGCTTTCGATACCATCAACAGGGATCTATTGTGGGAGAAATTATGTAACCTTCAGATGGATAAAAGACTGCTATTTCTTATTCAAAGACTATATGCCCAATCGTCTCTTGCAGTTAAAATAGACAGAGCAGGTCACATCACTAGGTTTATTAGATCAACCTTGGGAGTCCGCCAAGGGTGTGTCCTAGCTCCATCATTATTTAACTTATTCATCAGCGACTTAGTTCCTATTGTGTCCAGAAGCAAATTATTTCCACCAAGATTGGCTTTAGGGCCAGTAGGATGTCTGCTATATGCTGATGACTTGGCGCTGCTTTCCCAAACTAGAGTGGCCTCAATCAGCAATTGAAGGTCTTTGCCAGTTATTATGAACGATCCATTAATTATTCAAAATCTAAGATAATGGTTTTCTCCAGTAAAAGGACAGCTTACACCTGGGGCATTAATGGACAACATGTGCAGCAGGTCAAGATTTTTAAATATCTCAGCCTCCATTTACTCCATTGGGCAGCTGGATGGAGCATTTTCGGAGGGTGTCAATTACTGCTAAAGGAACTATAAGTTTTTGAGGGAAGGAACTATGTCATCATACCTGTCTGTAAAAAACCTAGCATCCAGTTGAAGCTATAAAATGTAGGACTTTTTAAAAGCGGCGGCGGCTGGGGAGGGGGTGATCCGGGGGCAGGTGCAAACGGGCTCACACCCATCCTTCACACATCCCTACACATGCCCCCACATGAAGCAACCTGCATTTTTGCTGGTTGCTCCATGCAGGGGGCAATGGATGGAGGTGCATGTTACACGGGAGCGAGCACGCATGCCCACCAACCCACCACCACTTTCAAATGGGACACACTCACTCATGTCCACTGCGTGGGCATCTTGTTTAAAAAGACCCTTCATGTAACAATTAAAGACAAAATCATTCATACGTTTTGAGGGCATGAATACCATCCTTCAATTGTCTATTGGCCTCACCCCTTCCTGATGTGACAACACCCTTTTCCGAGTGTCATGACATCACAATGCTAGGAAGGGCCAGGCAGGAGCCATTTTTGTGTGTGTGTGTGTGTGTGTGTGTGTGTGTGCAACTGCACCCTTCCCAGTGCCCATGTGTGGTCCTCAGTCCATGAAAGCCAGTGGCAAAACTACAGTGGCTTGAAGATCGTGCCTAGAATTAGCTGTGAAGATGAAAACAGTGCATCCCTATCCCTTTATTCTCTCTTAGTGAAATAATTGATACCCACTGGGGACAGACCATACATTGGTACACACTGACACTTAACTACTATACACCAACAACAGCAAGACTTGGGATAATCCAGCAGATACCACACTAATGTAGATTAGTTTCTGGAGACTAGGAAAACGTCAAACATCCTTTAATCTTTAGTAGAAAGTTATTGAAAACCAATTTCAAGTACAATACAAGTTCTAAGTATGCACTCATTTTATGTAGCATATTGAGGACTGTGGTTGTGGAATCAGAATAAGAAAGTTGCATAGATTTTTTGCAAAATTCCCTTTCCTAGTTGAATTGGTTTCCAGTGGAACTGCATGAGTAAGGAAACCAGGGCAGTCCTGCATGTTTGCCAGGGTTGTCACCACGTTACTTTGTGCAGAATCTACTGCCATCTGGAAAAAGAATGATTCAGGTATGCTGGAACATGCACGCCAAAGAACAATTATATGAATTTATAAAACCTCTGCAAAAATAGGAAATATTTGTTGAGAAGGGCTAGTTATGTGCTTTCAATGACCTGACACAGAAGAGCATTATGTAACCTTCATTTCTGCATTATGAAGACAGGATCTGTCTGTTAAATGTGCAATAACCACATCATTCAAGGAAGGATAATAAATAACAAGCGGGTCACAATTAATTAAAAAAAAGCATGAAAGATAAACCTGTCCAATGAAAACAGAAAGAGGATGTTTCATTTTAGCAGTTCTGAAATTTAAAATTTGCAATCTTCTTAACTCTGCTATGCTTCAATGTTACTTCAGGCAGCCTCAACCCTCAAAGTGTCCCATTGGTGCAAACCCCTTCACTTTAGCACAGAGTACTTTGAGGATCATTTCTTAAAATTTCAAAGCCCTTGCTACCAGGGCTGACTCTACCATTAAGACAAAGAAGGGTGGCAAAATTACACTCCTGTAACTCCTCTACTCTTACATCTTCTACCCTAGGACATGGGACTTGGGTAGTGGGTCAGAGAGCTCAGGGACACCAGTGGGGGCAGAGAGAACAGGGAGGCCAGAGTCATGGAGGTAAGGGGGACAGGAGTCACTGGGTCTGGAGGCCTGGCGTGGCAGCATCACAAGGGCACTGGGAAGAGGTAATGGGGTCAGTGGGGGTGGGATGGGGGCTTACCAGAATAGGCCGGGGGCATGCTAGAGCGGTTGGTGGGGTCGGCAGGTTCACGCTGGAGTGCTCTACAAGTATGCAGAATGAAGGCAGCTTTCAACAACATGCTGCACTGGGCTTGCTGAGCCCTGCTGTCCCTGGCTTACAAGCCCTTGCTTCCCACATTCTCATGCAGCCTGTGGGTTTCTGACTGTTGTATTTAGCTAGTTGCTAACATTTGTTATCAGTTGTAAGTTTGTCCTTTTGAGATTCCTGTAGCTCTGCTGCAGGGTCAGACGTCAGAGTGATCAGCAGGGAGACACACATGAGGAAGCCAAGGAGGAGTAAGATGGAAGAGATTTTGCATGAAGTTTAGAAATAAAGATCCTTGTTATTGATATAGTTTGTCTACAGTGTCTTGCATAAAGGGGGCATAATAATATTTATTTTTATATAGCACCCCCCTGCCATAGCACTCAGAGCACTTTACATATAACAATTGAACACAACTAATCCACACAACAACCCTGTGCGGTAGGCTAGGCTGAGATAATACTGTGACTGGCCCAAGGTCACCCAGTGAGTTTTTGACTAAGGTGAGACTAGAACTGCCCCCCATCTCCCAGTCCAAGTACTGCACACTTAGCCATTACACCACATTGGGTCGCTACGTGATACAAAACCCACCCTAATGGGCAAAATCTCTAAGGACAACCCTGATAGCTACATACATGATTTAGTCATAGAAGGCACTGAGGGCTTGAGATCACTGCTCAGTTTTTACTTTGTCTTTATTAGGAGAAACACCTACTTAATAAGTTAAAAAAAAAAAAAAGCAGCCCCAAGATTTGCCCCAGTATTTTTGACTCCAGGAAGAGGTTTGTTTGGTTCCCTGTTTTACTGATCTTTAGTCTGTTTGCTCGCACATTTGTGTAAATCACTTAGGCTGCAGTTCCCAAACAGCTTACTCTGTAGTAGTCCCACTCATGCCCATCTTGAAGATTTTCGAGGACTGGAACTACAGTGTTGATTGGAGCCTCTACCATGGGAAATGAATAGAATATTTTTGTTACTTTTGTGCTCACAGTTTTATTGCAAGTTAAAACATCAGTGTGTTACATGTATAGGTTACATATAGCAGTGCACCTATTGGACTATTTTAGAAAGATTACTTCCTAAATTTGGGGGGCAGCGAAGCCGTGAAGAACACATCTGAAATTTGACACATTTGTTTGCTCATTGGGTACTTTCAGACATGACGCTAACCACCCTTTAACCACCCTTGGTGGTTATTTATGCATGTCGCAGGGCTGTATTGGTGCCCTATGCAGCCCTGAAACATGCATAAATAACCACCAAGGGTGGTTAAAGGGTGGTTAGCATCATGTCTGAAAGTACCCATACTTTCAGTCTTTATTCATTTTGTTCCCTTGAAGTTTGCACCCTTTGTGGGAGCGCATAATCACACAGACCTGATTTCAGCTCCAGCTGATAGATCTTGGGGGCATGAACTCTGGGCCCTTTGAACCCATGTCTTAAGATATCATTAGTCTCACTGTGGTCAATGAGACTACTCTGGAGTGAATGGTTTGACCATGGAAGCTTCACTTGTCTAAACTTCTCTAAGCTTCATATTACCTTGTGAGTGATATTCAAGCAGTTTACTGGAGGGCTCCAGCAAAGAATCAAGAGCTGTAGGCACTGTGCTCAATGTCATTTTGCTGTGTTCAACAGATGATTAAAATTGGATTCCAAAATGTATAGCTAGGTGACTACATAGGTGTTAAATTGCTGAGCACCTAACAGCTCCCAATGAAGCATGTGAATTTAGGAACCTAAACTTAGGGATAATATTGCATCCACTATCTTGAGAAGCAAGGCAGCAGGTTCTTCAGAATCAATGTGCTTAATCCCATGCTTGCCAATGAAAATGCAGAGGTTCAAGAAGCAGGTGTGTGCCCATTTTGGGCAAGTCAAATTTTGCATGACTTATTGATCAACTTTAACGGGAGGGAACACAAAGTTCCAGTTTAGCAACTGCTTTTGCCTTGGTTTTGCAATGACTCTATTAAATCTGTGGCTTTGGAAGGGGTTTCTAAGAATAGTTTGCAAATTAAAAAGGAAAAATGTATTTGATTATATTGCTTTCGGTTAGGGTTCTAAAGACACAGTTGTCCAAGTTTCAACATGTTAATCTCATTTTACAAAAGCAGCTTGGTCTGCTTGGGTACAGCCTTGCATTCTGGCAGTGAAGCAATGGGTGGAAACAGAAGTGACAGCTGTGTGGTAGCAGCCTAACCCAGGTTGGGTCAGGAAGCTGTGGCAGACACGGCTGGGTTGGGCCGTACAACAAATGTGCCCACAGCCAGATCACCAGGGAGAGTGGGGAGATGCATGAATGTGTGGGCAGCTGGCCCCGCTCCTGTACTGTGCCCAACGTCCCCCCTGCCATGACAGGCAGCCATGGTGGCCAGTGATGGCCAGCTGTGGCCAACCTGATCTGGGCTGTGTCCGCTGGACCACAGCAGACGTGATAGCCCTTGCTTTGGCCTGCTTAGGCAGACCTTAGCTCAGGCTGTGACCTGGAGATAATCCAGGGATGAGAGCCCAGGCTAGATGCCAACAAAGCCTGGGGCAATCCTGGTGGTTCCTGAACATATGTGCAGGTGACGTCTGGTGCAAAGTGGGTCAAAGCGGGCCACAGCAGCCCAACCCAATGAGGCTTCCATTGGTCTCCCTCTCTTATTTTTACCAGCCATGTGTCCTGGGAATTTACAGTAAAAATAGAAAATAAAAACTACAATTAATGAGGAGCTGTGTTGGAAGAAGGTTTTTAACAGGACCCCATTAGTTATATTATTCTCTAATTAAGCCAAAGAACAGCTAACAGATAGCAGATGAAGCTGAATGGGAGTATATAATCATTGTGGTACAAGAAACATTTTTCTTCAGTGCTTCTGGCTTGGCTCTAGAACACTGGCCAGAAATCGTGGTTGGCACTGGTATTATACTATGTTTTTTAGAAGGAAATAACATTTTTGTGGGTTCTTCTTGAGCCAAGAAAGGACAGAAGGAGAGTTGGCTGCCTTTGCTCTGTATGGTTTACAGCTTGTTTGGCTGTGAGAATAGAAGTGCTAACTTTGTCAAAGTAGCTGGATAGGGCTGGTTAATGAGCATGCCCAGGAAACTCAAGGTCATCGTAGACCTGCTAGAGATAAAAAAACAAACCAACCCAAAAGATAGATTAGGGACCACTGCAAAATGCGAAAGAGAAGAGTTCAATCGTGACGCCTGGCAGGAGTACCAGTTACAGGGTTCTTCTCAAAAGTGATTTCATGAAAATTCATATTTGGAAAAGTTTCCTCACTTCAAATTTCCTATGCAGGAGCTTCTACCCCATCCAACTTTTACACTGAACTGTACCGTGTGTTACAATTTGCTAGACAGTTGTGTTTAAACTCTGGGGTTTCAACAACACCTTTTGTCCCTGAGAAGATGGAAATTAAAGTGAAGCAAAAACCTGTACAGGCATTCACGTTTTTCCTTCTTAGCTTATTGTCCTCCTCCATGCACCACAATGGAAACTTATTCAAGATTTGTTTAGCACAACGAAGGGCCCAAGAGGACACACAACCTGAGCAATGCACACCTTGTGTGTGGCATGTGTATGAGTCTTGGATCAGGTCTAATGTCTCAAATTCAAGTTAGTCCTGCTACTTGTTCCCAGTGGGCAAGGCTCTGGACACCAGGGTTGGTTCACACAAATGGCTTACAAATATTGATTCACTGTATTGTTTATAATCAAAAGGAAGAAAATGAAGAAGGAACAAAGAAATATTCTGGGACAGTTTTCTAAATACCGAGGATGAAAGAACTATAGACTAAGGATAAGGATGAGGACTGAAGAACCGCCTAAGCTTGTGCCTGTTACAGAGTAATAACTGATTCGCAATCAGTAAGGACAAATGCAGCCAAAGGTTTAAAAACAGAACTTTACTTAAGCTTTCTCAGGCACAGATCCTTAGTTACATCTAGTAAGAAGACAAAATGGAGACTGAGACAATGAGAGAGAAGGGAAGAAGGAGAGGTTACACAAAGGAATTCAACTGCAAAACCCCATCTCCCTTCCATGTACACATAAACTTAGCAGCGCCATCTGGTGGCTCTGTAGTCAATTACTGTTCTTAATACAACAGGCATTTAACTTATGGATGTTGCATATACCAACAGTGCCTTCTCAGGTTGGCTACTGACTTCACCAGTGGTGTCGGGGAAGCCACTCTGTCTCCTTATTTCAGTTTCCCTGTCTACACAGAGGGAACAATATTTCCCATCCAGGCAGAAGGATTGTGAGGATTGGTTAATATTTACAAGTGTTTTGAGACATTTGTAAATGTGAAGTACTTGCTTCTCAGCTGGCATCAGCTGGATCAACCAGTTAAGACAAAAGAACAAGGGAACTGAACTTTTGCCTGGTAGTTTAATTTGAACCTGTTTGGGGATGGTGGGGACTGGGTTAGTTTTTCATATCTTTTTCAATTTAATGTGCTTTTTATCTTCCTTGTCCCAATGGCATTGAGATCATACGTTAAAATGCACTAGCCAAAGTAGAGCTGTTCTTGCACAGAAAATGAAGATAACAATAGTTATTTGTGGAAGATTTCCAGCCAATTTTTTTGTCACTAAGGGCCAACAAGGGCCTTCTCTGACTCATCCCAAAGACCTGCAGGCAGTAGCACACCCTGAGTCTATTGTGTAGACTGTGGGATCCCAATTTTGTCTGATGCTAAACAATGGAAGATGCTAAATGCTTTCAGTTCCCTCTGAAGTCACAGAAACCAGGTGGTGAAGCCAATGAGAATGCTGTTTTCAATGGCAGCAACTGGTTCTAAGAAACCCACATGCAAAACCAATTAGGAGCTCAATGCATTATGTCACATGCCTCAAAGTGGACTCAGAATGGAAGGGTAAGTCAAGTGCCACTGCCAATGAAAATATAGCAGCATTCCCTGAAGATGAGATTTGGACTACATTCTTGCCCATGAGTGCAACACTGGGGTAGCTAAGGCCTCATTTCTAAAACACCCTTCCCTCTTGCAGACTCATTGTGTTCCTTAATCTATGTTTGTCTTGTCTACACCATGGATGAGTGACCTATATCTGAAATTTTCCATGGCTCTTTTCCCTCTCAATTTCCCTGTGGAATTTCCAACAAGGCAGAGGGCATGGAGGAAGGAATACTCTTGTGAAATCCCTGCATGCAGTATTCCAGAACAAGTATGGCATGGAGGAGAAATTCCCTGCTCCAGGAGGACACTTTGGCCACATCTCTGTAATCACTTAGAGGTAAAGAACTGATAAACAGGAATGATGTAGCCAGGACTGAAGCTAGATCAAGGTTAATGAAATCACCACTAGGACTAAAATGAGATTTTGCCAGTATGAGAAATCTCATCAAAATCTCAGTTCTCAATATTGGCTCAGTCAAATTGAGAACTTCTCGGTACCCGACAGTGTATCAATCGAGATTTTAATTCCTGATTTATTGATAATTTGCTTACCGGGATCCCATTTACTGACTTTCCACTTACCATTAACCATGTACCATTCATTTACCTCTTACCACATTGTTGAGGGTACCATTGTATTTCCAGGTTGGGTTTTTCCACATTTCTGAGTCAATCACTGTGGGAATAGCCCACTCTGCAACCTCCCCACAGTATCCTTTAACCTCCAATCCAGTGTCTCTAATCAGAGTTGTTGTTCTATGTGTTCCCTTTGCTTTGACCAATCTGCAACTGCGTACCAGATTCCTTTACAAATCTGAGGAGCACAGTAAGTGGTAAGAATTTCATAAAACACTCAGAATGAGTGACTGTGCCACTCACCACTCTAAAAAACTTCTGTGAATGAGCTCCAGGTCTTCATTTAAGAGTTAAGACTGCTGTGGGAATGTATAGTAATAAGTTAATAACTATTGATGTAGTACTGTATACTAAAGGTAAGTGACTTCTGATCATTCAGATCCGAAGAAGCAGGGTGGTGCTCTTGTGATAAGAGACTGACCGAGTTGACTAAGGAAGGTGGAAGCTATGGATCTGTGACTTTTGTCCTTTTGCTGCATTTTCCTTTTGGCTCTTATTTTCTTGGATTTGATTTTGCACGTTAACCTAAAGGTGTTATTTCAAACTCAAGTTGTTATTCCAGACTGGGCCAATAGTAATGGTACTGGATTAGTAACTTCATGAGCAGCGCTAAAAAGAAAATGAAATTACAATTAAGAGTAATAAATAAGAAAGCATAGGCTCACAAATATGTTCTTAGCAGGTGTTCACAGCTGGGTCTGGCACCTGAACTATACGTAAGGTGCCAACAGTTGATGTGTTCTTGGATTTGCCTCATGCAGATTACACATAGAAAAAGTTCAGATTCTTGTGCTGGTGTTCTGATTATTAATTATTATTATTATTATTATTATTATTAGCAGCAGCAGCATTTATATAGCGCCAGCGATGTACCTGGCGCTTACAAAGAACAAGATAGACATGGTTCCTGCTCAAGAGTTTACACGGTTGGATACTGTTCCACAAGTAGAGACCACAGGAGACATTCATCTTTCTCAGTGCAGACTTCTTCCCACCTAGGCAGCTTCCTGCCCGAGTTGGGTAACATGTCTAAGCATGGTTTCCCCCCTGAATACATTCTTCTGCAGTAGATAAAAGCACCCTCCATCCTTCTTTCCTGCTTTCTCCTGAAGATCAAGAAAAAATGCCCACCAGCTGCTTGATTCATTGTGCCGCGTGGATCCTGTGTGGGACCTGTGCAGGTCTCACGCAGATCCCACTTGGGATTGAGGCCATTGTGTCTTTGTCTCATTCCGGGATTCAGCAACAATTATTAGTGTGTCCAGGTGTGAACATGATGATTTGAAATATGTCTTGAGTTCTAAATTCCTAATCTACACACCTAACGATCTCTAGCTGGCCTTGCTTACCAAGAAGATTTTGAGATTTCAGAAGCACTGCAGATTTTGATGTGCCTAAAGACAGAAAAACAAAACAGCAGGACAGTTATTGACACAAGAGGGTGGGCAGGGTCAGCAAGGGAAGGTCTGAAGATGAAATTGGTCATACCCATCTGGAAATTAGATTTCCTCAGCACACTTGAGGAAACTGTAGGTGATAAACAGACATGATGGGGACCCACTGTGGCCTTCCTGGATCAGAGACTTACCTACCATCATGTCTATTTCTGGACCACCAGATGTGGGCCTGCTGCTGCCCTGGCCCAGATGTAGTCCCCCAGAAGATACCGGGCAAAGGAGGCCAATGTGGACCTGCTCATCTGTTTGAGGCCCCATCTCCTGCTGGGGATCGTGGGCTGCCATGACTGGCAGCATCGATGTCATGGCAGGGGGTGGGGTGCCAAGAGTGAGGCCACCGCCTACACATTTGTTCTCTTCTCCCGCCAGGGGTGGGGCAGAGGAAGGACCACTGACTGGCCTGGTCAGGTGCATGTTTATTCTGTGCCCTGACCCCGCCAGGGCTGGCCTCCCCTCCTGGAGCGTGTAGCCAATGCGCCAGCTGCACATTTATAGGACAACACTCCAAGTACTTAGTCACACAACACTGCAATCACATTTGAGAAGAAGCACAGAAGCTGTTCAACAGAGTATTCAGTTCTAACACTACCCAGGAGCTAAACCTAAAGTGAAGAAAAATACTGCATCCAGAGAAACGTCAGGGGCAATTGTGGTGAACAGAATAAAATAGCACAAATTAAACTCCATACAGGACAACAACACAGCATCTATACACTTGTAGATGCTAGGATGATCAGGATGGCCAAGTGCTTGCATTTACAAGGACCTCAAATGTCCTGCTGGGTACTGATTCAGGAGTCAGAATTACCAGGATTATTCCCTGCATAACATTTTTTTCCTTGTGTGAGTGTGTTGGGTGGTGGTGGGGGGATGATGGTTAATCGTAAAGGATCTTTCATGTAAAGGGTCAGAGATGCAAAATCAGCACATGGTATGCAACATAGGGGATTCATAATGCAGCCTTCCTAAATGGCATCCCTGCATTACCTATTTTAAATGCATGGTAAACATTACCTCAGGAACACCATTGTCTAGTTCATTGTGGGGGGGTGGGGAGGGAGTGTGAGGGATGATGGTTAATTCTAAAGACTCTTTCATGTAAAGGATCAAAGATGCAAAATCAGCACATGGTATGAAAGATAGGGAATGGAAGTTTCCCCTTCCCTAAATGGCATCCCTGCATTACCTGCTTGACATACTATTCATATAACAGATTTCAGCTTTGCTAAGATGAACTCAGTTTAAACTTTGCTGTAACTGAAATCTGAACTAGGATCCAAAGATTGCAGCTGCCGGTTTCAAGCTGCACCAAATTCCCAGATGAAATTTCCCTAAAGCTTCTCCAGGTAAGGAAGGTTGTTCATAACTGGAAACATAAATTTGCTGCATATCTCTGTATATCATACTCTTCATTCACAGTCACACCTTATCCTGGCCGGTCTTTGAAACATCCTGGACCAAATCCAGACATTCTCAGTTTTACTCGAGCATTATTCAGGAAAACTCCCAAAAGGTCCAGAGTAGAGCTGAAATGAGTACCTTCAAAAATGGGTATGTCCATCAAATTTATGGTACCCAAATTGGCCCAACAACATCGGATATTGATTGGTAGCCGATTTTGACTTGGTTCAGGTACTAATGTCCTGGAATGTTGATTTCCAGTCTGGGAACGTCAACTTCTGGCACCGATTTTTCGACTTCTGATATATTTTTTGGTTTTCCATCCCAGGAAGTTGACTTCCAGTCCTGGAATGTCAACTTTTGGTCCCAGTTTTTTTTACTTCCAATCCTGATTTGTTTGTTTTGTTTTCCATCACAATTTTTCAGTTTCCCATCCCAATCTACCAATCGGCAATTGGAAACTTGAAAAATCAGTACTAGAAATGACCAATGTTTTGAGTTTCCAGCTCAACTGGGTAACTGAGTAGTCCATTGAGTACCTGATGTGGTACTTGCAAATGCAAATATTACCCGTAGCAAATCAGATGCCTGTTTCAGCTGTAGGTGAGAGGTGCTTAGCACCTACAGTTCTGTTTTTATTTCAATGGGATTTCCCTATATCTAGCGGTAGTTTGGGATCCTTGGCCAGATTTTGTTTTCAGCTACCCTAGCTAGAAATCCAGAATGACTCTAATGTAGTGAATAGGCTTGCAGAAATTGTCCTACTTTGTTTTGCTTTTATTTTACGTATTCCAGCCTGCTTTTATTGGTGTCCATGTCAGTTCATTCATTTCCTTTTTCTGAAGCAGCCTCTCTAAAGGCTGCACCACCCTGCTGTTGTATCAGTACTACCAAAAGGGCATTAGACTTGGCCTTCTAGAATGGCTGACACACAGAAGCAACAACAGTGCTTCTGTTGAACCTTTCATGGTAAAAAGCAGAGTACATCCATGCAATTCAGGAGAATGAGGTGATACTATCATTCCCAGGTAAGGAGCATAATCTACACTTATCTTCATATCTCCTCTGATAGCAGATTTTTGCAATCTACCATCTGCCTCCTATTTATTCAGTACAAAGTATCATGGGAGTTTCATTTATTTTAGCTACTCCCAAATAAAAATAATTGCACTAGGAAAGCAAAACAAACCCCATCCTCCTCCACACCCAGCTACATTTGAAATAAATGACATATTTAACTTTAAATCTTCAGCCGCATTATTCTTTTGGGACTAATTAGATACAGATACTTGCATATCAGGAAAACAAGACAGTATTAGTCACTATTAGTACAATTTTTTGAGCTATCAATATAGCAAATGTTTTTTAAGTTCTTGGAGGTTTTGAAACAACAGGGTACTAACTAGAGCCAAGGAAGGGCAGGGACCAGAAACATGTTAGGTCAAATCTCCTTACTCAGAAGAAAACTGATGTGTGGAACAGATGAACAAAACTAGCAATGAATGCCACAACGATCACCCAAACCAAGAAGCTTGACAAGTATAGGGGAAAATATCAAATAGCAAAGTGATCATACACAGTAAATGACAGACCTGAGGGACAAATGTAGTTTTCCTCTCTCTCAATGTTACACTGTCATCCTTTTCCATGTCTACCCCCTAGATTAATCTCTGCTGTGATAGCAAGGCTATAATTGTGGCAATACGTTGTATGATAATGTCACGCAGCAGAGAATACCCTTTGCCTTAACAAGCAGGATATAGCAATGACGAGCTGTGATTGCACAGTCTCTTAATCATCAAAACATGCCTTTATAAATTAGCAATTTAAGAAAATAATGCCTTGCTGTCGGCAAAAAGGACCACAAATAGAGAACTTTCGATGCAAACTCTTATAATTAGGATCCCGCTAAAGTATTACAGGTCCTTGAATCTTGTCCTTAAAGATCATTTGATTTCATTTCCCCCTCCATCCATTAATTTGATCAAAGAGAATTAACTTTTTGTTTGTTTGTTTCTCCAACTTACCAGGGGACATGATAACATTTCTAAAACGTCCCTGTTTAATGAAAGGGAAAGCACATGTGTTGTGGCTTGGAACATATTGTGTCCAGCCAGGCCAGCTGAAAGAGGTTATCAGACTCACTTCAGCTGGCTTGATATGTCATCTCAACTGGTGATTCATTCAGAGTTGAGAACATGTGCTCAAGTGTGGCACTCGAATTGATTAGCCATGAAGTACTAATTTCTTCAAAGAGCACAGTAGGTGGCTGGTATAATATTACGGCAACTTTAAATTTCAGCATATGGCAGAAAACTAGTGGGAAGGATTTAAGCCATGCTTTTGAACTACACGAGGGATTTCATTACACTTTGCATTATCAAAAGGGCTTCTGTACATGGAAGCCTGGGGTTTTTTGGGTGGGACTAAAAGGCAACGGCAATGTCCTGTAAGTAATTTCCCTTTAATGTTTTTCCACAGAGAAAATGCAACACTTCAAATGTCAGACAGTTGGAGAAGGTAAATAAACATTTTCAGGGAAACGAAAACAATCCTGATGGTATCAAGCATGCATGAATTTAAATGCCATAGATTTATAAACAGAAAAAACGTTTGTAGTTAAAACTTTGAGACATTAGGCTGCTCTTAGATGACCCGCACATCTAAAAGTGGCCTTTGGGTCAGGGAGAAGGTAAAAAATGGAAAATTGGTCTGTCAGTTTGTGAAGTTGATTTTTTTTAATATAAAGTTAAAGCTCTCAGAGTTGGGAGCACGAGTTTTGCAAAAGGAAATGGAAATTGGTTCTTTAAAGTTGAAAAGGTATCATTGAAGTGTGACAACGTAACTTGAAAAGGATGTAGAACACATTGCCATGAATAACCTTACATTTCTCTGTGCTAATTTCTGTTTTGTTCACTGAAAACACATTTATAGTGCAGTATTTTGACCAGGGTATGAATAATAGGTAAGAAATAAAAATAGCTATGAGTATTTGCTATCCTGACTTTTCTTTTCATCCTATTATTCCAACTTGGGCGCAATGAAATGTTTGGGTTTTGAGTATTACAGTATTGGCACTGCAGACAGTAAGGCAGCATCACACCTGAAAATTCTGTTCTATTCCCTGTAAAAATGACATCATTATGTTCTATATTTATTTTTCTCACTGTTTCCATATGAAATTATCTCAGTTTACGAGCTGCAAGGTTATTATTTTTAAATGCCAGGATTACAAACTACACTTGGGATGTAAAAATCCAGTGGTCCTCATTCTGCCTCAGACATCATCAACTGCAGTAAATTTTCTGCAGCTGGAATTTAGCCTCGCTGGTGAGTAGGAGATAAGCAGAATTCAGCCTGCTTTTGGCATCTGTGGCCCTGTATTTAGACAGTAGTGAATTACTGTTCACAATAGTAAATTACTATTTTAGTCAGTAAGCAAATTTGACTCCAAGAAACATGGGGATAGCCACATTGAATGTGTCTTATTTTTGACTCAAAGATAATTAACCACTATCTCTTCATCTTACTAGCCTCGCCTGTTCTGACTTTGCTCCTCTCCCTTCTGAAGGAAGTTGCAGTGGTCAATATACTCTGCTGCTAAGGTCATCCACCTCATCCGTCATCTCGACCATCTTCAATTTCTCCACTGGCTCCCTCTACCCAAACCCACAGCACAAGCTCCTTGTCTTTACTTTGAAGGCTCTTCATGGCCTTGCCCTCCAGTATCTCTCTGTACTTGTTTCCTGCCAGTGTCACATTCTTGCCCAGCTCATGACTCCCCTGCTCCCCCAAGCGTACTCACCTTTTCTCCCTTGCTGTCCCCTATGCCTTTAACTCCCCCCCTGAATGCATTTGCTCTGCTCTTTCCCTCTTTCCCTCTCAACTGTCAAATCCCTCCTGAAAACTTACCTCTTCTGTCTGGCTTTCCCTAGCTCCACATCCCCAAAGACTCATTACTGATGCCTCCTCTTCCATCCTTCACTCAGTGTCCCTCTCCCTGCTGTAATTAAGTTAAGAACGTCATGCATAGGTGACTAGTAACTGTTGATAGTGGCGGGGGGGGGGGGAGGGGACAGAAAAATCATTNGGGGCAGAAGTGGGGGGTGCGAAGGGGTTCTATAGGGCCTCTGAAAATCTGGGGGAGCACATGCCCTCCTGCCCCTCCCCCACGAGTCACCTGTGAGCACTTGCAATTTCTCAACTTCATGAGTGTGTCCCTGTCTCTCCTTTTGTCCCCCTCTCTCTTGTCTTCCCTCTCCTGTCTTTCCTAGATTGTAAGCCCCTTGAGTTAGGGACCTGTCACTAATTAATGCCTGTAAAGTTCTAGGTACATTGCTGCGCTATGTAAATAATAGTAATAATATTAAAGGTAAGAGAAAAAGGAAGCATTGATGGACTATTCTCCTGAAGAGGAACAATATCTGAAGAACAGTAGTTTTGATGTGCTTTTTGTAGCTAACAGCATGATCCTCCAGGAAGATAGTGCCAGCACTAACACTTAACTTGGGCATGTCTTATTACAGTGAATAGGACTTGTACCACTACTTACGTTAGCACTAGTACTATCCCACTCAGAGACTGTATAATGGGACTTGAGACTATCGGTAATTTGAGACATTACAAAATCACTGCTCACCACAGTGAATCCCAGTGGATTCCCTGTGGTGGCAGCGATTGCGGTAACGTCTGTTTGATCCCCGCCAGATGTTCACCATGGTGAATTTCTGGCAGGGATCAAAGCTAACCACGATCCATGATGGGCCAAAAGTAATGTCTGTTACCTTGGCCCATCACAGATCATGGCCCCGACCATGGTACGAGATTGCGTGCAGCAGCCGCATTGGCTGCTGCGCCTGCCCATCTCCCCGAGGGCGGGCAGCTGTGGGAACGCAGGGTGCGGGGCTGTGCGGCCGCACGTCACGCCGCGCAGCCCCGTCCCCACCAAGATTTCCCAGCGTGATGGAGCCAGGAAGGCTGTAGGAAAATTGCTTGATGTAGACTCAATTCACACTAATCCCACATAAAGTGAGTGCATCTTAAATTATTTACGTAATATTGAATATTGAGATTGTGGGAAATATTTCATGCTGAAGAATTTAGGCTACATAATAAGATCCTTGCTCGGCTATTTTTGGTGTCCTTGTTTCTTTGTGTCTTGTATCTTTTGATGCTTTTAGATGGACAGCAGCCCCGCCTCTACTCTGCTTCAACCCCAGGTGGCCCATCCGTCTAAAGGCGGGCCACCAGATATGCAGATGGAGCAGAGGTAGTACAGGCTGTCCCTGCTCCACTCCAGCCCTGCTCCAGAACATCCTGGAACACTGCTAGCAGAGCGGACCACACAAACCCGGGGCACCGGCCCAAGGCAGAGCTGCTGTCTATCTGCTTGGCAGATAGCTGCTGCTGCTGCTCTGGTCTCGGACGGGGGTTTCCCCTGGCAACACCATAGAGTTGCAGGTGGTAGCCTAGAACATTGGGCAATCCTCCCACAACTCTATGGCGCGGGGGAGTGCTGTGTGGGTAGACCATGGGTTACAACAACAGCTGCCGTGTCCCTGATCTAGGTGAGGCTGCAAGTGGGCAGACATGGAAGTGCACCCCCTGAGCAGGTTCGGGGGTGGTCAGCCTCGCATCCATCTGAAAACACCCTTTCTGTCACTCATGCATTTGGGCCTTGGCAAGATGTGGAGATATTGGGAGACCTTATTGTTTTTTGATGGCTGTACCTTTCTTTGTTGCATGGGACTGTATTACGAGCCTTAGATTAGGTTAGTTTTTGGCAGAAGGGTGATGTCAGCCACTTGGCTTTTGGATTAATTTTCAATGGACTCAAGCCACTGGTTGAAATGGGAAATGTATTTGGAAAGATGACATTTTTCTCCAAAAGCTCAGTCCAGGCTTTTCATATTTTTTTAATGCTTAATCGAGCATATCTCTTCAAATAGATCTTACTGCTGTGCAGATCAATGTTTTCTGCCTTGATGAGGAGTCCATTGGCTGTCTATTAACTATGGTATATTTTTGGCAGTGAGCTTCTTCTTTTGACACGCTTGTTGAAAAGGATTTCTTGGGCTTGTTAAAAGGGATTTCTTGGGCTTCATTAGTTAGAATTTCCATCCGGTAAATAATGGCTTCAATTTCTAGAAAAACTGGAACAGCCGAGAAGAGCAAAAATTCTATGGGGCCAATTGTATCTGAAGTTTCTTATGTGATGCTTCCATTGAAGTCAATGGGAAGTGCAAGCTCATAGACTCAAGATGATTCACTTTTGGACAAGATCTGTGGAAGCCTGCAGATTGCAAACTCAGGTTCACACGATCTCTGCTAGAGTCTTAGCTGAACTTCCACAGAGCAATTCTGGTGGATCAGGAGAACTGCAATCTAAAGAGCTGTGGGGTGTGTCAATGCATCTACACTGCCCACAGTCCCCAAATTAGCCATCCCAACTGGTTCCCTGATTGGTTCCTAGCCTATTATAACTTTGTCTACTTCCCCCACAAGCCTGCCTATGCAACCAGAGGATTCTCCAGCCTGTTTCTGCCACAGACTTTGTTCTATGTTTGCTCCTTGCCTGCCTAGACTTTCATCCTAGTTCTTGTCTGTTTCCCCTCCCCGTTTCGTATACTCCATGGACCACTGCCATGCATCACTCTGCCTTTGAATACCCTCCTCAACCATCATCTTACATTCACCTGCCCTGGGCCCCTGCCTTGTATCCTTTGTTTGCCTTGTGCTGTACTCCTTCCTTGGTGAGTCCTTCTTTTGAATGGACATGCTCAGCTCTTTGACCTCACACAATTACAGACCATGACTGCTGTCTCTGATGACTATCTGATACTCTGCTTTCCAACTTAGTTCACATCTGGCTACACACTCTCCTTCCCCCCCTTGAATTGATACCTGACACACCTCCACCTGGCCTGCCTATGAATCGGACTAGGGCTGTGAACTGCTTCAGGAGCAGGGTTCTCCAAAGTATGGTTGTAAATCCAAACTGGGCTTAAAGACAGAATTTAATGGAACAGTGACAGGATGTGCAGGACAAAAATGGGGTCTTTGAGGCAGCTGCACCTGTCTCAGGTGTTGTTCTCTAAGTAGCCAATTGGGAACGCTGGTTGTGACTGAGCCATAGACAGTCACAGCTTAGCAAGTCAGAGAGTTTAGTATAGCTGGGGAGTTCAAAACCAGAGAGGGATCAGACTGAGGTAGGTGGGACAGTGAACACACAGACTGAGTAACTCTGAAACTGAAAGAGCTCTTCCATCCAGGTTAAGCCTGTGGAAGGTGGAATCTTTGGGTATTTTCAGACGTGACAGGGTGGCATTTGCCCCGTCATGGAAACAACCCTTGGATTCCCCACCAGGATCACTCCGGCACGGACAACAGACATGCCGGGGGATCCCAGCAGGGAATTGGGGAGAGGGCGGGGCCGTGCGGTGCAATGTGCGGACGCACGGCCCCACCCCCCCATGCTCCCCCACTGTCCGTCCTCTGGGGAGACGGGCGGGCGCCGTGGCCAATGCAGCTGCAGTGCCCACATGAAATGACCACGGCCCAGAATCCCAGTGGGGAATCCGGGCCGTGATCGCCGTCCAGACGTGACAGGCCCCTTCATCCCCACTGGGAATCCCATTCACCACATGATCGGTGCAGGCCCCGCGGGTTCAGCCGATTACGTGGTGAATGTGATTCCCAGCGGGGATTGAGCGTACGTGACATCTGTGGGGGAACTTCTGGTTCCCCAACAAACGTTACGGGACCATTCCCCACCACAGGGAATTGACTGTGGTTGAACTTAATTTCATAACGTCTGAAAATACCCTTTGAGGATAGGCCTGTGAAACTTGGGACTCCCTGGGGAAGAATTTGGGCCTGTGCTGCTTTCTGTGATGATCATCAGAGCTATGGGTCGGTGTTAATAAACAACATGATAGCCTCCTAGGAGTGGGTGTTGTGTGAGTATTCCACTCACCCACATGCTGTGAGTGCTGAACCTAAATACAGAAATGGGGTCAGAAGGGGGAAGGAGGAGAGGATATGCCCAAAGAGCCTGCAGGGGACGGGGAAGCCAGGCACTCCCACTTTCCTCCCCTCCTCCTCAGACACTTTGGCAACTAAGGAAGCTCAGCTCCCTGTCTTGTGAGCCCTGTGCAGTCATTTCAAGGCAGAGAGGGAGAGGCGGGTGTGGGGAAAATGCTGCAGAGAGAGAGAGAGAGAGAGATCTCCCAAGCAAAAATCTAATCCAAGCTGATTTGCTGATCAATTCACACCCAAGCCAGTCCCAACCCTGATGTCCAGCCACCCACTTCTTATCACAGCAATAGTAGCTACAGCTCGTTGCTTATTCCTTGACAAACATGCACCAGTCCTCTGCAACCTAATGGCACACCAACAAGTGGGTACACATTAGCCAGCATTAGTCAGACCTCACAGCAGGCTCCACATAAACTAGTCCCCATGGTGGGCTGGGCTCCACATTGGGTGTTTTTAGAGGAACATGGCTGGAGGTGGGGGGGGGGGGTTGTGTCCGCTGAGTGGAATGCTCACGTAGCGCCCACACATGTGGAGTCAGTGGGGAGGGATTCTAACGGGCAGCTCCCAGGGCAGCCATCATCCACTCAGACAGCCTCCATGCACTCCTTCCACCACAGACAGGCCGTGCAAACCCCCACCCAGCAACAAACCCCAACCCAATCCCTGCCCAACTGCCTGCCCTGTGCCTTGACACACAGCCCTGGACACCATGGAAATAGCTGCAGCAGCCAGTAACCCCTTCCTGCCCAAATCGCAGTCGTCGATTGCAGTCGTTGGCAATTCTGACTGACAGGACACATGGGATGCTGCTGTCTTGAGTTGCTGCTCTCCATGGCATTGGCTCTTCTCTCATGTGTTGTGAGAAGGGCTTGGTGTGCTTTGAGCCAACACTGTGTTGTATTTTATGTGCATGTCCTTTAAGTGCACCCCAGAGAGTTCCAGGCAGTGCTGCGGGTGGGACCAGGGAGGCAGCCAACCATGGACTGGTGTGAGTGGGTGCCCCGGTTCCTACAGGCAGGGGATGCATGGCCGCCTGTCCCCATGCACTTTTTTGGCTTGTCCCACATGGGGCACTCCGGGTTTTTCTCCAGTGCTCCATGAGTGGCCATGAGTGGGTGCTGTGTGGTTCACGGAAGCATGCCCATCCACGCTACCTTCACACGAGTGGTGTGAACCTGCGGGTGAACCTGCGTGATTGCATCTCATCTGACAATAACTCCCAGACTCTTAACCAATGCTGTGGTTCTGTGGTTGTTGGGTGATCCTGACTGTCTAATAGACAACCATGAAAACACCCACTTATAGGGGGCTATTAACACCCTATGAAGCCTAGACTCTTGAGTGCTGAATTGAATGGGAGGGAGCCTAGATAGGTTTGGAGCTTCTGCCTGACTGAATGGAATAGGAACGTGTGATAGTTCATTATTAAATGGAAAGTGACATAATATGCTTTCATTCCACCGGAATTAGCAGTGGAATTAGCCGAGCTGTTTTTACAGGAGGGGCGGGGTATAAATTGATAAATAAATAAATAAAATTACTTTGTCATCACCAATTAAGCCATATTTTACAACAGTACTCTTCAAATTCATGTTGTCCTTTCAGATTTATTGCATGCCTACAGCACATGGGGGCCTGTGCAGCTGCACAGTCTTCACTTACCTAGATCTGGCCCTATCTGAAGCGACTGTGAAGGCAACTAGAAGCTGACCCTGTGTGCTGCAGACCAACCCCAAAAGGCAGACTGGAGTCAGGAAATGCTTATGTTCATGGGCTGCACTTTGGGTATCCTTCTGATGAACAAAGCACTGGCAACGGGACATGAGTGGCTTTAGGAAGTCTGTCTGATAGTTGGTAGGACATAGGAGTGTGCAATTCATTTTTGTTATTACGATAACAAAATTATGAAAATGAAAATATGTTTTCTTTTTTGTTATAGTAATAATGAAAACAAATAATAACAACAATACTACTACTACTAATAATAATAATAATTAATAATGCAAACAAAAACAAAAATGAATTTTAGTTTTCAAAATAATGGGAAAACACTGAAAAATGCACTTCCAGCTATACCTTTTTTTTGTCTTATTCAGTTCTGATGAAACTTGTGGATAGTGTACCCCCAGTGGAGGGCACTATGTATACCACATTTCTGAAGGATTGGATAAATGGAACCAATGTTATAAGAAATTGAATGTTGTGATTTTAAGAAAAACTGCATACACATTCCTGGCTACAATTTCTTTATCAATTTTCATGAAACCTGGGAAGATTATGTCTCTTCCCAAGATGGCCAATTCTACCAAATTTCAGAAAGATTGGATAAAGGGTCCTGATGGTATAAGACATTCACTTGAAAATACATTTCTGGGAGTAACATTTTTATATTCCATTCTGTTTACATGACATTTGGCAGGAATGTATCCCACACCTTCCCTGTAATCTCTTCCAAACTACAGGACAATTTGATTAACGGCCCCAATTTTATAAGCAATTGAAGTTATCCCCTTGAAGACCATTATTCAGATAAATAGCAGCACATGAAGTGCCAATCAGAGTCAGGCACCTGGCATGGCAGGCTGTAGGAGGGAGGATAGGGAAACACCCAACAGATTGACAGACACATTCCCTGGCCAGTTACTGCATGCTTCCAGCTTTATAGGACCAATTGGTGGTGGGTTCAAGGTGAGAATGGGGGGCAGCCCTGAGGCGGGCATAGAAGGAACATAACAGGGACTTTGGGGATAGCATCCCAGCAATCAGGAAACATGGTTTACACATCCAGGCTGGACAATTATCATCACAATCACATTCTGCAGCACTGTGACAGAGGACATAAGAGAATCTCTATTGGTTCGTTCCTAAACAGATGCTTCTGACTTCCCAGTAACAAGTAAGGGAGAGAATTTTGGGTGGTCACAGAACAGAATGAGGACATTTGGTTGACATTTCTTCTGACCAATTGGCATCACAAAGCAGATCGCATACCGCAGTGACACGTAAGAGAATCCCTGGCATAGGCTCCTTCTCATCATATGCTGTGCAGGCTTATAAATCGGGACCCTTTATCACATATTTCCAATATTTTTCAGAGATGATCCTGAAGGTGATACAGGCCTGCCAAATTTCTTGTACATTGGTTGGACTACAAAGACATTACAGTCTTTGGTTGGACTACAAAGACATTAATGTATAAATAATGTACATAATTCAACTGCTTATAAAATTGGATTCCTTTATTCAATCTTTCTGAAATTCAGTATACATAATGCTTTCTATTGGAAGTATAATATATCTACTTTTCATACAAATATAATGAAAAACAAAAACATTACAGCCACAAATGTGTTTTCCATTGAAACCAATGGAAAGCAAAAACAAAAGCAAAAATGAAAATGAAATGTTGATATTTAAGAAAACGAAAATGAATGATTTAAATAATAAAAATGAAAAAAATAATAATGACATGGGTCCCTGGTGCACATGTCTAGTAGGATGGTAACCGTGCCAACAGATTGACAGGAACTATAAGAAACAAACATTTGGAGGAAAGAGAGAAAAATTGTTTTGGTTCAAGGATGCAAAGTTACCTGCCTTTACTTTGGCCACTGAGACGGCCTACTTCCATACATTAGTTTATCTTCACTTATCTTCCTCATGTCACCATGTCTGGTAGTTCAGCCATCACTTTTATCTTGTGGCAACCTTAAACTGGGAGCTGACCCTGGGCATTCATGGGCATGGGATATTTTTATTTTACTTGTTCAATATATGTCATACATGTAATGAGCCCTTAACCCCTAACAGTTATTATTATTAGCTCTTTTATGTGGCTTTTCTGGCAAACTTGCATGGTGCTGAATTTTTCTCAATATGGTTGCTTCCTGCATAACACATAAAAGTACCCAACCATGGACAACCCCCCCAAAATGAAGTTATGATAAAAACAGATATGTATCCCAGCAGAAAATAAAGACCTGTCAAAAGACAGACAAGCCTATTTCCTGGAGATCCATTTTTTTAAGCTATGTTTTTAAGCAGCGGTGCTGTTAAATTTCTCATTAGGCTTCATTAGCTACACTTTATGGATAAGGGTGTATTTATTTTGGCTTAGAGCTAACATGCATAGACATTCCATAGCCTACTTTAATGGATTTGGATAGTTTTAATGCCTGATCAGGGAGTGTACAGTATGAGCCTTCACAAAGAAGGGGGGAAAAGGGGAATTAAAGACCGTTAGTTTTTCCCTGAATTTAAGGTAAAAACGGTGAAATACTATCTACAGGGAAACAACATTTTTCTCTGGCGCTGAATGTTTCTTTTGCAGTGCACATTGTCACTATTTGAGATAGTGCTATAAATAGTCTGACTACTGGCTCCTGTAGTCAGAGGGTATTTTCAGATGTTACGAGATCACGTTCAACCACAGTGAACCACAGTCAATACTGCGGCGGGGCCAAAGTGCCCTGAACGTCTGTTCGGTGGCTGCCAGATGTTCACCACGGTCAATATCCACATGAGGTCAATTTCAACCACACTTCTGGGGCTCCCCACTGGACAATCCCCAAAAACGTGGTCAAAGAGATTCCTGACGGGAACCAAAAAAAAGTAATGTCTGGTCGGCAACCACTGGCGGGAATCAAAGGAAATGATTCCCAGCCAGGGACAAAGCACGCAGTGTCGCTGCTAGGCAACGAGTGACAACACAGGCCGGGGAGGTCGATTTAAAGGGCACACAGCAGCAGCTGGGATGAGCCGCCCCGGCACCTTCCGGGTGCTTTGACCACGGCCCAGGCCGGGATTGGCATAACGTCTGTTGTGCTGCTCTGGGCCGTGATCTGTCAGCCCAATTCCCTGCTGTGGTCCCGGTCCCGTCACGTCTGTTCGGGGCTTTTTTTGACACAGGGGGTGGTTGTTCAGTTCACCCCCACCGGGGATCCACCGTGGTGAATCGGGACCGCGTAACATCTGAAAATACCCAGAGAGGCCTGTCAAAGTGTGGGCCTGGGTAGAAATGTGCAAAGGCTCTTGGAAGCATTTGACCTGCACTCTGGAGGCAATGAACACACTGGCATTCCCACTGCTGCTTTCAAAACAAGCACCATGGACTTGTGGGTGGGTGTCTTCCACGATAGAAAGGCACCTTTCTACTGCTAAATATACCCTACAGTGATGACTACTCCTCTCTGAAATTCAGGATGATTTTCTGGAATATTACAAGAGGACTGGGGTAGAGAAAACAGATAAGGTGACTGTCTCTTAGCTTTCATGCGTAAGGGCTTGATACTACCAACAGATGCAGACCAAAGCTTTGTAACCAATCCTTTGCTTAATGCAATGGTTCCCAAAGTTTCTGCTTGTGTGTGACCCAAATTTGAGACTTAAATATAATCTTGGGACCCCAGAAAGCAATGAAAACACCCAAAATATGTCCACTATCAAACAAGATCATAATCACATCCACACATGGTACAATCCCACTTGGAATCCTGATGCACAGTTCGAGACACTCTGGCTTTAATGGTTTTGAGTCACCACCCCCAAACTTCTACTGTATCCCTGTTAGATGTAGGGACATTGAAGAGTCTGTGGCCCTTTTCAAGCAGGCCGCCAGAGGAGCCGTGGTGTAAGGGGGATGGGGGGAGGTGGCGGCGGGTGTGCGGCACATAGGCAGCCGGTCACACGAACGCCCACCCACCTCCATCTATCTCCACCCATGGAGGCACCTCCATTTCCTCCAATGCCTCCATGTGTGGGCGATGGGTGGAGATGGGTGGAGCATGAGAGTGCACATCCCCCCCACGGTGGTCTCCCTCCCCTTGCCCATCCAGTCATCCATGTGGGCGGGGGGGAGGGAGTGTCTCATCTAAAATGGCCCTGTATGTGACTGACACTCACGTGCCAGGCTTAGGACTATGCATTAGCAGTGGGAATAGCACCACTATGCTTGCACCACCTCTGTATAAGAGCATGTGCAGGTGTCAGGTGACCAGAATACATTCCCCTAGCAAGTAAAGGTATATAGCAGGGACAGGGAACCTCCGGCCTGGGGGTCAGATGAAGCCTATGCCCAGTTTTTATTTGGCTCCTTTCCAGTTGCTGGATGTGGACCTTGAATCTAGTTCCTACTCCTAGCACTGAAAGATTGGGCTCAGGGGAAGGGAGTGGAGGTGAGGGGAAGCACGCAAGGATAGGAGATAGCACTAATTTTGAAAGTGGTCCCTAGGAGGGAAAACATTCCCCGCCTCTGATGTTTACGGTTTCCACCTATCATGAATAATAAACAAGGCTGAGTCCATTGGAGAATCCTCTACCTTCCCATGGAATCATGACCTAATTGGATAATATCTGGGTATTTTATTTTGGTTTTAATTTTCAAAGATAATAAAGGGATTTATAGTCTCAAAGTATTTTATATTCTCTAAATCATTCTCAAAAGTGATTTAGTCACTTAGCAGCTTCTCAGTGAAAATCAGCTTGATAACTCAAATGTTTCCTCCCTTGGAAAATGGGCCTTAGGCTCTCAAGTCACTGAGGTGCTTTGAAAGTCTTCCTCTTCCTGATTTATGCAACTTAATTCAAAGCCCACTGAAGTCCATGGGAATCTTTCCACCGACTTTAGTGGGCTTGGGATCAGCCTTAAAGTCTCCTACTTTTTACTGCTTTTGTAGCCAGCTGTGTTGCAACACAGTATGTACAACAGCCCTTTCAATGGTTGATTCTGCCATTAGAAATAATCTCCACTATATCCAAGTAGGTAAAAAGTTTTCAGTGAGAGTCTCACTGCTGTGTATGAGCTAATAATGCACTCCACTGCCAGCAAACCATGGGGGAGAACAGACAAAGGAAAAAAAAGTGTGTGAGACAAAGAAAGCAAGAATGAAATAGGCTTATTAGGATGGAAAATTTGTATACACTTTCACTGAATCTGCCATGACTTTCACTTATGACCTCTGAAGACCAAGGTGAGGTCAGGAATTTTAATTGTACACATGGAGTTCATAAAGGGACATCCAGTACTGCACCAGTTCTATTAAAACATCATTTTGAAGGGCTGAGAGAAGGGCAATATTGGCTCCCTTGTGCAAAATGATGAAAGCCCTTTCTTTTTGCAGTCCGAGGAGGAAAATATTCCCATCATGTATGCCTCAGTTTGTAAAGGTTTAAGGTATGTAAAAATGTTTCCAATGAATACAATGGCTTAGCAGAACAATGTGTTATCTGAACATCAGTAGTAAATTAAGAACTAGTTCAGTGTATATAATCAAAGGGCAGATATTTATCTTTGTTACATGTCTGGTTTCAGTGGCAGAAAATAGCAAATTTGTTAATTTAATCTGCATGGAAAGTAAAAGAGACTTGTTACATTGCAACAGGTCAGGTCAGCAATATCACTTTGGGGAAAAGGGTCAACTTCATTTGATTTGATTGGCAGCTTGTGTAGTTTTACGCTGCAGCTTTTTATAAGTTCTGGCATATATAACACACTGCTGACTAGAAACGAACCAAGTCAAATCAGCTGCCCTTAATCAGGGGAGAGGATAGGGGGATATATATATATTACTTACTGGAAAGTTAATTTTATTATTGACCACCCACAGACCAGTCAGCTTGTTAGAACCAGTCTTCTATGAGTAGCCGTGTAATGAGGCAGAAAGCTCTTCACTGAGGAAAGGGTATTAATCCATGTGTATCGCTCCCATGAAATTCAACACTTCTACGCAGGATAGGCAATTTCACCAACTTCAATGAAGTCTCACTCATTTTAGGTTTGAATAACTTGGAAGGTCATTCGTATGGCCTAAATCTACTAGGTTAAAAATTGGGGGAGGGGGTGGGGGGGGAGGGGGGAGGATTGTAAGTACTAGAGCATTTGGAAGCATATACTTTTTCAGTTTTTTTAGTTCTATATCCTCACGTGTGTTAACCCATGTGGCTTCAATGAACTATTATTATTATTTATTAGCACCAGAGGTGTACCTGGCACGTGCAATCAGTAGTTATAGATGGGTCCCTACCCCAAGGGGCTTAAAATCTCAGGATAGAGAAGAATACATTCATCAGTTTGAGAAAATGTAGGTGCACGTGCTTAACTTGGGCCGTTTTTACACAGACACTCTAACACTGATAAAATGGGTGTTACATTTTATTATACATGTTGCAGGGCACCCATAGAGCTCACCTGCAGCCCTGCAACATGTATCATAAAATGTAACACCCATTTTATCAGTGTTCGAGTGTTTGTGTGAAAAGGGCCTTAGTTACAGGGAAGAGATTCAGAGGGAGGGAGGGAAGAGGATGCAATTTCACTCATGATGAGCCAGGGAAAGCCTCAGGGAAGAGGTAGGGTTTAGGAGGGATTTGAAAGTTGGGAGGGATCAACTTTAAAATCCCTCCTGAATCTGTGCAAAATGGATTTAGTGGAGGGAACTGTTGGGGTAGGTAGGTACTCTGTGGAGCTGCAGTGTCGTGTTTTGTGCAGCTGTGGTATTTTGAAATATGGCATAACTCACAATATGGGACATCCAGCAACTCTAAATACAGTTGGCAGAAAAAAAGGTGATTCTCATTTCAGCCCTACCTACATTCTACTTCAGACAAGGGCTACTGACCTTCATCTTGACCTTCGGGCGAGTCAAAACATATTCCAACATTGGGTGCCTGGCAGGTTTTTTTTTCAAATGTAGGCCTCAGTTCCACAATCTGTTTTGACTGAGTAAAGCTTTGCAGCCTGTAAAAATGCCATTGAAGTCAATGAAGCAGGCAAAAGAATCTACTAGTATGGATCTGGTTGCAGCATCAGACATAGGAAAAACTTAAAGGCAAAGCCAAAAATAGGGAAAAAGACTAGCAAAGAAGAAAAAAGAGGGAAGTGCAAGTACTAAAGGAAATGAAATGGGTAACAGGAGGAAATGGGAGAGAGAGGTAGGCAGGAGAGATATTATGGGTGTGTTTGTTATATATATTTATAACATATACTTTTTCAGTTTATATTATATATATATAATATAAATATTTGAATAATTTTGCAAAGCAAAAGCTTTGCAAATAATTTTGCAAAGCAAAAAAGAAAGGTCTCTGTTTCACCCTTTATTCCCCAAATGTACATTTACACTGAAATGGAAGACTACAAATAGACTGACTGTTTACTTTAAGGCTGCATTCACACAAGACAAAAAGCACGACACAAATTGCTTCCCTGCATTTTTATTGCTCATATAAATGTCTTAGCTCACAAGATCTTGCGCAAGCAACTCCTAAATCACCTGCAACTGATGAGGTGCAAACTGAGGTTTGAGAATCAGACTAAGCCCTTCCCACACATTGCTGGTAACATGTGAAGGACAATTATCTTTTATTGCCCTTTCTCCCCCCTCTTTTTAAAAATTTTATTTATTTATTTATTTATTTATTTATAGCAGTAGCTCTCACCATAGCCATCATAAAAAGAGCAATAGCATAATATATATAATCTGCTGCACCAAAATCATACAAACATACATAACAATTAGTTATCTGCTGCGCTAAGAACAGACAAATAACAATAAAAATCCATCATACATACAAAGCAATAACAGACAAAATTATAACTCAGCCTAATAGCCAGCCCAATTAACATTTCCCATCAGCCTGAATAATTTATGGAAAATATGGGATGGCGCTGCCTTATGTCAGCCGCTTTTTTCGCATAGACTGCCAAATTAACGATTGTATGTGATTTCTCCTGCTGACACAGTCAAATCAATTTTTCCCGCTTGGAAAAAAAGGCACCTCCCTTAGAATGGGCAGAAGGTGGTTCTCTATAATATCATTAAAATAGTGGCATTCCAATGTGTAATGCATAACGTCCTCCAGCACCTCCATTCATTTATTGCCCTTTCTTATTCCTCCACTGTCTAGGGATGTGTGAACGCGGATCGGAAGTTCAGAGTTCGGACCAAATTCGAATAGTTCGGTCGACCAAACCAAACTTTCGAACCAAACTCGATTTTCAAACCGAACCGAATTTCTGAACTCGGTTATGTTCACACATCCCTACCATTGTCATAAAAAGATGTGTTTTGGGGGACATTTTGGCTGGGCATCATGCACACTTCCACCTCAAGTCCTTTCTTTCATCCAGCATTGCCAGTGCACAAAGATCAGAGTACACTGGTTAAGCTCCTAGGCTGCTGCTGCTTTCAATGTTTAACCTGTCTCCTCCATGTAACAAATACCCACCAACCCAAGAGGAGATAACAGCTACTGAGAATGACAGGATCATTAACAGCTCATAGAGGATAATGGGTGGCAAGGTTTAATGCAGGGGAGGGAGATTTGACATGACAGTACATGAAAAGGATGATAAAGTGCAACAGTACTCTTGTGCAGGTAATCAAAAAGCTGGGAGGAAAGGCTCATGTGAATGCAGCCTTAATCTCTTGCTTAGACCACTTTTACATGAGGCGCTTGAAGCGGGGCGAATGGGTAGCACGTCAATTCTGGTAGCACGGGGAGCACGTAAACACTCCCGGTGCAGCTTTCCTCTTCAATACGGGGCTCCAGAGATGCTTCAAGCACCTCGTGTAAAAGTGGCTTTCGTCTGCAGTTGTTTTTCACCCTTAAAAACAATCTGTGACAAATGTTTCTGAAATTGCTGTATTCTCAAAAATACTACTTCAGCTCTAGAAGAGGAATAACTTACTATTTGTGAAATGTCCTTGCAGACCAAACAATTGAGTCAGCAATTCAATCATGAGATACTGGAGGCTGCTTATTTGCAAGCAATCACTGGCAGTTGACATCTTATTGGCTACAGCCTTGTTGCAAGTGACACTGATGATATCCTAGGTTGTAATAAGGCTTTAGTGAAATAGGGTACAGCCACACAAGACAGTACCACGATTTGGGCAGCCTTACTCCAATTTGCGCACCATTCCCATGCTGTGCAGTGGCTCATATGCCTGGTGGCCACCATATAGTCACCCCACCCTGAAGCAGGGCAGACAGCTGGCTGCTGCACCCTGCATCCTCCAAAAAAAGTTGGGGATGCAGCACATAGTAGCCTTACCCAAAGTGGGCTAAGTCTTCCCAAATCATGGAGTAAGTCTTCCCAAATCGTGGTACTGAACTGCCACTCATGAGCCCAATCCCCATCTGCCCTGCCCCATGGTGAGGTCCGCTGCAGGGCTTTGAGCAGCAGGCGCTGTCGCCATTCCTATGCCGCCACATTACAGTCAAGGGCAGGATAGTGGGCAGACCTAGGGGAATGCAGGTGAGTCAGGGCTGGGCTGGGCACTTACGTATATGGCTGGCACCTTGGGCCGCCTGGGGCATGGCGGGACATCCAACACAGTGGCCCACCCACCCACCCACCCAGTTTAACCATGTGTGTTTGTGTGTAACGTGTGCCGTGCTCTCTGTGCTGGCCCAGAAGTGTGGCGGCTGCGATTGCCCACCCCAGGGTGCACAGGGGAGTGGTCCCACATAGCTCGTGTGGCTGCACCCACAAGTTTGAATATAAATGATTTCCCCTTAGTCTACACCTAGATCTGGATTCTGGAATGTAGAACTGAATTCTATACATGGAAACATATGAAGAGTCATTCATGTCAGTTGGTTACCACGTTAAATTCTCTCTTTTGAACACTCTAATAGGCCAAGCTGGTCATAGGATAAATACAATCTGTATAAAGCAATTCAAACAATGGCACAACACACAGTATTTAATTAATGCAAACTTATAATATACTTGTAATGCATTTATTTATTTATACAAACAAACATTTCGATTAGAAATGTTTGTTTGTATATCCTGCCCCCTCCTGCCTCTGGCAGCTCGGGGCAGGTTATGCCTTCTGTTAGTCAGGGAAAACACTGAACATAATGTCTAATGCTAAGTAAACAAGGAACAGTTTAGGTCTCTGAATATTACTGATTAGCACAGAAAAATCTGTTTTTTCATGCTATCTGTATTTTCTATTTGGGTAATTTACAAGAAATAAAAATGAGTACAGTTAATCCTTTCCCATAATAACTGAAGTATCATAATATACAATTTGTCTGTGAGAGAAGCATTCTAGTGTGTTGAAAAATATAAAGCTTTTCTTTTTAAAAGGATTTACCATGAAACTGCTTAAAGCACTCATAAAAAAATCTTTCTAGATTAAAATCTATCTAGATTTCCAGGCAAAGGGAATTGTTTAAGAAATACAATTGAAGTTACATTAATTACTCTATAAAAGTTAATTCTTTTCAGGCTGTTAGTTTTCTGGACAGGGTATTGCGAAACCAACAACTGTTACTAATATTTTTTATGCAATACTGTGCATCAGCAGTACTGTAAATCAGTGACATATCTTTTGTGACAATACAAAATTTGGCAGACTACTTCATAACTTTATTTTTTTTTTAAGTAGCATCTTGGGCCATTTAAAAAAAAATAAAAAAATGGAGACCATGGGTGCATGCATAGGTTAGGCACTCTTGTAGATTAATTCTGGCCAATACCATTCACAATAGTCATTACTATGAATATGGGAAACGTGGAATGCGGAAGAAACTCAGAGCATGAGACACACACAATGGATAACTAGATGTTTCAGGAAACTATTTTCTTTATTCTCCTACAGCAAGAAGATTCCAGGAGGGAAAGCTCTGTTTTTATCATAACTCTTCTTGTTGTTGTTAATGATTGTTGTTATCTATACCCCTTGTGTTCTTGGTTGAATTAGTAGGGAGTCAAAAAATAAATAAATAATATAGGTCTTTTCTTTTTTTAAAAAAGACTTGCAACTTGTTGCTGGTCTTAATATTTCTTAATAATATTTCTTAATATTTCTTAACTCCATAAAGTTCAAGACTACAACATATTGTGCTTGGAAACAAGGAAAATCTGACTGTACCTGACAGGAGAAAAGATGGGGTGCAGCCATACAAGATGTTATCCCACTTTTTGGGCAGCATAAGAGGCTCACACAACCGGCAGCTGCCAGATGTACACCCCACCCCAGGGTGGAGTGGCCAGTCAGCTAACACGCAATGTGTCCTCCTAAAAAGGCTGGGAAAGCATAATGTGTTAGGGTTGCCCAAAGTGAAATAATACTTCCCTAAACAGGTTAAAGCACCCACCTCCCATGTGACTGGGCCATGCCGCCCTGCCACGAAGTGTAATCTGTGTATCAGGCCCAGTGGAGTATGTTCCTCCCACCCCCATAATCAGCTATTGGGCAGGTGGGGTGGGGGCCCTGGAAGGAGCGCACGTGCTCCTTCCACCCACCCAACAGCTGATTGGGAGGAAGAAAGGCCCAGAGGAGTGCATGTGTTTCTCCCAGGCCACCCTCCCCCGATCAGCTGTTAGGCAGGGAAGAGGAACATCCACGGTCCTCTTGGGTTCCCCTCCCCACGGTCAGCTGTTAGGTGGGGGAGGAGCACAACATGCACTCCTGTGCTCCTCCAACAACTGACTAATGCTAGTGGGCCCAGTTCTGCAGCACAGCAGGAGTCCAGGCATCCATCCCCATATGGATGGTTCCCTCAGCCTGCCACAACAAGTGCAAGGACTAGTGATGGTCCCACGGGAGCAGACTGTGTGGCCAGCTCTCCCCAGTGGCCCGAAGTGTGGTGGCTGCAATTACCCATGACGAGCTGCATGGGGGATCAGCTCATGTGGCTGCACCCATGAACACCACTGACTAAAGTACACTTCAAAAATGTCAACCTTAGCAACATGAAATAGTTCACAGAAATTTTGATTTTGCATTGGCTTTTGATTTCTTGCATTTTTCATTTTTTCTGAACCCCAGATAAAAAGCTGGATTGGGTAAGAGAGAGAGTTCTTTTACCAAAATGGCAGATTGACACAGACATGAATTTGATTGACATCCAGGATCATAGTTTTAGAAAGGCAATTTCCTCAGTTTATATATTTCTATCTAGCTATGCTGCATGTCTGAAGTAGGACCCTGTGTGGCCCGAAAGCTTGAACATACACACCCACGGAATTTGGTCTAATAAAAGATATTATTTGAAATACTTTGTCTCCATCTTTTACATTTGAGACCAACACGGCAACCACACTCTCTTTTTAACCAAGGATGAATTAGATTTAAGGCTTTACTGCCAAGCGATAGTAACAATCTTGAAAGCATTTTTATTCAAAACTTGGGAATATTTCTGAGGATTTATTGGAAAGCACAAAGAAGCCAATAGCATTTTCTCTTTGAAGAAAATGTCAACATTATAAAAGATCAAAGACGGGGAGATACTTTCCCAGAGGAAGAGCATTGTATAACACTGTTTATGTCTTTAGTGACAAGAAATCACCTAAAATGTCTAGCATACGTTTAAATTTTATGTCTTGGAAAGGACCAATGTAAATTGTAATGTTCCTGTGGACTGTAATCCAAAATCTCTCTCACATCTATGGAACAAAACTTTTAAAATGTCAAACTACAGCACATATGCAAAGAATGATAATAAACTTTTGCCTTCAGGACATTCACTTGCAGAAAGCTCAGAAATGATGGCCTCTTCATCATTAACTAGATAATATAGCTGTTTCTGGTAAATGTCATCTAAACAATTTAATCATTAGACATTCTACTCTGTACATACACACATGTATTGTACCATGGTCATAGTAATAAACAGTAACAAATGACTCAAGCATCCGGGCCACCCAAATCTAGTAAAGAAAAATGACTAAAATGAATCTGGGTCAAAATATTAGAGCTGTGGTTCTGCCTGCAAGACTCTTTCAATAAGCACATGGGAAAAATCTTAGAAACAGGGAGAACCCTCTTGATAAATTATCATAATGTATCAATAGGTGATCATATATGGAATTGCAGTTGTGAAAAAAGTGCTCTGCAGGAAGCTTTCTATCACTCGTACTAAAGCATATTCCAACAGCAAAATGTCAAGACATTACTATTTTTCCTTGTTTGAATTACACAGATCCTAGAATTCCAAGTCCCGCAGATCCCTTGCGCAGTGAAGCACATGTGAAGCCGCACACAAATTGTGCGGACCTGCGTTGCAAGCCCATTGTGCTGCGTGGAAATTGTGTGCATGAGCACGCATGATCCACAAGGCTTGGGATCAGCCCCAGCGACTTACAGAAGAAATATAAGAACATAAGTAGTGCCATACTGAATCAGACGAATGGTCCATCAAGCCCAGCACTTGTCTCCGACAATAGCTAGTCTTGGTCACTTGGAAGCAGTACCCAGCTGGTCACAATGGAGCAATCTGTTCCCTGTTGTTCACTCCCAGCTCCCAACAGTAAGAGGTTATGTTCCCCAAAACTTACCCAGCTAATAGCTGCTAATGGACATATCCTCCAGAAAATTGCCCAATCCTGTTAAAAACCCAGCTATACTACTGGCCTTGACTACATCTTCTGGCAATAAATACCACAACTTAATTGTGCATTGAGTGCCACCTGTCGTTAATAATACAGGGAATGAGAAATGAATAAATTCCAGCAGAAATAAAATCCTGCTACCTAGGGCTGAAATAAAAATAACCTTTCATCTTTGTTAAGATAATTGGTATATTTTTTATATGACCAAATATCCAAATTTGTCATCATCATTGCAAAAATTGCAACTTTTGTTTTCCTATTACTTTGTGTTTGTTATTGCAGTTACTCTGGTATTTTGGTCACTAGTACTGAATACTGAAATACCAAAATTCAGAAGTAATTGAAATATGAAACATGAACCACCATAAAAATGATGTAACCAAAATGAATGATCAACAACCATAAACAAAGAGAGAAGTGACTACTACTTCAATAGTAATTTTGTTTAAATGGATATGAATTAATACACTGAAATTGGTATTCCCACCAAATACTAGTTTCAGCTCTTCTGCTACCACAAATGCACAGTAAGGCCTTTCACATGGAAGATTTTAAAGCACTTTTGGAAACAACAATTCTCTTTCAACAACACATGGATTCACTGGGTGTTTTCAGATGGGCACAGGGCTGCCCACTCCCAGAGCTGCTCTGGGGGTGCACCCACATGTCCACCTGCTCCCAGCCCCACCGAGATCCAGATCAGTTGGACCCGGAAGGTCCCCTGGCCCAGGATCCACCCGTGCAGTCCCCCGCCCCATCCCATGAAGTTGTGAGCCAGAGCATTCATAAAGCTATGGTGTTGCCCAGGGCAATGGCCAGATGGAAGTGGAGCAGCAGTGTGGGTCTGTGCATTAGACGGACTGCTACTCTGCTTTGGGCTGGTGCCCTGGGTTTGGCTGGCTGGCTCCACTGACAGCGTTCCGGGATGTTCCACAACTCCACTGACTGGACTGTTGCAGGGCAGGTGCAACATGCTCCGCTTGCACATCTGGCAGGGTGCCTTTAGATGGACAGTCCACCCAGAGGTAAAGTGGGTTGGTGCAGCCAGCACTGCTGCAGCCTGTCCATCTAAAAACACCCATTGCTGTGTTCACTTTACACAACATATGGAAGCATAAGGAACTGTCTACTGTTAGTAATCTTTAACCTATTGCTAAAATCTGCTACTGTACCCGAGGACTGGAGGGTGGCAAATGTAACCCTGATATTTAAATAGGGATCCAGAGGTGATCCTGGAAACTACAGACCAGTAAGCTTGATGTCTGTGCTGGGCACAATGGTGGAAACTATCATTAAGAATAGAATCACTGGGCATGTTGATAAACATGGCTTAACGGGGAAGAGTCAACGTGGATTTAGCAAAGGTAAGTCATGCCTCACTAATCTGTTGGAATTCGTTGAGGGTATAAATAAGCATGTGGACAAGGGAGACCTGGTAGATATAGTGTACCTAGGTTTCCAGAAAGCATTTGATAAGGTCCCACATAAAAGACTCTTGAGAAAATTAAAAAGTCATGGGATAGGAGGTAATGTTTTATGGGTCGGTAACTGGTTAAAGGATAGGAAGCAAAGAGTAGGACTAAATGGTAAGTTTTCACAATGGAGAGATGTAAAAAGTGATGTGCCCGAGGGATCTGTATTGGGACCAGTGCTGTTTAATGTGTTCATTAATGATCTGGAAAAGGGCGTTAAGAGTGAGGTGATCAAATTTGCAGATGACACCAGGTCACTCAATGTAGTTAAAACACAAGCAGACCGTGAAGAACTGCAACAGGATCTGATTAGAATCGGTACCTGAGCATCTACATGGCAGATAAGATTTAATGTGGAAATTTAATTTAGGGAAAAATAATTCAAGCTATGAGTAGTACCCAATGCTGGGTACTAAGCTATGAGTTACCACTCTAGAAAAGACTCTGAGAGTGATTGTGGACAATACACTGAAATCCTTAGCCCAGTGAGCAGCAGCAGTCAAAAAAGTAAACAGAATGTTAGGAGTTATTTGCAAAGGGATTGAGAATAAAACTGAGGATGTCATAATGCCTCTATACAAATCGATGGTGTGACTGCACCTGGAATATTGTGTGCAGTTCTGGTCGCCCCATCTTAAAAAAAGTCATAGTTGAACTAGAAAAGGTACAAAGAAGGGCAACGAGAATGATAAAGGGTATGGAATGACTTCTGTACAAAGAAAGGCTTATAAAGCTGGGCCTCTTCAGCTTAGAGAAGAGAAGACTGAGAGGGGACATAATAGAGGTTTATAAAATCTTGAGTGGTGTGGAGCGAGTAGATAGGGAACAGTTATTTACCCTCTCAAATAGTACTAGAACTAGGGGACGCTTCATTAAACTAGCTGCTGGCAGATTTAAAACAAATAAAAGGAAGTACTTTTTCACGCATAATTAACTTATGGAATTTGTTACCAGAGGACTTTGTCAAGGCCATCATATTGGTTAAAGGCTGCCCACTATGCTGATTCCTCACTCCCAGGCCTGTGCCTACAAGAAAAATACTCTAAGGATTATGGTGTGGATTTTTGGTGGAAAAGAATAATAGGGAGGTTGTCCTTATTGGGGTTTTCACCACCTTACTTACTTCAGTATCCGGAACTGGCAGCCAGGCAACTGGTGCGGAGACGTATATTTGATATTAACCAACAGGAAGCCAGGATGATTGCCTTCTCCTCTAGAATATCCCCCTTCTTTAAGTATCTTATCCCTAGAGATGGAGGGGCTCATTATTTGGAGTCCTTGACTGATGTCTCACTCAGGAAAGTACTAAACAGTCTTAGACTCCAAAAATGCGGTTGGCAATGTTAGAAGGATGGTATGGGGCATCTCGGTATCTGATCATATTTGTCCATGTGGGTCTGGGGTTGAAGATCTGTTACACTATCTGTTCTCCTGTCCATTATATTCTATCCCTAGGCAGTGGTTGGTCTTAAAGACTCGTTTTAATTTGAATAATCCACCAATTCAGAATTTGGTTTTTTTATTGGGGGATTGTAATATAAACAGGTCTTTCTATGCTGCTGTTTTTGCTAAAAGGGCAACTAGGATATGAGTGCTTTATGTGGAAAATTATGAGTCTACTTCCAGGCTTGAGTCCCTACAAGATGAGTAGGTGAAGGGAGTTTACAGGGGGAGGGTTGTAATTTGGTTTACTTTTATGTTGTTAGTACTATTTGCTATTATGGGTAACAGCAAATGAACTGTAACTAGCTGTAACTTATTTGATGAATGTATTTATTTGATGTTGTGATGAATTTTACTTATGATGCACTGTTAAGGCTGGTTGCCATGCAGTGAATAAAACTGAAACTGAAACTGAAACTAGTAAAGCTGGGGTTAAAAAAGAACTGGATAAGTTCTTGGATAGTAGGTCCATTAATGGCTATTAACCATTAACCCCGCATGCCTGGAACTCCCTCCCTGCCGACGTCCGCCTCGCCTCCTCCCTCCGCTCCTTCAAATCCCTCCTCAAGACCCACCTTTTCCATGCTGCCTTTCCCAATGCCCTCTAGTCTTTCCCCTTGCTCTTACTGTCAGCCCTCCTCTGCTGACTGCTGCTACCGACCACCTTGTAACCAAGCCAAGTACACGCACCTGAGACTTCGCATCCGCCTGAATGTTTGTTTGTCTTCTCCCATGTCTCTCCCGCTGTCCCCTCTCCTTGTCTCCCCCTCCTTGTCTTTTAGATTGTAAGCCACAGGTAGGGACCGCAGCTGATTATATGTTCTGTACAGCGCCAGGTTGTTACTGGCGCTTTATAAATGTTTAATAATAATAATAATAATAATAATAATAACCAAGTAGCTTACGGGATAAACGTCTTACTGTCAGGAACTAGGAGTGAACAACGGGGAATGGATTGCCCATTGTGACTGTTGGTTCTTCTCCCATGCAATTGAGATTCGCCACTGTTGGAGGACAGGATTCTGGACTTGATGGACCATTTGTCTAACTCAGTATGGCACTACTTATGTTCTTATGTCTATGGGCACACAGAAATTTGAGCACAGGACTTTGGATTTCAGGTCTGTGGGTCAACCCACAGGATGTTGTACATGATATGCTAGGTACGTGTTTCCTACATGAAATATGCACCAAATGTAATATATTTTAAATCCTGCGCTACATGCCAGCTACTCACTTGCCCCACATAATGGGCCTGAATGGACATCCAGTCTAACCATTCAAGGCAAGCATCAGCACAAAATTGTTGTAATGTAGAGCAGTCAGGGACAAGTGGAAAGAGATAATGACACTGCCATGCTCTCCCCATTTTTCCCTGTTCCCACTCACTCACCAGATCCCAGGGGAGCAGCAAGCTGTGTGGCAGGAGCAACAGTGGAGCCATGGAAGTGTCAGTGCCCAAGGGGATGATGGCCCTAGGTATTCTCTCCTGCTCTTGCAGCTTGCTGGTCCTTGGGAATTGCTCCTGCTGCCACAGCTCAATACTTTCTCACACCTGTGTCCACTGCCCCACTCCCATACCCCACCCCCCACCATGGCCATGGCAGCCCCCGTCCCATGGTGGGGCTGAACAAAAGTGCTGGCCCACGTGGGCCCACATGGACGGCCCTTGGCTCGAGCTGAGCCTTGGAGATTTTCCCAAGGACACATCCTGTGCCAATCGCCTACCCATTCCGGGACAGTAGCAGGCCCACGTCTGATGGTGCAGGACCACACGCGGGACCACATTGTCAATCTGCAACACATACTGGGTGTAATGTGTAAAACCACCCATGGACCACACTTCTTAGAGTAGGTATTCTGTGCATACAGTTTGCTGTCCTTTGTGATTGTGCAATATATTCTCAACTTTGCTGATAGTGGGATTTTAGGGTTGTGAGTCTGGCTACTGGAAGGGCTTAGCACTCACAAAATCCAGCTTCATTTTTTCATTTGATCAAATCATCTCTCCTCATAATCAAATTAACTCCCACACAACAACTGAATTCCACACATGGAATTAGCATGGATCATAAACATAAGTTATAGTGTCCCATTTCTGAGGGTCAAAGTGTTGAGTGATGATGCATCAGTAACAGAAGCAGGAATGCTACAACATATTCTCCCATGGTAAAGTCCCTGTCCTTGAATAGCTGTCTCTTTGGAGGATACAATTGATATCAGCTGCCTGCTTCACTATGTCTACTGCTACAATCCATGTGTTTATGGGCACATATTTTTCAAGCTCTTTATCATTGGTGCTAGCCGTTAGTGTCAGTGTGAGTGCTATTTATTTCAAGGAGTTTGCTAGTTGTGGCACTCAGCAGCCAGAGAATTGCACCAATAGGTATTTTTATGACTAGGCAATCAAAATAGCAAAATAGCAGCACTAGTTGGAAAAAAATTTCTAGGAAACATTTTTCCTGGTAGAAAATGGAGTTTCATAAGAATTTTTTCTCTCTCATGGCACACTTCTGTGTCTAACACTTTCCTAGATGTTTTGGCTTGACTCTAAGTGAAATTTAATTTGGATCTTGTAGCAGGGTGAGCTGGCTCTGTAAGGATTAATGGGATCAGCTCCCTTGCTGCTGGCCAGTTTCAGTCCCCCAGTTATAGTGAATGGAGGGAGATAATGGGTGATTTCAGACGTGACGAGATCACGCTGAACCACACTGAACCACGGTGAACCCCGCAGCGGGGCGAAAGGCCCCTGCACGTCTGCACAGCGTGCGCCAGATGTTGGCCACGCTGAATCTGCAGACGGGGTCAATTTGAACCACGCTTCCCGGGCTAGCCGGGGGAAGGTCCCGGGAAGCGTGGTCAAATGGACCGCGGGCCGTGGCGAACAAAAAGTAACGTCTGGTCGCGTGCCACGGGCCGGGATCCCCGGCGGGATCCCGGGCCGTGGCACGATCGGCCAGACGCGGCGGCCGCATTGGCCCCGCCGCCCGCCCGTCTCCTCGGAGGGCGGGCGGCGGGGTGCGTGGAGGGGGCGGGGCCGTGCGGCCGCACGTTGCGCCGCGCGGCCCCGGCTCCTCCCACTTTCCCCGCCGGGATCCCCCCGGCACGTCTGTTGGGCCGTGCCGGGGTGACCCCGGCGGGGAACGAAGACGTTCGTTACGGTACGGGGCCAAAGGGCCCCGTAACGTCTGAAAATACCCATAGATAGCTGTGCCTGAGGAAGTCAGCTGACTACTGGGGTGAATAAAAAGCCCATAAATCTTCCAGGGAGCCAAGGCCTAGGGAAAGGGTTAGGAGTAGGACTGAAAGGAGCAGCTAAATTGCTGCTCACGAGAAATGTCACCATATCGGGAACCAGGAGCGATTTCCCAACCATTTCCCAATATGATGCAATTTCTCAGTTCTCCCAATAGCATGAGATACCACCCTGATTTACCAATTTTCTGCTTACCGCATACCAGTCATTTACTTATTACTGCATTGCTGAGGGTATGGGTTTACTTGTTGTTTCTGCATTGACAATCCCTGTGTGAATAGCACACCCTTTAGAACCACAGTTTAAGGGACTCCACAGTGCCCCTTAACCTCCAGTACAGTGCCTCCAATCAGAATTGTTCAGTGTTGTTCCCTTTGCTTACCTTTGACTAATCTGCAACTGGATTGCAGATTAGTAAAAGAATCTGCAAACTATCCAATGAATGACAAGAAAGTACAAGGGAAAATGGAGTGCAAGAAATGTGATATTCCATCGGTATTACCTCCCAGGCTTTGAAATGGATGGAAAAGTGGTAAACAGCAAAGCAGCAGGTGGGATCCTGGAAAGCAGGAAGTCAGTAAATTGAGAAATAAAATATTAGTTGAGACGTTACTAAGGTTCTCGATTTGACTGAGATGGTATCAGGAATGGGGATTTTGATGAGATTTCCCATTTTGGTGAAATCACGTTTTCACCCTAATTAGAAGCTATGACTTCCAGTCAAGGCATGGTCTTGGATCTCTGGAACAGGGAATGTGGAAGCTTTATGTTTGAGAGACGTGCTTATGTTTGCATTTATGATTTGTCAGAAGCTGAGTCCATTGCCAGGAAGAGTTCTTTGGTAAATAAGGGAGTGTGAAAGTGCTGTAGAACCAGAATAGATACTACTGTATGGAGTAGTGAGAGACTGGTGCCTGTTTGAGGGGAAAACTGAGGCACACACCTGAGGCACAGATCCCAGCATAGGGAGTATGCTAGGGGTACGATTGGCACGTATGCCAGTGGGAGCTTCAGCCCCAGGGCGCCAGGGGCACTACCCCTACTGGCCTCCGCGCCCCGTGATTTAATTATTAATTGTTCATTTACCTTTTTCCCCGGGTTCCAGGCCAGCAGAAGCACTGCACAGGGAGTTCAAAGCCCCGGTGTGGCTGTAGAAGCCGCTCCGGCACTCCAAACTTCCAGGTTCATGATTGTGGATGTGCAAGGGGGTTGCTTTGCTCTGCGCATGCACAATCATTAAAATACTGGATGCCATAAGTGTTCTTATTGTGGTGTGCCTTACTACAGGAGCAAAGGTTTCGTCGTAGTCTTCGCCGTATTTTTGGGAATATCCCTTGGCCACTAATCTCGCTTTGTGGTGCGTGATTTCTCCTTCTGCATTATGCTTGGTCTTGAAGACCCATTTGCATCCGATGGCCTTTTTGTTTTCAGGTAGCTTTGTGAGTGTCTTATTTTTATTAAGAGACTCAACTTCTTCCTTGGCAGCATCTTTCCACTTGTGCACCTCACTGTTTGGCATTTTTTGAATGTCTTGTCATGTTGAGGGCTCCTGCGGTTCCTCCACTTTTGCCACATAGAAAAGTCTCGCTGCTGGTACCCCTTTGTTGGGTCTTCCGGAATGTCTCACTTCTGGTTCTGCTTCAGCTTCAGTATCAGTGTCAGCATCAGTGCCCCCTTCTTGTTCCGGTTGATCGAACATGGTCAAATCAAGTGTAGCTTCCTTCTTTATCTGCAGTTCTGCGGTCTTTTTCTGTCTTGATGAGCTTGTCCTCATTAGGTCTGGTATTTGATCAGTGCTTTCCTTTTCTTTTTCGTCAAAATAGACCACACTGCTTATTTTCACATTTCCAGTGTCAGTGTCCATTATTCTGTATCCCTTGCATCCTTGTGCATAGCCAACAGGTATCCCTTCTTCACATCTGGTGTTAAGTTTGGTCCTTTTGGCCTTTGGGATATAAGCATAGGCTTTAGAGCCAAACACTCTAATGTGCCCCACACTGGGCTTGTTCCCATGCCATAGTTCATAAGGTGTTGCTTTTGCACCTTTGGTTGGGAGCCTGTTCTGCAGGTATGTGGCAGTCATTACTGCTTCCCCCCAGTATTTGTTTGGCAGATTCGCATCCAAAAGCATACATCTCGCCATCTCTATGAGAGAGCGATTTTTTCTTTCTGCTACTCCATTTTGTTCTGGTGTATGCGGGATGGTTGTCTGGTGTTCAATTCCTTTTTGCTTCAAAAATTCTTTCATCTGTTTTGAAACATATTCACCTCCATTATCTGACCTTAGGATCTGAGGTGATCTTCCAAACTTATTGCTGGCTCTTGCAACATATTCCTTAAATTTCTCCAGCACCTGACTTTTCTCTTTAATCAAGTAAGTGAACGTGAACTTGGAAAAATCATCTATGAAAGTCAATGCATACTGGTTTCCTGCAATTGTTTTTGTCTTCATAGGACCACAGATATCACTATGAATGAGCTGTAGGGGGTGCTGTGTGGCTTCCTCCTTGCTCTGATGAAAGGAGGGCCTAGTTCCCTTTCCTTTTACACAGCAAACACATCTCTCATCTTTAGTTGCACATGAGTTCATTTTAAAATGTTTAACTAGGTCTGGAAGTGCATGCAACACATCTGCATTTCTATGGCCCATCCTTCTGTGCCATTTGCTTTCACAGTTCTTATGTCTGCAATCTTTTGCAGCATTTGCATACTGATCCTGTTGCAAGCAATCTACCTTGAATAGGCCATTTGAATCCAGCATTCCTCGCATAAAAAGCTCCTTTTCCTTTGAAATTCTGCAATATTTCCCTTCAAAATGCACTGCAAAACCTTTCTGTACAGCATACTTGACACTTATAAAATTATGATCCAATTCTGGGACATATAGAGCTTCTTCAATGGTAACTTTCATTTCCTCACCGTTTCCCAGATGACATATGAGTTTAGCCCTGCCTCTTCCTTGACAATAAACTTTCTCTCCATTAGCCAATCTTATAGGAGTTCTATAAGTCCTATCCAGATCAATAAATCTGTCTTTGTCCTTTATAAGATTTTTAGTTGCTCCAGAATCAACAAAGAAATCATGTGAAGCAGTCTCACATTCTATTCCTTCCACATTTTTAAGTTGAGATGCTTTTTCCTCAACCAGGCTGAAAGCCCTATCATGGCTCCCTTTGTTCTTTGCAGAGGAGCTGGGAACTTGCTTAACTGGTTTCTCTGCAGTATCTTGCTTCCTGCATTGATATGCAAGATGGGTGATTTCCCCACAATTGAAGCAACACTTAACTCTCGCAGATTTTGCAAAAACCTCTTTATTTCCAGCTGCCTTGCAAGCAAACTCTGAAGGGATGTTTGGCTGTTCATTAGTTTGAGCCATATTAAATTCCTCAAGTTTCTGAATAACGACTTCCAAAGATTGGTTATCCTGCATTTCTATTATCTGACATACTGTTTGAAAAGTTGGTGGTAAAGAGTTCAGCAGAAATGCCACTATCAATTCATCTGGTAAATTCAGCTTTTGATTTTCCAGTCTCCTGACTAGTTCAAGCAGGCCATTAACATGAGCTGAAAAATCTTCACTCTCATCCATTCTCATATTACAAAGTCTTTTAAGCATTTGTATCTTTGATATATTTGACTTCCCTTGATACAGTCTCTGTAAAATTTCCCACATATCTTTTGCAGTTAACTTGTCACGTATGTGCACATGTAAACGCTGACTCACCGACATTGAGATGATTGCCATAGCTTTGTCATTTTTCTCATCCCAGAGTTCTTGTGCTGCCCCTGCATCTGTAGGTCTGTTGGACTCCAGCATTTTCCTTAGGCCTTGTCCTCCCAGTGCCATCCTTGCATTATGACTCCAAGCTTCATAGTTTGTTGCTCCAGTGAGCCTCTCTGGAATGGAGACCTTCAGCATAGAATCCATGGTCACAGAGACTAAAATCTTTCTTTTCTTTTCTGCCTTTAAGATTAATGCTAGCACTCAATTTTACTCACTCTGCGCTGCCTTTTGGGTGTCTGGGCCCATAACCCTGTTGGAAATGCAAGGACTGTGAGATCATTGCATCCATTTGCCCAATGCAGAGTTTACAGAGGAGTGTGAGTAGCTAATCATCAATAAGCAGGCAGGAAGCATACTTAAGCTTAAGTAGCTTTATTAGGAAATACATGTAGGATAGGAAAGGCCTACATCTATGCTAAGTCCTAAGACTAGGTGTGTTCAAGAGGGAGGAAGGAAGCTCTCTGAGACACAAAGAGATGAGAAATCTCCTGGGGGAGGAGATTGACCAATCAGGTCCTGACAGGAGTAGGACAGATAGGATGGGGGAAGGGTTCCCTGATCTGTCTGTCTACTCCTGGTGTTTCTAGCAAACAAACAGGATGAGGTGCTTAGGGGGGATGCAACCAAAGGAATGTATTTCCAACACCCCTTCTCATCGTCCCGTGCACCGAATCATTTATGTGCACTGCTGACAATTCCCAATGCTTCTCGTAGCCTCTGGAAATTGTCTCTGGGTAGCGGTTTGGTCAGCACATCCGCTATCATTTCCTCTGTAGGACAATAAATCAGTTCAACAAGTCCTTTTTCTTGCGCTTCTCTCACATAGTGACGCTTGGTGTTGATGTGCTTCGACCTTGGCTTTATCTTTTCCATTTTCGTAAGCTGAATGCAGCTTTGATTGTCCTCATACATCTCAGTTGGCTTTGGTTCGTCTATTCCAAAGTCCTTTAGTAGTCTGTGTAGCCATACTACCTCTTGACATGCTTGAGTGGCTGAAATAAATTCTGCTTCTGTGGATGAAAGGGCAATTAATGACTGCTTCTGGCTAGTCCAACTGATTGCTCCGCCTCCATACAGAAATACATTTCCACTCACAGATTTGCAGTCAGTCTTGTCTCCGGCCCAGTCCGCATCCATATATCCCATCAATCTGGGGTTCTCGCTTGCTGGTAGTTTTAAGTTTAAATGCATTGTGCCCTTCAGGTACCGTGCTATTCTCTTGACTGCTATCCAGTCCCTTTGGGTTGGTGCACTTACTTTTCTGCTTAGTATTCCTACAGCAGCGGCAATGTCTGGCCTTGTGACGGTGGCTACATACAACATTTTGCCAATTGCAGTTCTGTACTGGTTGTCCTGTGGTAGGGGCTCGTCGTTGCCTTCCTGGCTTAGGAAATTTGTTTCCATAGGTGTCCCCACTTCATTAGCCTCTGTCATGCCTAGGCATTCTAAAATGTCCTTTATCTTTTGTTTTTGATTGAGAAGGAAACTTCCATCTTTTTCTCGTTCTATTTGTATTCCAAGATAGTAAGTGATACCTCCCAAGTCTTTCACCTCTATTTCTTTGTTCAGATTCCTGACGATTTCATCACAATCTCGTTTGTTTTCATGGCATACAATCAGATCATCCACATAAGTTAGAATGTATGTCCTCCTTTTATTTCTGAACCTTGAGTATAGGCAGGGGTCAGCTTCTCCCTGTATGAACCCCTCCTTAAGGAGCAATTGATTCAATTTTTCGTTCCAGGCTTTCGCTGCTTGCTTTAAACCATAGATACTCTTTTGAAGTTTGCACACAAGTTCCTCCTTCCCAGGTTCTTTAAATCCCGGCGGCTGCTGCATGTAGATATCCTCTTTGATATCACCATGTAGGAATGCAGTCTTCACGTCTAAGTGCTGCACTTCCATTTTTCTTGCAGCTGCTATGCTGAGGAGTGTTCTTATTGTGGTGTGCCTTACTACTGGAGCAAAGGTTTCGTCGTAGTCTTCGCCGTATTTTTGGGAATATCCCTTGGCCACTAATCTCGCTTTGTGGCGCGTGATTTCCCCTTCTGCATTATGCTTGGTCTTGAAGACCCATTTGCATCCAATGGCCTTTTTGTTTTCAGGTAGCTTTGTGAGTGTCCATGTTTTATTTTCATTAAGAGACTCAATTTCTTCCTTGGCAGCATCTCTCCATTTGCGCGCCTCACTGGTTTGCATTTTTTGAATGTCTTGCCATGTTGAGGGCTCCTGTGGTTCCTCCACTTTTGCCACATAGGAGAATCTCGCTGCTGGCACTCCTTTGTTGTGTCTTTCAGAACGTCTCACTTCTGGTTCTGGTTCTGCTTCGGCTTCAGTTTCAGTATCAGCATCAGTGTTATCTTCTGGTTCCAGTTCTGGTTCTGCTTCAGTTTCAGCATCAGCATCAGTGTTGGTGTCAGTGCCCCCTTCTGGTTCAGGTTGATTGAACATGGTCAAATCAAATGAAACTTCAGCTTCCTCTTTTATCTGCAGTTCTGCAGTCTTTTTCTGTCTTGATGAACTTGGCCTCATTAGGTCTGGCATTTGATCAGTGCTTCCCTTTTCATTTTCATCAAAATAGACCACACTGCTTATCTTCACATTTCCAGTGTCAGTGTCCATTACTCTGTATCCCTTGCATCCTTGTGCATAGCCAACAAGTATCCCTTCTTCACATCTGGTGTTAAGTTTGGTCCTTTTGGCCTTTGGGATATAAGCATAGGCTTTAGAGCCAAACACTCTAATGTGCCCCACACTGGGCTTGTTCCCATGCCATAGTTCATAAGGTGTTGCTTTTGCACCTTTGGTTGGGAGCCTGTTCTGCAGGTATGTGGCAGTCATTACTGCTTCCCCCCAGTATTTGTTTGGCAGATTCGCATCCAAAAGCATACATCTCGCCATCTCTATGAGAGAGCGATTTTTTCTTTCTGCTACTCCATTTTGTTCTGGTGTATGCGGGATGGTTGTCTGGTGTTCAATTCCTTTTTGCTTCAAAAATTCTTTCATCTGTTTTGAAACATATTCACCTCCATTATCTGACCTTAGGATCTGAGGTGATCTTCCAAACTTATTGCTGGCTCTTGCAACATATTCCTTAAATTTCTCCAGCACCTGACTTTTCTCTTTAATCAAGTAAGTGAACGTGAACTTGGAAAAATCATCTATGAAAGTCAATGCATACTGGTTTCCTGCAATTGTTTTTGTCTTCATAGGACCACAGATATCACTATGAATGAGCTGTAGGGGGTGCTGTGTGGCTTCCTCCTTGCTCTGAGGAAGGGAGGGCCTAACTCCCTTTCCTTTTATACAGCAAACACATCTCTCATCTTTAGTTGCACATGAGTTCATTTTAAAATGTTTAACTAGGTCTGGAAGTGCATGCAACACATTTGCGTCATGATGGCCTAACCTTCTGTGCCATTTGCTTTCACAGTTCTTATGTCTGCAATCTCTTGCAGCATTTGCACACTCATTCTGTTGCAAGCAATCCACTTTAAACAAGCCATTTGATTCCAGCTTTCCTCACATAAAAAGCTTCTTTTCCTTTGAAATTCTGCAATATTTCCCTTCAAAATGCACTGCAAAACCTTTCTGTACAGCATACTTGACACTTATAAAATTATGATCCAATTCTGGGACATATAGAGCTTCTTCAATGGAAATTTTCACTTGCTTTCCATCTCCCAGATTGCATAGAAGTTCAGCCCTTCCTTTTCCTTGGCAATAAACTTTCTCTCCATTAGCCAATCGTATAGGAGTTCTATAGGTCCTATCTAGATCAATAAATCTGTCTTTGTCCTTTATCAGATTTTTAGTTGCTCCAGAATCAACAAAGAAATCATGTGATGCAGTCTCATTTTCTTGTCCTTCCACGCTTTCAAGCTGAGAGGCTCTTTCCTCAATCAAGCTAAAAGCTAACTCATTGTCTGCCTTTTTCTTAGGCATGCTGCCTTTGTTCTTTGCAGAGAAGCTGGGAACTTGCTTAACTGGTTTTTCTGCAGTTTCTTGCTTTGTGCATTGATATGCAAGATGCGTGGTTTCCCCACAAGTGAAGCAACGTTTTACTTTTGCAGATCGTTGTGATTTTGCAAAAGGCTTCTTATTTTCAGCAGCCTTGCAAGCAAACTCTGAGGGGATGTCTGGCTGTGCATTAGTTTGAGCCATATTAAATTCCTCAAGTTTCTGAATAACAACATCCAAAGATAGGTTATCCTGCATTTCTATTATCTGACAGACTGTTTGAAAAGTTAGTGGTAAAGAGTTCAGCAGAAATGCCGCTATCAATTCATCTGGTAATTTTAGCTTTTGATTTTCCAATCTCCTGACTAGTTCAAGCAGGCCATTAACATGAGCTGAGAAATCTCCACTCTCATCCATTCTCATATTGCAAAGTCTTTTAAGCATTTGTATTTTTGATATATTTGATTTCCCTTGATACAATCTCTGTAAAGCCTCCCAAATATCCTTTGCAGTTAACTTGTCACGAATATGCACATGCAAATGCTGACTCACCGACATTGAGAGGATTACCATGACTTTATCATTTTTCTCATCCCAGAGTTCTTGTGCTGCTCCTGCTTCTACAGGCCTTGTGGACTCAGGCATTTTCTTTAGGCCTAGTCCTCCAAGCTCCATCTTTGCATTGTAACTCCAAGCTTCATAGTTTGTAGCTCCAGTGAGCTTCTCAGGAACGGAGATCTTCAGCACAGAATCCATGGTCACAGAGTCTAAAATCTTTATTTTCCTTTCTGCCTTTGAGATAAATGCCAACACTCAATCATACTCACTCTGCGCTGCCTTTTGGGTTGCCTGGGCCCATAACTCTGTTGGAATGCAAGGACTGTGAGATCATTGCATTGATTGGCCCAATGCAGGGTTTACAGAGGAGTGTGAGTAGCTAATCATTAATAAGCAGGCAGGAAGCATACTTAAGTTTAAGTAGCTTTATTAAGAAATACATATAGGATAGGAAAGCCTACATCTATACTAAGTCCAAAGACTAGGTGTGTTCAGGAGGGAAGTAGGAGAAGCTCTCTGAATATCTCTCAGACACAAAGAGATAAGAAACATCCTGAGGAGAGGAGACTAACCTATCAGGTCCTAGCAGGAGTATAACTAAGTGGATGGGGGAGGGGTTCCCTGATCTGACGGTCTCTACTCCTGCTGTTTCTAGCAAACAAGCAGGATAAGATGCTTAGGGGAGATGTAACTAAGGAATGTATTTTCAACAGTCTGGAGGCCTCAAGAAGACCAGCTGTGGGACCTGAACAGTGAATGGACTGGGAGCCTACCCTAGAAAACTACAGGCAGCCAAGGAGAGCATGAAAATGAAGAGTGTTCAGGATAATAAGTGATGGCATGGGGATTGGGAGGATCTTGGATCTCTTCTTTGGGGGAGAGGTCCATAAAGAAGCAAAATTAAAAATGTCATTCAAAATGCAAACAACTAAAGTAATTTGCTTCTTTTTTCTATCTACTTTGTCTGAGATCTAGTTTGTCTGAGATCTACATCTCGCCTCGCTCTCCTTGTGAACATAGGAGAAAGTAGGTAGGAGCGCGGCAGAAGAGAAGGTTGCAGAAAACAAGGAAACCCTTTGCCCCTGTTCCTCACTGAACCCATCTCTTCCCCCTTCCTCTTCTCGTTCTCCAAAACCAAACCCTTTCCCTCCTACTTCTCCTCTGTCCTGTCCTTCTCTTCCCTTTCATTCTATTCTGATTCGGCTTGTTACAGAACAGGGAGCTAACTCAGTCCTCCTGGTTCTCCAAGCCAGAAGGAAGACTTGTCCCACAGCCTACATCTTCAGAAGACTGCAGGTGGCCAAGCATGCCATGAAAATTGAGGATTCGAGGGTTCAGTATAAAGGTAGGCTATGGCAACGTGCTTTGTTTTTTTAACCTACTATGGTTAATTTGGACCCGGTGGGAAAGAGAGATTCTAATATCACTTTGATGTCGCTTTTCTTGCTACACCAAGGTCTCTCTCAGTATTCATTTAGCACTGGCTGAGAACTAAACAGATAAGTTTTCCTACTGGATGTAAACATATGATGTTTATTCCATGATGTGACAAGCAAAACCAGTGAATTCTGAATTCTGAGAAAATTATTAATTGAGCTTTTATTGTTGAGGTTTTTAGAACAATCATCTCTTGGAGAATAAATATTTACTAGTGACTGAGGGCTCAGTCTGGCAAAGATTTCTGCCCATGCAGAACAGTAAACACAATGAGTAATCTTACAGAAATTGGAGGGACTGCTCCTAATGGATACTTTTCTGCAAGTCGGTAAATCTTTTTAAAATAGAACATTCATTATATATGAAATGAGTTGAATATTATGAAAGTTATACCAAGGTAAACATTTTTTTTACCATTCCTAATCTTTATTAGAGGAAAGAAGATCAGTAATAAAGGGGATTAGAAGCTGAGCATAGTTAAGTCCAGCTCCGGCGAACACTTTTCTGCTTAGTTTATTTATTTAATTTGCCAACTGTGTGTAAAACAGCCCTATATATCTGTGCAGAATTGAGGCCTTAAACTACTCTATCATAAAGAAAAATATTGTGCTTAGTCCCCCCTCCCTTTTTTTGTAGAACACCTGTTTTCCAGCAAAAGACCAGGCAGAACAAATATATTACACCTGCAGAGAGTAAAATTGACCTGTAATAGGAGCAGGCTATTGTAGGGGGCCACAAGCAACTTTCAGACAGGGTTGATCTTGGGCCTCGTACTGCCTCAGTGGTCCTGCGTCCTACTTTATTACACCCAAGTCTCAGAAGCTGAATCACAGCTTCTCCTTAGAATCTAGTAGTCAGGACCCCAGATCCACCATCCAATCCCAAAGCAGGACAGGCTTTTATATGTCCATATATATATGTCTAGTGGCTCTTGGCCATATGAAGATTTTGGTATGCAGCTCCTGGGATTAAAAACATTGCCTACCCCTGGTCTATAACTTCCATGATGTGCTGAGTGGTTGAAGTCCGGTGAGGCATTGGTGCATCATGGACTCTGGACCACAAAGATCCCTAGCAAGGTAATCTAGGAATAAAGTGTAAAAAACCTATTCCTGTTTTTTAGTTTTTAGTTTTAAGTCTATCAGATTCTAATATCACTTTGAGTGTTTATTGTTGAGGTTTTTAGAACAATCATCTGTTGGAGAATAAATATTTACTAGCGACTGAGGGCTCAGTCTGGCAAAGATTTCTGGCCATGCAGGAACAGTAAACACAATGAGTAATCTTACAGAAATTGGAGGGACTGCTCCTAATGGATACTTTTCTGCAAGTCGGTAAATCTTTTTAAAACAGAACATTCATTATATATGAAATGAGTTGAATATTATGAAAGTTATACCAAGGTAAACATTTTTTTTACCATTCCTAATCTTTGGGTATTTTCAGACGTTACGGGGCCCTTTGGCCCCGTACCGTAACCAACGTCTTCGTTCCCCGCCGGGGTCACCCCGGCACGGCCCAACAGACGTGTCGGGGGGATCCCGGCGGGGAAAGTGGGAGGGGCCGGGGCCGCGTGGCGCAACGTGCGGCCGCACGGCCCCGCCCCCTCCACGCACCCCGCCGCCCGCCCTCCGAGGAGACGGGCGGGCGGCGGGGCCAATGCGGCCGCCGCGTCTGGCCGATCGTGCCACGGCCCGGGATCCCGCCGGGGATCCCGGGCCGTGGCACGCGGCCAGACGTTACTTTTTGTTCGCCACGGCCCGCGGTCCATTTGACCACGCTTCCCGGGACCTTCCCCCGGCTAGCCCGGGAAGCGTGGTTCAAATTGACCCCATCTGCAGATTCAGCGTGGCCAACATCTGGCGCACGCTGTGCAGACGTTCAGGGGCCTTTCGCCCCGCCGCAGGGTTCACCGTGGTTCAGTGTGGTTCAGCGTGATCTCGTCACGTCTGAAATCACCCTTTATTAGAGGAAAAAGATCAGTAATAAAGGGGATTAGAAGCTGAACATAGTTAAGTCCAGCTCCGGCGAACACTTCTGCTTAGTTTATTTACTTAATTTGCCAACTGTGTGTAAAACAGCCCTATATATCTGTGCAGGATTGAGACCTTAAACTACTCTATCATAAAGAAAAATATTGTGTTTAGTCCCCCCTCCCTTTTTTTGTAGAACACCTGTTTTCCAGCAAAAGACCAGGCAGAACAAATGTATTACACCTGCAGAGAGTAAAATTGAAGACACACGGGGTGAATATGAATGATCCTGTAAGAATTGAAATACATGAGCAGGCAATGTAAAATTGGTAATTTCTTTAGAATTTAGACTGTTAGAACTGATCCACATACCAGTTATTCTGGAGAAGTCTCTGTGGGCTTCAACGGAACTACTATGGAGAAAGTCGTTTGTGGTCATGGCCAAAGAAGGGATAATAAATTTACAGATGTTTTAAGAATGCCTTTGTTCATCTAGAAATTTATGTCTCTGACATGGATTCTTCACTCACCAGAAAATCCTGGATTCATTTAAAAGGAGAAAAAAAATCAGAATTATTTGTCATCCGCTTTTACATAAATGTTAGCAAATTACAGAATGTAATTTTAGCATGAAATATCTAAGAATACAAAAAATAAGCTTTAAAAAAGCTACTAAAAATTAATACTAATTGCAAGGCTGAAACTGAGGAGAGACTGGGAAACTCAAAAACTTGAATAAAAGAGAACATCTTAAACACTTTGGGCATAATTCATTTAAGTCAATGGTCAAATGCAAATTGATTTTTGATTTGGAAGATTGTGCTCTTTGTCTTTAATCAAATAGAACTTAAAAATACTTTTACTTTGAGACTGGAAAAGTGGCACCTTACCACCAAATACGTTCTGTGACCCTTTTCAAATAGGCAGCAGTGGGTGGAGATGGGTGTGCGCCTATCTCCACCCACCTTCACACACGGAGAACCAGCATTGAAAAGTTTCACAAAGTGGCCAAGTGAAGAATTACTCCCTATCATATCCAGTTTTGGCCTTGCCTACCAATATTATATTGAATGCTGCCTTTTAACTTAGGATATGTGCAGTTTCTCTTCATGAAGTGTTTTACTTAGTTTTTATCTTTATTCTTTTACTGTTTTTATTGTTTTATTTAAATAGAATTATTATGTTTGTTTTTATTATTATTTTTAACATTATACTGTTGGGCTGGTGCGGCCTATCATAACAGATAGCCTATGTGTACATGTGTCCTGCTATACGTCTGAAATTGGACATGTGTCTTGTTTGATAATTGTAATATTTTACAATGTGAGACAACTGTACGAGCATTCTTTTTGAAAATAAAGGTTTTAATTATTTTTTTTAAAAGTAGGTTTCACTTGTAGAGCCAATGTACAAGAACAGCAGATGAGCAAGCTTTGAGAACCTGCTTTCTTCATTAGCAGCAAAATTGCTAGCTGACTTCTGATTTACAGAATAGTTATGACTAATGACTTATCAACAAGAATGAGTGTGTCTTGATTCTTTTCATCTGACTGAGCTTTCATTATTAAAACCTAGGAAAAAATTGTCTTGTTAACACGATATAAGAAAAGAATGAAGCATCATTTTAAGGAATTGTTGTAGAGAGGATCTTTCCTGATCCTAAGATACTATTCACTAAAACAAAAAACTTAACAGTTTAAAAAGACACTTAAATGTACAAGAGTTTTCTTAAAATACACACAAAAATACAATTCAGTACAATTACAATTCAAAACACCTTCCACTTCATACATTGCAACAAAACATAAACTCCAAAAAACATAGAAATTAATTCACGCTTAGAGCAATATTTAATATTTTATCGTCAACATA